>OX402531.1:17335360-17768249 GCA_948098885.1 Drepanosiphum platanoidis
TTTTTCCCCGATATCATCAAAAAACTATTGTCTATAAAAAAACTCAAACGAGCACGGCGTGTCTGAAAGTCCCCGACGACTGCAGTATTAAATCACACGTCTATTTTTCGCAGTAAATTCTGCCCCTTTCTGTGCGACCACTGGTAGAAAAACAATATCACTGTCGACTCTCGTGGGTGAACAAAAATGACATTATTCGATCGTTTTATTTATTAGTCGTATTGCTAACCTAAACTATCGAATATGCTATGATTTATATCTTAACGCTTGAGAACGCGGGCGGGCGCGTGGGCTTTTCGTTCTGCTCCGAGCGTGTGATTGTAGTCAAGATTTCAAAAATAATAATTACGCTGTTTCAATGTAAGATCGCGTTTAGCGGGAAACGAGCGCCGCTCGACCGAGCGATATAAAACCCCGCAGCGGCCGCTCCGAAGAACGAACGCGGCCGACGTTTACTCGCAGGATATCTCGCGGCGCGGCGCAAATTTCTTTCGTTTCGGAGACACGAGGGTATATTTTCAGATTTTCTATTACGCACAGCACAGCGCTACACACGTTTTCTCGGGAACGAAGACGACGACGACGTGATTACCCTACGTACCCTATACATCATTATGACATCCCGCTAAACCGCCCGGAGAGTAATTTAATGCGACCGTTTGTTTTTCATTTTTTCTTTCCGCGTCGCACCCCGAACGCCATCTGGTCTCTTGAACGACTCGCCCGTTTCCTCGGAATCCGACAGAGACGACGAAATTCGACTGCAGCTGTTAACGAACTCGACCGTATAGACGCGAAATGTCCGCGGGGTCGTCGCTGAAATCGCGGTATTTCCGTGTAGTAGTTTTCATTTTGAGTTCGTCAAGAGTTGTTTTTTTTTTTTGTTTATCATCCCGCAGATTCGGACTCGGACCGTCGTCGTCGATCACGATACCGCGGTGACCGATGTACTACGCTTTACGCAGTCGGTCACCGAGTGATTCGCGATCGAGGAAATTTCGTGCCGGAACTCATTAGACTCAAATCAAGCGGGTACAACGCGTTCGAGTGGAATTTCAGTGGCCGAGCTCGATTTTCTCGAACGCGAAAACTTTTTCATAACGTTTGGTCGCTTAGATAGACGCGCGTCATTTTATTTACTCCAATATGTGTGATTACTTCTCAGACATTATTATAGTATTGTATACTTTCGTTTTCAGTTGAAAACAAACACACGTAATATTCATAGCGTCGACGTGTGCGTTCGAAACGTTTTCCTTTTTCTTTTTCCTTTTTTTTTCTCCTGCAGGAAATATAGCTGCAATGTTTTCACGCGCAGAGAGTGTTTTATAGTTTTCATCACCGCGTACATTTAGCGCAGATTTTCACGATATTAAAACGAATGGGCGGCGTGCGGCAAAAATGGTTTACATAACGATATAACATAAAATATACATATACATATTGTATAATGTGAATGCATTATAATTTTAACAAGGTGTGCGTTGAAAAACAGCTAGATTTTAAAATGTTGAATTTTTTTTCGCGCCGCGTTTTCTCGGTAATTAAACAGATGAAAAAAAAAAAAACCACTCTTTATACGTATTTATAATGGTGGAAAATAATAATAAACGACAACTTATATTTTCCTAGTACACGCTGTTAAAAGAACGTGTAAAGTACACAGTGAGCTAAAAAAAAAAAAAAAAATGAAAAAACAAAAACAAAGTTACTCGCTGTATAAGCGAATTAAGCCATTTTTTTCCCCAGGCTGTATTATACTTTAGTGGTATTACACGCCTAAGCTTCCGGTTTTGAAAATGTGTTTTATATATATATAATATTTGCAAAGTTGGGGGGGGGGGGTGGAAGGCCTAACCCGCGATATCCGCCGGAATTCGCGTTGTTGACTAAAACAACACATCTTGACTTTTAAATTAAAATTAAAATTACTTTCTTTTTTTTACGTATTATGACGTTTAAAAAATAATACCGGTTTAAAAGGAATTAAGTTTACCGAACAGTTGGCGAAGAACAAACATAAATAATATTAAGTCATTCTTTTTTTTATCGTTGATTTATTTTTCTTTTGAAAATTAATATGTATTATTATTTTTTCAATATCAAACGTTCTTGTTTAAAATTCAAAATTTGATTGAATTGTTATAAACTACACAATGGCTAACGTATATCTTATAATAAATACCGTGTCATTATTCGTCGGTAATTATTTCGATAAAAAAAAAAAAAAATTGTTGAAACGTCAATAATTAGTAATTGAGACGAAATTTGATCACCGGGTGAAACCAAGTGGTCCACCGCGACTAGTGGATATATTATATACTCGAATAAATTTCCCCGTGTTTATAAAAGTTACTATTTGACGCATTTATAACGATTGAGATCGTTCGGTTCTGAAATTAATTATATTGTGTGTATGTTAGCACGGGAGAGTTATCAAACAAATAAGGTTATGCGACGAACTGAAATAAATAATGTATTTTAAATCTTAATTCGAGATCTCCAGTTTAATTAAAACTACACTTAAAATAATCCAAACGCTTAACGTGAAATTCAAATATATAGGTTAGAAAGTTAAACCGTTCAAAATCAACGATTCATTAACTTAATTGTGTCGTTAAAACTTTGAACTGTAATGCCGTTTCACTTGTTCGTTAAACATATTACATTGTGTAATAAAATCAAAAAACAGTAATAATCGTAAGAAAAAAATAAATAGAAACAAAAATATTTATTAATTGGTACCCGCGGGCATAAACGGTGGTTTATTTATTTATAGTGATAAAAGCGATGAGATAAAAAGTTAGATGAAACAGCCAACACTTTTTGTCATTATTATAAATTAAAAAATATATTTACTCTGCGTGTATTTAATAATTCACTAAAAAAATTGAAAAAAAAAAAATCTATTGAATTCATTTCCGATTTGCACGTCAAACGTTTCCAGTCTCGGAAACAATTCGAACATTAAAATATGAATACTTCGTAAACAATGATTTCGTCCTTTTAACGATTAAAAGTGCATTGGTGTATGAGTTAGAAATCCGTTTCTTGTTTTGGCTACGATAATATATTTAAATATTTTTAGTATAATATATTAAAGCAGATCGAATGTGATCGAATCATTCTTATCGACCGACAAGTGTACAAACCGCCGCCGGTCAAATGTTGTCGAATTCCACGTAGGTCTGATTTAGATTTGAATTTTTCTACCATAAGTCATCGTTCTTGATTATACCATTCAACAAAATAATCAAACGAACTTAAATAAAGGGCGAACAAAGTCAGCGGACGCAAAAAAAAATAAAAAAAAAACAATAATAGTAGTTATTTCGTTGAAGGATAACTTTTATACAAGTCACGTGAAAATAAAAAGCTTGATTAATTAAATTTTTAATTTCCAATGCAAAAACACAAATATAAATAAGTATTTATATATATATATTTCTCCAGCTTGACAGTTAATTACTAGCTAAGTCACTGTAAATTAATAAACTTAAAGTGAGTAACTTAACGCAGACAGTAATATAGTTTTTAATTTATACTACAATAATACGGTTTCTCATAAAGTGTGGATCATTCTAAAAACGTTACCGCGAAAAGACCCTAAACTAGTGGAACGTTAATTTATATTGTGTTTTAAACATGTATTTTCTTGTTAGTCTTTAATTAATTTTACATTTTTCAAATTGTACGACAAATTTGTTTTCGAGTTCCGTATTCATATTAATTGCAGCGAAATATTTTTAATGAAATTGAGAGAAATTACAGCGAAAATGATCAAATATTCGTGTTGACAACGATAATAAAGAATATACGAACGTATTATTATTATTGTTATTTAAAATTATTATGGAAAAGTTTTTCGAACGACGCCAAAGAAAATTATTTATGTCATGAACCCACGTATGCATTCTACTGTGATAATATAATTATTCTTTTAAGGAATTAATTTTCAAGTCTTACAAAGGCCAAATCTTACTCTAGGCTTTTCGAGCTGCTTGTAACATCTTTCCGAAAATCGTGCTTATAAAAATTAAAACAACAGTAAACTCTACGCCTTTAATTAACATTATAATTTATTTGAAAACGGTTCGGAATATAATTTATGTATCAACTGACACATAATTGCGAAATTTAAATAATGATATCGATATGCTGTTTTTCATACTATTTTAAAACCGGGCACTAGAACTACTTACAAAAGTTAAAATTAACTTAAAAAGTGGCTCTCATAATATACTTTATAACTTAATCAGGTAATGTAATTCTCCATAGTCGTATATATGTATATAGCTTGACTCGTTTTTTTTTTTCCGTAAACGTGAATACATTTTAACTTAAATCGAAAAGTATAACAAGTTGGTTCGCTGTTATTTTGATTATAAAAATAAATATCAGTTAATTGAAGTTAACACCAACTATAATTTGGTAGCTCAGTTTCTTTGATTCAAGTCGAGTATGAATATTCATTTGGTCACCGAAATATGTGAAGTAACATTTTTATTTCAATACTTATTATCGAAATATTGTATTTTTTTATTTATGCTACACGCGTCGCTTGAAAATAATCGGGCTTATATTTTATATTTTAATTTTTTTTTCAGCCTTACATTCTGACGCGGAGTTATTGAAATCGCAATTATTATAAAAACGATTGAAAAATATATTGTGTTTTTTTTTTTTTTTCAAATTAAAGGTAATCATGTTTCAATTAGGCGCGTTATACTATAATAATATCGCGATCGATTCGTTCTCGATTCAGACACGTTGACGCAAATTTACAATCGAAAAGTAAATCAAAGTATCTGGCGAAAAAAACGAAACTATTAAAACGACGGATACCTACGAGCGTATTATGACTAAAACGTGGTAGGATAAACATTCGACAAATAAAAGAGTCTCGTTGGATCAATTGTTCGACGACGTCATCGGTTGAAATCCGACAGTAAAACGTAGAATAACAAACTCGTACAAACACGACGATTTGTCATTGTTTTGAAATGTATAGACATCCGCCCAAATACATCCGTCGGAAGAGTGTCCCCGTAGACATTCGTCATTCTTCGATATTAATAATATCGTTTTTTTTTTGTTTTTTTGGTCATAAACTCAAATATAATAATAAAACCATTGAACTCGTCCAACTGTTACCAGAGATAGCTCGATTTGTATTTCAGTGATGTTTGCGCGTAGTGCGAAATTCAAATTATGATTCCGAACATCGCACGATGATGATTATTATCAACGTGTGTAGAACGTATTCAATAAAGCGCTGCTGTCGAATACACAATGAACGCACACCGATAGCGACCAATGCTGACGATTATTATCGCGCTTTATGATAAAAAAAAAAAAAAACCATATCATAGCTATGAGACAATGGATGAGTTACAATATAGCGGTTCGAAAACGATATTTTTCCAACAGCAATGCCCGAGAAACGACTAACGCCAGAACGCGAAAACCGTGAAAACATCTACCTATCGAGTACTGAAATCGGTAGGAATTTTACCGGAAAACGTCCTTACGCCCAATAAAATCGAACTGCCTGGCGCGCGCGTGGCGAAATTTCGCTTCGATACTTTGAGTGACAAAAAAAAAAACCATTCTCGTTGTTATATGCTTTAGAATGCGATTCTTAAATCACTTGGAGCTAAGTGCGTTAAAAAATAAAATAAAATAAAACTTTGGTTTTTAGTTGAACGGATATCATCTCTCTGCGGAATCGACGGGCGATGTGCGCGGAACTTTGACATAACTGTCGATCTTGGCATTGTGGTGATCTAGATTCTAGATCGCTAAATGTCATACGCAAAACGCAATAAAAATACAAACAACACGGTAGCGCATATTCTCGCGCGTCCGTTCTTACTCTCTACACGTTCTCCAGTGTATCTCTAAAATTCACGACTTTTTTTTCAATTCTTGAAAACGTATGAATAAAAGATTCCACTCAAAGTCTTATTCCACTCTGTCGTCCGTTCGCCGTGACCGTATCCTACATAACGCGCGGGACACCGTCGTCGGGTTTTCATCGAATGCACTCGGTATCGTTTCGTTCGCGTTTAGTATTCTACACGGACGTTTGGATTTAAAAATAATTGATGTTTCGTCACGAGCTGCGGTCTGGAGTGATTATTACCGACGATACCGTATAAACGATTACGTATCTACTTGAGATGACGTCATGCCGTTTGATGGAGGTTACCATATTCTGTCGACACGGGTCGCGAACTTTGTCGTTAAAAATACACGACGCTTAAGAAAGCCCTATTTTGCGTTTTAACAGTAATATCGAGAGTTATTATTCGAATAGTAGAATAATATCATAATATAGGTACCGCAGTTATACAAAAAGTAAAATTATCTGTTACCTGCGATTATATTTTAAGGAAGAGTTGTCACGGCTAAAACCTGACCTCCCACCTCCTTACTTCAGAAACTTAAAAAAAGTTTATGTTGTACGATTGTTATTCAATTAAACTCAATTATCGATGTTAAAATTATATAATATTACTAGCCGTAATTTTTTTATAAGGTTCGAAGTTTTTTATAATTATTATTCGATGTATTACCCCTTCTCGAAAATTTGGTACAGCTACTACCTTGTTTGTACACCCACACAAAAGCTCCGTACAACAATAACTTACTTATACGTTTCGTGTTATTATTTGACGAGCAATAATAATATTTAAATTTCGAATTCGTACGCATTCTCCAGAGTGAAAACAAAAAATCGCGTGCACTAAAAACGCAATAATATAAACGGCACGGAACGATTTAAATATTTAACTGCACTTAAAAAATTTGCGTATATTAATATTGAATCAAATTGAAATGCGCATTTTACATTAATCGCCATTCGTTAGCGGGGAGAAAAAAAAAATGATTCGGTATCTATTGCTAACGACTGATGGAAAAATAACATGGAAAAAAAAAGAAGAAAAAAACTGTATAGTAATAAATTACGAACGTTTGTGGGCATTAGTTTTTAATTAATTTTGATTATTGAAAAATGTGTAGCAAATTAATACGCATTTTCATAACGACAAAGCGTAATTTAAAATTCATTGTTTTCGAAATAAAAGCCAGAGACACGTTATGTTACCAATGCTTTTAATTAAATAGACGGTGCGGTATCTATGCGTCCGCACTGCACCCGCGCACTTTATGTTAGACTATTGATTCGTTCGTTTGTTTTTTTTTTATCGAGAAAAGCATTTTAATATAATATAATTAATATTGAATTTATTCAAAAATCGTAAACATATATATTATATAATCTAGATTGGTCGGATTTTAAACGCAATAAGGGCGATGGAATATTATTCACTGTTGGAACTGAAATTCATAATTTATATTCGCAACGCGTTATTTAAATGGACCGCGCGGACGAGATTACACACGATTATCCGAAATCACTTTGCATTAACTATCCGAGTAATTTTAAATTAACACGTTTCGTCTGTGCCGAAAAACGACTCGCGATGTTTCAGTACATTGATCGATATATTATGTGTACGTACGAGTTATATTATGACGCGCTCTATGCCTACGAACGCGTGACGAGTAACCGAATTATTTTATGAACGTCGGCCTCGATGTCGTGCGCAGATCGAAAGCGGTTGTCCGGATAAAGAAAAGAAACTAAAAACTATCCAGGTAAAGACAGACGAATAGTACGAGAAAAAAACTAAAACCGTTTGGTGCGTTGATAAGAATTGCATAGTTTTGAATTCGATTGAAAAAATAGATGTGAATATTATACTGATATATACTTCATCTCGGACGATAACAAGTTTCCGATTTTCAAAATAATCTAGATGAGACATTATGGACACCGAGCGTAATGTATCTACGATAAATCTATCTGTTGCACAACACTGGTCTCATCACACCACGGTCGACTCGTTTACGCCGCGTGAGCGTGCCAAAGATTCCAATTAATCCCGAATATTCCGTTATCGTGTCCTACGATCCAGTAACGTTTGATGTAGTTTAGTTTCCATTCGAACTAATGAAAGATCTATACGCGGCCGGACAGTAAAACTATTAATTATAAACGCTATTGTTAGGACGCGCGATCAAAACGTTTGATAACTACTCCTCGGAGTCGTCGTCCGTGTGTGTTGTGTCGTCTCCGGCAGCGATTGTTTCCCAGAAAATCGAAATCGCACCAGATCGCACGTAAATATTATACGAATATGATAATCATAATGTTACGCGTTGTGTATACAGCACCCGATCACGCGATCTCGGTGCGCCGCCGCTTCGTTTAGAAAGTCCTACCGCAACAGTCGTCACGATAGAAAACAACAAACGTTACGGTCACGTGTGACACGTCGCGCACAACGATTTTTCAAATTCCTACGCCACGCAATAAATAAATATAATTTATTTATATTATGTATACATATAACGCGTCGTCACACGAATAATTACGAGCGGCGCGCATAAAATATTGTTTGGTTTTTATTTCTTTTATCTCTCTCTCTCTCTCTCTCTCTCTCTCTCCGGTCTGTCGTGGAAATCGAGAAGAAAACGAGACGTTTACCGCCCACGATAATAATAATAATAATAATAAAAATAAAAGGGGGCGCGTCGAGCGAGCGAGAGAGAGAGAGATAGAGATAAAGAGATAATTGAAGAGTTTATTGTCCTTTGTAGTTTGCTCGCTCGCCGCGCGCACACGGTACTCGCGTGTGCGTGTGTCACACGCTATTACAACAATATTACGACGGACGTTATGCCCGTGTGTGGCAGTTACGTCGTGTGCGTATAATACGTATTACCTAGCATACGCGTACGCGGCGTATAGTGCCCGGCCGGGTTCGACAAGACGAGCTGATTAATGGTTTAAACGTCGCGGCGGCGGCGGCGTGCAATTATAAGAGTCGCGTCCGTTAATTGCTCGTCCCCGGAGTCTGCAGAGACGTCCGACAATAAAAATGTAATTCGAAAATCGAGCGTTTGAAAAAAATAAAAACCATCTCGTCAGACCGCGATATCGCGCGAGGATAGACGACGTTAAACGCGCGCCAGGATCGTCCCGCCGAATACGCGCCGGCGACGGAGAACGCCGCGGACGATTAATAACGAAGGACGGGCGAAATATCATTATTCCGTGTCCTTTTTAATGTTCTCCGTCATCGTGATCATGGCGGGCCGCACGTTGTTATTTATAATCTGACAACGCTTTGTCACGGGACCGCGCGAGACGCGCGCTCGTGAACGTCCGCGACGCTATTGCCGGTGGTCGGCGGGCCGTTGTAATATTGTTTAAAAAAATCACCGCGTCGTCGCTATCGGACGTCGGATCGGAACATATCGTTTCGGTGTTACTATTATTATCACATCGTAACGCGTGCTTGCACGACGATATTCTCACGAGCCGGCCGATTTTTGTTTGTTTTCGACGCGTATATGACGACGACGAGTTGACCTACGACACCGGGCGCGAGAGGACCGGTCGATCGTTTTCCTCCGGCAACGCGCGCAAAAGGATTTTCGTTTCGGCTATCAGGCTCTCGGATCGCGTCCCGAGCGAACCGATTAGAAAACGACGACGACGCGCGCACCATACCGACCACCAATACCGTATAATAATATTGTCATGACAATAATATTCGCCCCGTCATCGACTGCGAGACCTTTTCGCGTTGACCTCCTCTACGCGCCATGCCGCGACGACGACGGTCCCGTCCGATAATCGTGTCTTTCCCGGTTCGTCGACTCTCATAACGTGTCGATGGAATCAAACGTTATATTATAGTTCCTTTCGGTCGAAAGCGGAATTCGGAAAAGTCATAAGCATAGATATTCGTCATAAATCTGTTTGCGACGGACAAATTTTGAATCAGAATCCTAACGGAGACGTTGGTTTTTAATATCAAAATAATAAGTGCTTACCGACTGTGTCTCTGCAGATGTTTTTATGGTCGGCGAATATGGGAAACGTTGTGAAAAGGAAAAAAATGTTCGTTTACTTGTCGTCGAATTTAGTGTCTGCGATTCGGGCATGAAACCCGGCAATATTGTCTCTTCGTGCGTTTTTCTTTTGAAAATCTTACGTCTTGCTGTCGAAACGTTCGTTCACTGAGTTATCGTGGCCCGCGAAACTACAGATCGGACATCGGATGATATTATGATGTAGATACGGCGTCTAAAATAATATGTGATAATCAGAGTTTTCAGATTTAATGCACGGACCGAGTATCGCGAAATGTACTGTGAAATTATGATTTTCGCGCGCGTCGAAAAGGTAAATTATGCGCGTTAGAAATAGTAAAAAAAAAAAAAAATTAATTTTCAAAAAGGAATAAAAAAAAAGAAAAAAAAGTGAATACTAAATTTATATTATAAAACAAACTATACGACGCGTGTGTGTCCGGAGAGTGGTGGCCGTTTCTAAAACGGGGCTTTTTTGTTCGGAGCATTCGTTAATTTAATCGTCCTAAAATGTTAATGCCGGCGCTAGGGAAAATTGCGCTGTACGCAGAAACATTCAACGCTTCCGCACTAATAATAAATGAAAATGTACCGTACTACGGGTCGGGATTTAAACGAACGCGGGGCCAGCACACATTATTGGAGCTTGAAAATTACATGAGGCGACCGTACTTTACCCTCGGTGACATTTAAATGTCAAATACGCGCGCGTACGCTACTAAACAGCTAAACCTGTGTATATTTCGATTGTCACTCGGAGCGCGACTACGGCCACGTTAATTTTAATAAGAATCGTCTTGTTTTACGGCGGATTCCGCCGACTGGGATAATATCGTTCGATGTAGTCGTTCTCGAGGCCGTCGTAAAATATGTTTTCGAACGGAGATCGAACGTGTGGTATTAACCGTCGGCGTACCTATTCATCCGCGGTGTGAAATTGAAGTTTTTTCGAAAGAATTGAGTTAGAGTGCAGTTTTTTTTTTGTTTTAGTTCAGTTTATTAAAAGAAAATAAATTACATAAACAGAATATACAGGTGCTAATTTTTTTAGAAAAACACATATACCTAACTAGTCCTTCGAGTTATTATGATTATTTTTTTAATTAATTTTTTTATTAAAATTTTACCCTTCGGTCGTCGAGACTTGACAATTGCGTGTTAAACTTAAAACAATACATAATATAATGAACAATAGTCCTTATATAGTTGTATAGTGGATATATCGGATTGTTTTATATTTTAATTAATCGGTAAACCGGAGTTTTCGGATTTTGTGTTTTATTTTTTCACCGTACAATAGGGTTCTTTCGAATGGAAAGTATTGTTAATATTATAAAGTTTTCTTCGCGTGCAGTTCTTTTCTAAATAAATTCATATTTCTAAGTCAATAAATCAAGTGGATCGGTCGATCTGCGAGCCATTGGCCTGCATTTTATTGAAACTGGTTACGTCAGTAATTACATTATATTCTTGATTATTATTTATATATATATATATATATACTCGTATATTAATAATATAATAACCTAGAGCGTCTCGAGAGTCAAATCTCCAAGAACAGCTGCCGAGCATTTGATATCTATGCCGTGGCAAACAGGTTAAAAAGTAAAAAATAAAGAAAAAAATAAATAGCTAAACGTAGAAATATGAGAGTAAAAAATTAGAAGCGTGGCAAATTTTAATGCCTGTGCGTTTTTAGAGCAGGTTTATTTCTATACAAAGGAAGAACGCGAAATTATTCTATTTTTCAGCTTGGCTTTTCTTTACTTTTTAATACGAGTATCTCATAATATTACGACGCGTATTTTATTATAAACGTGTTAAAAATATATGTGTTTGCTGTTTAAATTAAAAAAAAAAAAGAAGAAAACTATTAACCCCATTAATAATAATAATAATAATAATAAAAAAAGAGAAAAAAATTGTTTAATTATTCAATAATACGAGTACACGTAAAAATACATGTAAAATGTAAATATCGCCCGTTGCGCAGTAAGCATTGTAAAATGTATTATCCATTCTATTTATGATAATTTCTACTTGGCATACTTATTTCGAACATTGTACCCACCGTAGGGAATTTTACATATTTTTATTCACATTGTTCATTAATGCGTGAATAGACGCAACTATTAAATTATTTTAAAAGCAATGAGTACAACTCTATACATAATACGGCTCATAATAAGTTATAAGTAATACGTTTTTGCTTTGAAAACAATTTGTTTTATATAAATATAGTGTATACTAACGTTTTATGCACATACCTAGTGCAAAAACAAAAACAAAAAAAAAACCCCGTAAATTTATATGAATTAATAAATTGTTGTTGTTATTATTGACTATATGATTATTCGTGTTTATTACGCGAAAGTATGGATACGATGATAATATGGTGGGTTAATTTTTAAAATTTTCCATCAACGTCCTAAAATGGTCGTCCGGATGAATACCAAGTAGTATTACACCTGATTACATTTAAAAGTAATAATCCACTACCTTACCGAAAGACAAGGTTAAAATCTTTGACCTTAATTAATACAACGTTACGCACATAAGTCGGATTAAAATTTCGTGAACGGTTTGTTTGACAATGATCGATTAAACAACATTTAATCGATTATTCAGTCGATTAGAACACGATTAATTTAATATACCTTAAATGTAATTAATTACTTGTCTGAGCGCCGACACTGTCCCAATGCAATGTTTAACTCATTATACCAACATTATCGTTTTCGAATAAATAGAGAAACTCTGCGTCCCCCCCTCCACCCACCCCGAGGACATAAACTATTACCGACTAGAGACAAGAATTTACTCAACTCGCTGCATTGAGTTCGAGTTAACAATCTAATAGTGTTGGTACACTATTATTATAGTCTCTACTCCGCGAAAACGGCGACAACGAACTGACGACATATCGACTTTGAGCGTTATTTTCGTGTCGAATATAACGGATTGAATGAGAGTTTAAAATTTCGTTTAGCTTGACGTCGTCGTCTCGATAGTATTTGAAGAAAAAAACGCGATTTCAAAAACCATAATCATTAAAATTTTACCCGATTTTGTCGCCGAAAAATATAAATATAATATTATACGATCGAATGGTAATTATAATATAATAAACATGTCCCTGAGGGCGGATGCTCTCGTGGACTTTGCCTAGCGAACGCGACCGGTCGCAGTGATCGAAAACAACTCGTTAGTCACTGGGTGAAACGTGGTAAAATATGATTGGAAATTGTTATTACACGCGCGTATCGTGCGGAATAATTATTATTAAAACCACGGGGAGATAAACGTCGTCGCTTCCGAACGCACGCGAGGTCTGCCGAAATTCCACGGTGCGGCGGCGAGCGGAACAACAATGTGGTTTCGAAGGACGCGACGACGCTCGGAGGGAATAAATAAGGACCGCGGCGGCTGCTACTGCTCGCGATCGCTATCTCGGGCGATCTATATAGATCGGCTCGGGTCTGTCGGCCGGGGTATGTGTTGCGCGCGCTGCGTTATGTTTTTCGTAATCGAAACACGAAGGATCGAAATCTAATACGCGCGCGCGCGCGCGGCGTATAATATAATACCGTCACGATGTAAACAGCGACGACGACGACGGAAATATCACGTCGTCTGGAGATCATATTATCGATCGGAAGCGCGCGCGCGAAAAAAAAAACGCAACTCTCGACTGTCGGTGGTCGGCGCGAATGTGATTTTTTTGGCTCGGGAATCGGGGTCGAGGGGACTATAAATGAGTAAAGTTATAGGGCGTCACTGTGTCAGGGAAAGACCGCGTGTCCTTAATCAGCACTGCGGTATACCGCCCATAATACCCTTCTCGATTTAGGTAATATGTAATTTTACAACATTTTAGCACAATAAAACATCTAGAAATACGCTCGAACGTTTCAGCTACGCGTAGATAAATATTATTGTATTTTTAATTCACTCCCGTAATTATAATTTATGAGTCAAAACGATTCATTGTAGGTACAAAAAAAAAAAATCGTCTACGTAGATGTTTCATGTTAATTATTTTTGAATAAAAAAAAAAACAAATGATCATTTGATTTGCAATTCAATCACACCTATCAGACTAATTGATTAGCATAATATTGAATTCATGGTAACGGTTTCAGTTGTGTTTCTAAGGCGAGGTGACTTGTTTTAATAAAAATTACACGTCAAAATAATGAATTTCAAAAGAAATGATTGTCGATGCGAATAACGTCTGTTCAGGGTGACTTTAAGGAAGAATAATTGCGTAATTTTAACGCAATAAACCGACGTAACAGAAATAGATTCACCTGCTTTGAGAAGTAATTTATTTCTATCAACAGACTTTCAACACTGCAGCCGCGGCGGCGGCGTCCGTCGAAACTGTTATTTAATAATAATAAATAAATAATAAAAAGCGATTGCGTTATATTGTGCGTTACGAGTTCAACGAAAGCTCGAGAGCATTTTGTTCTCATCGCTCTGGTGCGAAATCGAAATACTTTGGAAACACGCGAACACTTTGAAAACACTTTGATTTCGGTGCCCGCGCTGTAAGATTAATTAGGCGAGTCGGAGCACGCGTTCGCGATAAACTATGACAATTTTTTTTTTTTTTTTTGTATACCAATAATACCTATTTTCGACGTGAAATGCAGATAACGACAATCGAAAGGGAGATCAACCCCAATAAATCAAACGACGAGACAGGCTGCTTTAAATGCATTCTAGAGCCGAACAAACCGACGACGGCCCGGGGCTCAAGCCAATTTAGCCCGCAAGTTGATCGGGGCCCGATAATATATACAGAATTATACAATAAACGTCTCGGCGCGTACGTTATAATAAATACGCGTGATTTCACGTTAAATCTCCGCACAGTCATTCAGACGTTACGCGATGCACATATTATTATTATTACAATACGCTGCGCAGACTTTTATAGTTTCACTCTAAATTCAGATGTTTCCCTCCGCGCCCCGTCGCCGATTTTATGCGTATGCCGTTTTAATGACAAGTTGTTTTCCAACGAGTCGGCCGCACTACGGGGATTTCTACGAGACCGCGTTAGGTACGTTTTTTTTTTTTTTTTTTTTTGCAATATCTTCCGGACCGTTCGCGTCAGTGATATCCGTCCGACGTGATTACGCCCGTAGGTACGTTATTTAATGTGTTTTATATCGCAGTAAATAATTGATTATAATAATAATTGCGCGCGCGGCACCGACGATGTATTAAAATATTATTACACTCGACTCGTTCCATAAACTACGGTTAAGAGAGAGGGGCGCACATTGTTGTCTGTCGACTTTTTAAAGAATCCGCATAAATTCATCGAATCTTTAACATTACTACATATTATACACGTATTATGCTCGCATAATAATATGTATATATGAATACTGTGTTCGAATGTAATTACTATAAATGTAATAAATCAAGCGGTTTTCAATTATATCAGATGGAAACAGTATGGTATACGTACACTTATTATTATTTCATTCGTCGGTGATTCTCCAAAAAAATTAAATAAATAAAAAACCGTTTCGAGCAAATTGCAAACACATTTGATATTGGTGTCGTTATGAACTGTTTTTACAGCGTTTGGTTATCCGCGGGGCAAATTTCCAACTGTCGACGTACTCTCGAGTAACGTTATTTAATACTTTAATTTTTACTTGAAGCTTAATGTTGATAATGAACTGATAGCAAATGCACACACGATCGTCTCAATACGGTTCGTAAATCTTATTGTCACCATATAGGTCGGTGTATTATTATTTTATGTTGTTTAGTTAGTTACGTTTAGGATTGATAAGTGTCTAATCCTTTTGGCGAAGGTTTGAAGATTAACAGATCAAACTCGATAGTATATGTTTTACGAGGAAAAATGTATAGTAAAATAATAATATATTGACTCCTCGACACAACAATTATTTGCATTTTTATGACGTTTTACTGCATGGTTTTCGTTTATTGTTTTTCGCTGTTCGATAATAAAAACTTCATTTATCACGAGAAATTTGAAAAAACTATACAAAAGAACTATTGGAGAAATAAATCGAAACGAATTCGTTTCTGTTTTTACAATATTATTATATTAATTATACAACACTGGTTAAATTTAATAACGAGAAGAGAATAGTATTTTTGATTTGAAATCGTGTGCTGCTATCTGTGAATTGAATTCGGCGTTACAAAGTACAAAAAATCAGAAAGGTTACTCACGAAGAGGTATATTTTTTTAATTGGAATATATTATCGTAACGAATACATGGCTGTTTTTTTTCCCCGTCACTCTAATAGTGTTTATTATTCAAATATAATATATCGGTGAACATTAGAAAGTCGCGAAAAAAATTAACCTCGTAATTCAACCGGACTATCTCGACTTGTGCGAATTATCGATACGCTTGCCTACCTATTGATAAAATAGTTTTTTTAGTTAATTGACGAGCTAATCAATTTAAATTAAAAAAACGAATTCGTTACTGTTTTTATATTCAGTCGTGTGTTATACGAATCGAAAACGTAAAGTCAATACACGTGTTTAGGTACGATAATATGTTATAATATACAGAAATGTATAATTTGAAAAATTGACTTAATTATTTGTAAAACGATTAGCTCTTAAAACCTAAGATCGTTGCGATTTTTTTCGAGCCACTGGAATTAATTTTCGTTTCGTCCATATACGCATAAATAATAATATCATACGCGCAGTCGTTCGGTGAGAACGCTTAGGCCAGGCACCTTCGTTCAAAACTTATGAATAATATAATATAATATATATTGTATTATATTTTTTTTTCTTTTTTAGTTTAACATAAAACAACACTTATCATAATATATATTATTAATTAATAGGTACGTGTCGGAACTATTCGGAAAACATTTTTCGACCAAAACTCCACGTCGTCGGTCCGCGTTCCTTAAGTAATAATTATAAAACGCGTATAATTCGTTATGGTGATGTTTAATCGTCATGAGAAATCCTCGGCCATATACCGGATTATACGCCGGCTACAATGGGAACAGCGTGCGGCTCGCGCGTAACTTCACCACCCACAATAACGCGGGGCATTACACAGTATAATATAATATTATCGGCCGAAACGCGGCGGTTTGCGATTCGGATCGCGTTAGACCGACTGACACTCGCGTCGGCGCGGCACTCGTCCTGTACGCAGGATGTCTGCGGATTTTCGTGGTGGAAAAAAAAACACGCGTGTGTGTGTGTGTGAGCGTTGTGCGTTTCAATTATGAATATTGCAGCGCAGTGCACGCGTCGTTGTTTTGTGTGTGTGTTTTTTTTTCCATATTATTATTAATTTTTTTTTTTTCCCATTTTAATTTCCACAGGAAACGACGTGGCGGCGGCTGCGGCGGCGGAGGCGTAAGTAACGGTGCAAAACGGCGTGTGTAATGCCGGGAGCATGGTGGCGGCCATATGCAAACATGGCCGATGATCGGCTTGTCTTAATTAATAACGACTACGTCGTCGTCGGTGTGTGTGTGTGTGTGTGTGCAGCGGGCGAGCGTTTGAGGTCAAGTGCCGTGCAGGCGTTATGTAAGTCAGTAGTTTAAATCGATACGCGAAACGTTTAGACGGACAGACAGACAGACAGAGAGAGAGAGATCATGATTTTTCTCGTACGAGTATTATTATAGAAGCATAATTAACCGGATTGCAAAACGCGGTTGTTTTTTTTATTAATTTTTCGTTTTTTTTTTTCGCGTCATCGACAGTCATATTTTCAAACGTTCGGCGCATACGGCGCGGCGGTAAACATCGCGTTATACTTTTTAGACTTTTCACGGTCGCGTTCGGGTTTTTATTTTAAACGCGCCGCCGCGGACGTCGTGCGCGAGTAGGTGAACGCGTGCGTTTTTAAACCGTTCGATTTAATTACATACGCTCGCATGGGTATTGTACACGGCGCAACACGTGTGCGCCGCGAGCGTTGCGAAACTGTTATTTTATAAACGATATTTTACGCCGCGCGTACGTTTCGATTCCGAGGAGACGCCCCGCAGCCGACGAGAATCTCTTGTCGAAAAACACTGTCGTACGTTTCGGAAAGGACGATTTTTTTCCTTTCCTTTCCTTCTCGCCACGAAATTCGAGGTACGCGCGCAGTTCTCGTTTTCTTTCGAACGCGGTGTCGTCGCGTACTCCACGCGCTTTTGTTTTCGACTAGCGCAAACCGTATCGTACGTCTGCGTCGACTCGCGAATGTCTACGTATTTTCGACGAAGTTTGTTTTGGGTTCTTTTCCGGCAGATTTCGTTTTACGAAATATTCGTACTCGTCGGTCTTGAAACTACATGTACGACGACGCCGTATCGTAATATTGCAGCTGCAGCTGATAACCATCGGTTATAGTGTTATTGTGTCGATCGTTCGAGATTAGGAAAAACTGCAGGAGCGTAATCGAAACGAGTCGATAGAAATGCCGAAAAACTGAGCGTCCGCATATAATAAATTACACTCGGCGTCATAAATTACGCGGCGGTAAAGAGGGAACGTTTTTTTTTTTTATTATTTTAATATGATATTGATACGGATCGCGATTTTCCCCAATAAATAAATAACGTTTGGCGTTTGTACACGTTTACGCCGACGTCTATGACGCGCGTGCGAGCGTATACAGTCGGGTTGAATCATTGACCCGACCGATTCTAAGAACGTTTAATGACAAACATACTTACGTACACGAGTACGTATAGTGCGTATTATACCTATCTGTGTACATCTACGATATTGGCTTTCCGAGGGATGTAGACACGGTTACGTAAAACTATGTCGTACGATCTGTGTGCGTCTTGTTTGTTGTTAATTAATTATCAAAGGCATCTATCTGTACGAGTGGTGCTAATGAGTGATGTGCCAACAAAGAGCGCATAGTCTGAGAAATTAGTTGAGTAACAACCACACTGCGCAGTTGATACTGTCGAACGAAATTCCGCGTTCGAAATCTTAATAATAGTAATAATAATACAGGTACTCTTAAAGTTTTAACGCGTATTAAGAGAAAAATGAAATAATTATCGACAACGGTCGCGTAAAATATTCAACGGCTCGCTCCAATGTATGTTTTATGAACAGACATAAAATTGATTTTAGTTCAATTGGATTTTGCGCTAATTAATTACAACAGCCGATGGCAAGGTACATTCGACTACCGAGTGAACGCGCGTACTCTCGCTGATAAACTTGCGTCGGCTATAGGTATATCATAATAATTATTGCGACGGCGATTGTTCGATTTTCAATATTGCGGTACTGTGTAAAGAGTTCATAACGACTCGTACCAAAGAATGGGTGTTTTGCAATTATCTTCACAGATATGAAAAGTTCAAAAATTATTTTTCCCAAGTCGGTCTCGCAGCATGGAAATGTAGATTCTACTGTAAGTGTTGAACGCGACAACTCTTAATATTTAACGGTATACTAAAAGGAAAAATATTTAAAAATTCAAATAATATCTACGGAGACGTTTCCGTCGGGTTATCGCAGTGGGTCACCCCGTCGTCGTAGTCGTATAGTAATAATAAATAAATTTTTAATGTTTTGTAGTTATACATGATCTTTAAACAAACTCGGTGTGATAGTAATAATAATAAAAACAACATTCATACTTTACGGTCTGTAGTACTGGTTTTTTTATGGCGATGAATAATACTACAATTATTTTCAATCCATGCGAAAATGTGTCCTCATTATTGCAAGGGGGGCCACAATATAAAAACTATATTTAATTGTATGAATGTCGGAATGCTCGGTGGAATTTAAACCCACACGAAAAAAGAAAAAGGTACACCACATCGAGCATTATTGTCCTGCGAGTTAATAAATCTACATACACATCTATACGGTTTAAGAAAGGCATATTATATTATATTATATAAGATCGGAAACTCTCCGAACGATAAAAATATCATATCGTATATTTTGTGCTGTATTTAAAACGGTTTTAACACGAAAACACGTTTTTTCTATCTCGAAAAAATCGCGAACAGCAATGATGTTAACTTATCGGGTGACATTTATTAATTTTTTTTTTATCATCATCAACATCATGTTTTAACAACTGTCATTATAAAAAATAAGTCCGTTGAGAACTATAATATTAATAATTATTTGTTTGTTATTTCAACGGTGAAATAAACATTTAGAAGTTGAAAAAAAAAAATCACAATATTAATATTATTATACCCGATATAAAACTACCATATTTATGGCTTTTTGAATACCTAATCGTTAATCAAATTTTTGTTTTTGGTAATAATACGATATTGTGTGAAAGTTCAGAAATTAATCTGTTCTTGTCTTAACGCTGATTGATTCTACTTTCATATTTCGTTATTTTACAGTGAAAAATAATACATTTTCCACGAATATTACCCTTATAGTTGGTACACGAACGATGATGATTATATATACCTTGTAATTTACAAGAGAATATTATAAAAAAAAGTGTAACGAATAATAAGACACAGCTTGACCTATTTTTATTTTTTTTTTTTATTCTGTCGGATACCTAATGGACCCGTCTTGTCTTGTTATCATTTACATGCAGTCGTAATCTTCAAGATAAATTAGTCGAAACTTTCCGAGGAAATTTCAAATGTGTTTTGTACAACGCGTTATTATACTCTACGACAAAGAAAACAGAAACGATGGCGATCAGATAATAAAGAGCGTTTCGAAAAACGTATCGCCGCCACGGCGCGGTAGAAACGGCGTATTTATCTTTATTTGTAATAAAATATTTATCTTTGGAGGACCGTTGTTTGTGGCTCGTTTAATCATCGTTGTTCTGTGACGTTTGCCCGCTTTCGTTTACCCCGACGACGACGGTTAGGTAATACCGTCCGTAATAAACACGGAGGACGCAATATGATTTCTTCTTTCGGTTAAAATATTTCCACCGTCGTCGTCGTCGCGTAAGCCCCCATCGTCATCGCGATACAATAATAATATAATATTATGTGCCTAAAATATAATATATAGTATTGATCAATCCGTGCAGTGTTCGTCGCTCTGCACGGAAAAAAAGAAATGGATACATTCTTTGCCACTCCGGTACACTTTAATGCGCTTGACATTAAATCGTTCGGAAACGTTTTATCAATCAACCGGTGATTGCAAAAACGAAAAAAGAAAAAAATTGAGAGAGAGAAGAAAAATATGGAGCATTGAATCGAGTAATCCGCGTTCGCCGTTTATGATACATGTGCGTCTTATTACTATGTCACCCGGTCTATAAATCTTTGTATGCGTATATATTTATTTTTTTTCGCGTCCCGAAAGACTGCCATTGTTCGTCGTCCTGCGAAATAGTAATATTTGAATTATTCGTTATGTGTATTAAATAAATTCGTAAATAAAACATTAACGGCCGTCGCCGTCATTTTGGTCAATCTTCGTCTTGAACTGGATTTACGCCAATATCGTGTATGTGTTGTGTTTTTTGTCCGCTTTTTAACATTTTTTTTTTTTCTCGTCTTTCCCGACGTCCGATGAACCTGAATTCACAGCAGGTGCTCTCGCCGCCACCGACGGACTTTGCGCAATGAACGCTACAGATAAGCGAACGTTCGGATTCGATATTTTGTCGAACGATCGAATAGTCGACGGGGGGAGCGAAAAAAAAACTTACACTCCGATAATTTATGATCTCCGTGTTAGGTCTTCGGATCTTGCACGTACGCAACGTGTAATTCGGTATCAAGGTGCTCTATAAATTCGTTCGCGTCGGTCGCCGCGCACTCTTAGGGGAAATTCGATTTGACGTCGTTTCGCCCGTTGAAATCGGCCCGCGCGATTGCGACAAAGGCCTCGTCCGTGTTAGGCTTCTGGCTGAAAACTGTCTCCGGAGAAACGTGCTGCTGCTGCTGCAAAAAAAAACAACACATCTCAACCTCTCATAATGTTCCGTTTGTTTATAATCTATGACGCGCTATCGTTTTGTAACTCTAAACGGGTAAATACCCGTATTCGAATACGTATATGTCTTTATATTATATTGATATAACAAATTAAAAACAATTGTAAATATAAAGGTACATAATATATTCAGGTATATATTTATAGTCAATTCGCTTGATCAGTAATTATAACACACACTCACCGCGTATCTTTTAAAACTGTAAGGACTCCAGATAAATACGCACACATTGTAAGAAACAGCCGAGTTTCCGGGGTACACAAGACAAAACACGTGCAGACTTGATGTTCTTTTATATCCAAAGGGTCTAAAACACTCTCTGAAAATTAAACATATTTAACCTAACCTTACAACGTGTCAGTACGAGCATAACAATATTAATACTAATAGTTTATTATAATCGTTATCGATCGACGGGCTAGATGATCGGCAGGAGGAAGAAAGGACGCGCGAAACGAGTTGTAATAATGTTGCGGAAATCGGCGAACGGTTTAAATGCGTATTATATCATACGCGAGACCGCGCGAAAACGTACGTCGTTGGAACACGAGTGAATGAGAATTAATTTACCGAGAACGGATTTTAAAGGTGTGCGGTGTGTGTACAACGCGGAGTTTAAACCACTTGCGCCGCGCATTCATATTCGTTCCCTCCGAGTTAATATATTATATTGTACTACGCGTAGTACCGTACGATATGCGAAATGTGTCTATAACACGCTGCAGTAATGATTTTAGAATAATAATAAAACATTACGGTGTTACACAAGTGATACGCGTTTGCGCATTTCGTCGCGCGAACTTACCGCGAAAACATAAACCGCACACGCGTGCTCACGTCATAACGAACCAAATTAACACGTGCAAAGAAAATATTTATCCCGACGACGACGAGTCAAAATATTTCACGTTTTTCGACGTCTCGTCGAAACCGTGTTTTCGCGAGAAAATTACAGGTTTATTTAATACGACTCGATTTCGAATAATATTACTATAAGCTCACGGACGCTCGAACGTGTGCTGTACGACGCAATTTACGTGTATATTTGCGTTAAGTTATTTGTTCCGGAATCGGGCGCGTACAGTGTAAGAAATAAAAAAACGTGTTCGTAGACTGCGCTCTTTTTCAACAGAACCATTATAATTATTATTGTTTCCGGACAATGTGAGAATACGAAACGATCGTGTTTGCTAGATCATCCGATGACGACGTTTCGATACCGATATCAATATTTTAACGAAGAGTCTTCACGCTTCGTGGACGCGTTACTAAGTGAAGTGAGACGGATGGGAGAGAAATTGATCGTAGCGGGCTGGAAATAATGTGAGAAACATAAGGGTTTTGATGAATTTTAACGCGTATTAGCGGTATATAGTCTATAGAAGACACGTCTGTGATCCGTCGTCGTGTTCAATTTAAAATATACGTTTCGTTCAAATGCCCGTGTCTTCTTTATAACAAATCGTGTTTGATAATATGTTTGAATTCTATTGGTAAAATTATTCAACTTACAATAAATGACTTTGAAAACTGTACCGGTATGGTATTCGATTTCTTAAGCTATTAAAAACTCGTTAACACAATCAAAAAAAAAGATAGAACGAATCGCGTTTTAAAATATTCCGTTGACAATAGTTTAACACGATGGTGTATTATTTTCGAATTTTTTCAAATATAATGTGAAATATTTAAATTCTTTAACAAAAATAATGGTTTTTTAACATTTTTACTTGATAATTGTTGTTTTATGAACGAAACCCGATAGTTATTATTTAGTGGATATGTTTATTACATTCATAGTATAACTAATATAGTGTTAGGATTTCGAAGAAGAAAATTTATTTATTTTTTTACTTTCGTTCGAAGTAAATAATTTTTAAAGAATAATAACTGAAAACTCGATATCGACCGGATCCCGAAGCGTTATTTTTCGCTTGAAAACGCTTTTCTTTTTCTACTTTTGTCACGCTCTTTTAGATTTTCAAATAATCGACGCGACGGATATAATCTCTCAAACTGTGTTGCTCGGCGACCGTCGCGATGGGTTCTCGGTCGCACGTATAAATAAACTACTACGGTTTACTTGGAAAACGGCGGCGGCGCGGCGTCTCCGAAACACCGAGTCGACGACGTGACAATACTGCCGGGGTGCGGTCGCGGGGCTCGTCTTTCCCGCCGGTCGGTCGGTCGGTCGCGCGACGTCCGTCCTCTCTCGGGGCTTTTAATCAAAACCGAAAAGTGATTTCGCCCGATCTCCCGGCGGGCTGCTCTACAAACGACCGCCACCGCATCGTTCGCTCTTCCCCCGAGCTCGACAATATACGAGTATATTATATATGTATATAGGAGGACTCTCGTCCTTCTGAACTCGATTCGCCCCGCTAGGGTACACATTATAATACATATATATATATAAAGGTATATATTATTATTATATATTAGTAGCCGCGGCGGACCGCGCGACGGCGCGCGGCGTCGGAAAAGTTTTAACTTGTGGAAACCCGATCGGCCAAACTTAATAAACAGACCCCGTGGTTTCCGCGGTCCATTATACTACATTGTATCGCGTATCGATTTACATAATACATATATAAATATGTTGCACGTTCGCAAAGTTGACGTGCCAACTATTAATTGAGGTCTTCGCCCGCATACGATTTACTCGCGACCGTTGAAAACGCGGCGCTCTTAACTCTTTGTAATTTATGTAATTTCGCGCCCGAGTTCGACGACCGGCGCGCCGCCGCGCCGCCGCCGCTGTGATAATATTATATAACGAGACGGCGATTTATTTACGCGTACGACAAATTTACTGACCAACGATCACTTTACATGCCGCTGGTAAACTTTGAACGCTTAAAATCGTTAAGACTTCGACGGAAACGTTCGATTTCAGACACGTCGATGTTGCGTTTTCCCGTGTTCAATATACCAATATATATGAGTATATTTAATAACACGTACTTTGCTCCTGAAACACGTCCGCAAGTGTTTTCAAGTTTGAAGCGTATAAAACAATAGTTTAGAAATTTCATTATCGTTCATGAGAAAGAAAGAAAAAACGCATAGTATGGCGTATTACGCCCGAAGTATATTACTGTTCTACGACTATGCACGCATTTGATTTGAGTCGGTAAAATATTTAAAACGGTTTGTTACTTTTTCTTTTTCCGAGTAATTTACAATCGTACCTATATAATGGGTCTAATATGTAAAGAATACACACGAACCGTGGATTAGACTCATACTCACGATCGCGTATTATCACATTTGATCATCCCCCGAACCCGATTTGCAGTTAGTGTGTACACTTGTTCACGATTTCCTTTTATTCAATTTATAGTTGACCTGTATACAAAGAAATAATAGCATAAAACTGTGATGATATGTCCGATAGCAAACAAGGTCAGTCGTTAAACAAAATTAAAAAAAAAAAACATAAATAAACAATACCGTTTTGCGAAGTAAATAGCAAATTTGTTATCTAAAACGAACATGGCTTCTTTTTTTTTTACAGTTTATTCTTAAAATAACGCATATGCTTACATTTATTTCACTAATTTTGACGCGATTTGGCGTCAATGAAAAATGTGTTTTTTGCTGCGACCAAAAACGATCTGTTTACTGATCTGTTGGCTCGATCTGTTGCAAAATATTAGCAAATAATCGCCGTCCACCGCCCTGTCTGCTTCTTATTAAAATGAATAAAGAAATAATTATTTTGGTTGGGTTAGACTGGTACAACATATCTTGACTTTACACTCGCCGTCGGCTACTCGACCGTGGGCATAATGATCCAAACGATTTCGAACTCGATTGAAAATTGTTCGAATATTTGTTCATCATATTCTACACCTGACCCTTTATTTCCGCACAAAGACCGCCGTGATCCGTTTGATTCCAAATTTGGCTTTGAAAATAAATTGCGACTAGGATTACGAAAACGATAACAACAGTAATCTGATACGAAATTACAAAAATAAAAACCGTTTAAAAATTATTTAAAAAAATGAGACGCAAAGCGTTTAGATAGAATCCGATAAACCTTATTTTTACAGTATTTAAAATATTTATACGCAAATAATACGTACAATATCATATTATATAAATCATAAACGTCAGAATACACTCGTGTAGAACAGGTTTCTATTTGGAAATATATTAGCTCCACTTTTAAACGAACCGCGAGATAAAACGAATATTTCGACGGAGACGGGTGGTTTTGAACCGGAAGGAAACGATCATTTTTTTTTCCGACTACAGCTGCGCGACACAGAAATGGAAAAGAAACCGTACTCGTTGACAGTTAAATACGTCTCGTTTACTCGTGTATAATTACAATAATATATTATTCCGTTTTTGTCTGCCATTTATCTATATTAACGATGAAATATAAAATAAAACGGATCACAGCCGCTCTTTACAACGCATAGAAATAACATTGCATCGCGTTCAAATGATAATATTGTGACCGGCTGCGAATAAAAACACGACGTCGTCGTCGTCCGATGTATACGATTCCGCTCGAACGCAGCAGATAATCGGAACAGCGATTTACAAACGGGAGAGACCGCGGTCCAAGCCGATGTACCTACTTACATTATACTACGCGGTATATACGCGCGCGTGTACACGGTTAATTCGACCTTTTTTTCTTCATTTTTATCATTCGAGCCCGATAAAACGGATTTTCTTTATACACACGCGCGTAATCACGTCGAAAGCTGCGCGTATAATATACTACGGAATATAATATCGTACGGTATATAAATATGTATAGTAATTCGATACGTTACGAATTCGATACGAAGGATAAGTCCTTTTCGCGGATAAAAGCGCATATAATGAAGTCCCGCGCCTAATACTTCCGGTTTCTCTTTTCTTTTCTTTTTTTCCGATTCTCTCGTAGCGATGCAACCGGCCCGGTCCGGATTTAGCCGGGCTCGTCGTCCACGCGTGACACATACAGGGCGGCCCGAAGAACGCCGCCCAACTCGACGCGTCGTTCCCGCGCGGAAGTACGTATATTTGTAATCGAACCGATTGCCGCGCCGCGTCCTTTTGAAACTCCAACTCAGGACCGCAGCTCCTCGAAGTAAGTCGATCGATCGATAAACAATCGTCGTCGTCGTCGCCGAGAGTCACGTAGGGCCGATTTCAAAACTTGGGTCGACGGTGACATTAGTCGAGTCTTCTGGCTTTTATAATTCGTCGGAGAACCATAGCGTTTAGTATGGGGGAAAAACAAAAAAAAACCGTCGTCAGGCGTTCGTCCGGATCGCTCTGTATGCGCGCGTGTACGCGGTGCAGCGCTTAGCGGCGGCGGCGGCGGCGGCGGCGATCGATCAAAATCCATATGGCCGTACCGGCGAGATTTTCACCGCGTCGCTGCTCGGTCCTTATCGCCATCTAATGTATAATAATAATATTATATACGTACATTCCTCGGCGCAATGATGACGGATGATCAAACGATGATACGTCGGAATAATATAATACGCGCGCCCGTCGTTCGGAATATTATTATTATTATTGTAACGATATATAATAGTCAATATACAGTCACAGAACGCGGTACACAAGTAAAGGTAGAACGCGAGACGATATCGTATACATTAGGTCGGCTCTTAAACAACTATTTACAACGCGTACCGTTATCGTTTCGGTATTTATCCTTATACGGTTTTGGATTCATATTATATACGTGTATATGTGATATTTATACAATGATACCTATATATGTATTCGTTATGTTTTTTTCTCCTCTTCTCCTTTTAATTATACCTATACGAGCGCGGTCTCTTGAGCCTTGATTGGACACGGACACTAGACCCGACATCGTCGCGGTCTCTCGGTAGTCTCGCACGAAATGGAAATATACGCTCGTCGCGTCGTGTCCCCGTCCCCGTGACCCGAAAACAATGCAGAATGCGCACGCGAGCGCCGTCGTAGGCGTGACTTTATAATGTTTTGAATTTTTTTTTGTACGCACTTACGCGCGTACGCGGTAAGTCGGAGTCCGTCGTAGGAATTTGTGCGTCTATTAGTGTGTGCGAGCCTCGTCGCCGTGGTGTTCGAACCGACGCGCGCGCAATATCGAGATAATAGTATATACGTATATTAAGTTTAGAAACACGTCGATGGTTGATAAAGAGCCAGAAAGTTGTATATGAGCTAAAATCGACAACATTTAAAACTTATAATAAACATAGTATATTATGAAATGTGTTTAAACTTATAAGACGAAAATTTGATAGTTGACCGATTGGCGTTTGTTATACGAAAATATTTTTCAACATCCGTCAAGTCATGTGTGTCGTATGTATACATAGTAAATTCAAATTTTCGATTCCGTTCGTTTGCACGGCTCTTATATTTTCTTCGTACGTATTTTCGATTCCAATTGACCGATGCCGATGATATTCGATGAGAAATCTTTAAATTAAATAATAGGTAATCATTGATTATAGAATAAAATCTAATAGGTAGTTAATTGGAAATATTTATGTTATCCTGGACAATTTTAAAAGTTCAGGATAGTTGAATATTAATTAAGAGAAATGTGTATTTTTTGTTGTTGTTGTTCAAAAGTCACGGAAATTCGTTTTGAATTGTCTTTGTCTCTACTCGGCAACGTGCGTCGAAAGCATTTCTAACTCGCTCTACTGTAAATCGAGAACGTAATTGGTAAAACACGCAAATTCAGCGATGCAGTTGGCTGCAGTGTCAATTTCATCCGAGTTCAATACGAGATAACTAACAACAATTAAACTAAGCTCAGCGACGCGAGCACCGAGACGGATACAAAAAACACAGCGCCGAGTGCAATTAATGCTAATCGTCGAAATCAAACGACATATTTACGTCAGACATCAACGAGATGACAATGAGCCCGCGCGCAACCGTTAATTATCCGAAATACCGTAGACTTCTCGAAGTCCTTGACGATAATTCCGGATCGTCACAGAAGAAGCCGTCAGACAAGATTACAAGAAAGATTCGACGACGGCATGCGCACATTTTGCGAACGGATCGACGCGCACAGCACGTCCCACAATAATTGCGTTCGCGAGCAAACAAAATATATCTCAAACAATACGAGTAGTCGAGAATTTTTCGGAGACTGCGGTATTGTTTACTGTAAACCGATTAATGATCTGACAAACTGTTTTCCCATCGTGTTTTCTACGTAAAACATCAATACGTCTCGCGCGGATCCAAGAAGTGAACGAACCCAGGCTCACCCGAAGTATTCAACAACAATGATATTTTTATTAGAATTACCGTTGCATATTTTTTTAATAATTTTTAAATTGTCAATAAAGAGATGGTTATGAACTTAATGAACTAATTTTGTAAAACATTTTTATCAACACTATGTGACCTGTTACTTGTATAAAATTATATTGTTTATAACTATTAGTTTTTACTATTATTACTAGTAGGTTCATAATTAAATCCATATTTTCGGAGACTCTCGTCTGTCAAAACGAGGATTTTATCCTTAGAGAAAAAGAAAACAAAACGTAAGTAAACTGTTAGATCCGGAAGACTCGAGCCGTCGTCGCGGCGCGCAGTCAATATCGCGATCAAACGGAAATCACGAAGTCCGCGTTAGTAATCGCTCGTTGTCGCGACCCGACCGCGTGTAGAATAATAATAATTAGAGCCCGTCGAACGATATATGACCTTTGCTCGATCGAATCCCGCAGTGCGTTTGGAGTTGCGAAACTGAAAACGCGCATTAGTGAGGAAACACCGCACCGCGGTGGCACGCGTGTAGGACGAAACGGAATTTAATTCGGAACGCAAAGGGGTGGCAATGAATATTAAATGAAAAATCGGTACAGTATATTTCACACAAAGGTTTTCACAAGTGAAATTAATTTGACGCGAAAATCCGGTGGGTTTTTTTTTATTTTTTTATGTAACTCTTCTGTTAACAACACAATCGTAATAAAGAGAGAATATATACGCCGGTGACTTTTTTTTTTTTTTTTTTTGCACGAGATAATTATAATTGCAACGTGGTCACGATTTTAATTTTAATTTTATGCGCTTTTCCGGGCGCTTTTTTTTTTTTTTAATATCAAGCACTCTAACCGCCGCCGCCGCCGCCGTGCAGTGCGGTAAAAATTATTATTATTATTATTATTATTATAATGGTCGTTTATTTTCATTTTCAATAATATATGTCGACCCCGCAGAAGTATTAACAACAACAACAACAACGACGACGACGACGACTACAATCCGGACGCCGGACGGGCGGACGAGTGGATTACATTTACATTTAAGTGAACGTTAAATTAATACGTCTGATAATATATATATAATATATAATATTATTACTGTTATAATGCAGAATATACTGACCTATAAATGTCAACTGCGACAAGAATAATATTATTCTATTGGAAACTGCCGCAGCAACATAATAATGACTGTTTAAACAACATATAAATTTAATTAGCGGTTTGATAATAATATTTCGTATAAATTATTCATGCGTTTGTGTACGTTCAGCGACAAACTCGATTAGATAAATTGAAAATTTTAACGAGATTAAATCTATACGAACGACAGGTCCCCCACCCACGAGTAGAATATAAACATTATACTAATTAATTCGCTGGAAAATATATTTATAATTTCAATGTGGCTTATGGAATTTTTCTACGACGACGGTATAATAATATTTTCTATCGATTTTACGAGGACGCGTTTCCGAAAAAAAAAAAAAAAATTTTACTTGTTTCGATTAGTACCACGTCCTGCGCGTCTCTATGAGTTTCGTCTGTCGTACACTACACTATCAGAGTATATTATTTCGCGATATTTTCGCCGTGTTTATACTCGTAGAGAACGAAACGTTCTCGCGGCAATATTAACGATAAATTAATATAGGTCCTTTTATACGGTACTAACTGACCCGGCAAACGTTGTTTTGCCATATTATATTTCTAGTGAATTTTTTTGTATAAAAAATACCTAACTTATTGTAAGTATTTGGGGATGTGTTTATAATTAAAAGAGGAATGGAGCGATAAATGATGTAAAAATAATAACGCCAGCCATTCGTTTATAATCTATTTATTATATGAAATCCAAATTACCACGCACTCACTGATCGCGTCGCATCTCAAAATCTAGCCCGTGAAAAGTTTTTTCCTGTATGAGGAAGAGAAATAACGTTTTTCATTTTTAACCCTCTTTTACCCCCTCAAGGGTTGAATTTTGTAAAAATTGAAAATGTAAAAATGTTTTCACTTTACATGTTTATAATTAAAAGAGGAATGGAGCGATGACGGCCTATAAAAATAACAAAACGCCAGCCATTCGTTTATATACAATTTATAATCTATTTATTATATGAAATCCAAATTACCACGCACTCACTGATCGCGTTGCATCTCAAAATCTAGCCCGAGAAAAGTTTTTTCCGGTATGAGGGAGAAAAATAACGTTTTTCATTTTTAACCCTCTTTTACCCCCTTAGGGGTTGAATTTTATAAAAATGTTTTCACTTTAAATCGCTTTTAATGTAACAAATTGAAGTACTTAATAACTAACTTATTGTAAGTACTCGTATATGAAAAGTATATGAAACACGTATATATTTTTAATTGAAAATGATTCGCAAAAAAAATTTATAAACAATGATTATGGTTACTATGGTTACAGAATAGGTTTAAATATAAAACGTTAAAGTTTTAAAAATATTTGTGGTGGGGGCCACCCTTAACACCTAGGGGTTTAAACAATAGTTTATGTCCTATTCTCTGAGCTACCAAATATACAAATATACATATATAAAAAATTTCATGAAAATCGGTCGAGCCGTTCCGGAGGAGATCGATGAGAAACACTGTGACGAGAGAATTTTATTTATAAGTAAAAAATTAGGTACCGATTAATAACCGATCTGTTGGATTTTTAAACGTTTCCGGTGAAAAAAATTACGATTTTCACTAAACGTGGCGAAAATCGCGATTTTTTTTATAAAATAGGGCAAAAATCATGATTTCGCTACCTCGCGAACAGAGGCGCCTATGACCTAACTTAGACTGTAAATAAATATAATCGGTACTACTTACGGCTTGTCGGTGGGTTGCTGTTGAGTTTCGGCGTCGGTTGGTGAAAATATAAAGTAAGCACTAACAGATACACACAAAAGTGACGATTAAAAGTTTCATCGGTCGTCGGACCGGAGATGAATAATAAACTGACGACATTATCACATTTATCACGGAGAAAAATTAAAACCGCGACGAAACCGAACTTTCCGAACCGCTGTCGACACTAGGCCGGTCGTCAGAGCACTGTGCATCCGGTTAGCCGACGTACTTCCTCGCGGGCGTCTCTCGATCGGTATCAGGCGGGTTGCGCGCGCAGAACAGCTGTTATTGGTCGGGTGGCGCGATTTCATTAACACACAGTATCTCACTAGTTCCTATTTACATATATTCCTCATTACTATTGTTACATAATCGTGTTGTCACAATGAACTATCTTATATAATAATTACGTAATACCTATTAATGACTAATCTTTTCGATTGTTGTACGTTTCTGGTGCGAAAATCACGATTTTTTTTCATAGAATAGCAAAAAAATAGTGGTATTGCCTCGTGGCAATGTGGGTGGGTTGGTGGTCACTACCCCTATGATTTAAGGGAGACTATCATTTATGTTTGATTTTAAGCGCCCCCGTGTCTGTTTAGTACACATCGCGGGAAAAAAGTCAAAGGCGGCACATAAAAGTTTGATCAGAAGTCGGGAGACCTGTATTGCCCCTGCGTTCCCCTCCGATTTAACTACTGCTCCCGCTAAACCTATTCTGCTCGCGAAAAAATCTCCCTTAAAATATTAACAATATTTAATATATAAGCTGAATAACCCGGCTTCGCCCGTTAGAAACTTTTGATTTTTTTTCATTTTCACCCCTTTTACCCCCCTTACGACGTGATGACACTCTGAAAGGTATTTGGTACAACTCTGTGAAAAAAAAAATTGGAAATAAGTTTAATAGCGTCGTCACAAAATGGGAACATAAAAAAGGCCTGTTCTTTTATATATATAATAGATATTTGCCGCAATACGTATCTCATGACTTTCGACGGATTTATTTAATTCGCCCGTATTCTCGACGTTTATAAAAACCGTTTACCTGAAAAGAAAAAAAAAACCATCATAACCTGGAAAACGAGATCATTTTACGAATATCTTGCGATATAAATTTGAAATATCGCTCGCGTTAAAAACATATTGCAGTAAAACATAAATTTGAAATACGACGCTATCAAATTACGCACTTTTTTTTTTCTTTTTTGAAACGACGACGAAAGAAAACGTTCGATTTTATTACCGGCATTATACGATACGTAACTCGAGCAACGGATACTTACGTTTTATTAGGGAAATAATAGGACGTGGGTATACGTAATAATGGTCCGAGCTGTAGAAAAAAAAAAAAAAAAAAACTAAATAAATTTCGCAAAACGGTCAAATAACAGTTTAATCTCGTGGATAGTTGCACTAATTTCGGAAGGCGCTTTGTTCTCCGGATAAGTGTTATGTTCAATTTTGACCATGCGGAGAATATTGGAAACGGGATCAGACCAAATAAACCGTTAAAACTAAAAGTGTACTCTAAAGCTTTAGCGTTCCCGGCAATCACGTTTTATTTGTTTTACTCGAATGGCAAAGGAAACGCTCTCTTGAATTTCCGGAAAAGGTGTTTTCGAAAACTCGACGGGTTCACTGTTATTACCGCCACTCGGAGACGATATAATATTATGTAAGATATTTCACGCGACCATATTTCCTCGAGTCGCGGGCGGTGCGCGTAATCGGTCATAGGCGACGGCGAGAAAAACGCACGGGGCACTTCTCACTTTCTCGGTCCTATTATTTCCCAATTGTATTTGTTTTTCCAAAACCATAATGATTGCGAACGACTGGTTTTCAATTGTCTGTGTTGACATACGAATACAATCGATTGTAGTGCGGCAGCGAGGTTATGCTAAAACGTGGCGTGTGTGACTTATAGTCGTTACATTTTCAAAATTAGTGTCGTCGAAATCGTCATAGACCCGTATTACTCGGGATTTTCCGGTTAAATCGAGAAAACGATATGATATAATATATTTTTGTACGCGCTCACGTCGTATAAAATACGTGGTCCGAGTCAAAAAAAAAAAAAAAACGCTGTCGGTCTTTTGAAAACAAAGTATCGGCCGCGGCGGGGCGGTCCGTTTCGCCAAGTCGGGCCGGAGGAATCGAACCGCGCCGAATTCTAATGGTTTTATGTGGGTATATCCTCGCGTCTCCGATGCGGAGGAGGTCGTCTCTCTGCAATGCGAACCGCGCGTATTATTATAATAATAATATGCGCACGCGGCTTTCACTCGAAACCGAACGTCAAAGCGCCGGCGATGTATGTGGATAAAACTGGTCGCGGCGCAATAATAAGGCGTGTTGTGCTAAAACTGACGTAAATATAGCAGGAAAAAAAAATAAAGAAGAAAATTATAATAAAACGAGATGTAACGGATAAGTCTTCGCCAAACGTCGCCGTGGGGAGATAGGTCCTCGCGTATGGAGTCGTACGCGCACCACGGCGGACGACGACGCGTATTTTCTTATAGATACGGTCTTCCGAGAGTTCGCGCAAGGGCCCACAGGAAGTGCTCGCGTGTAATTTATCGCGACGGTCCGGAGAATAATATTATTACATTATCGTCGCGTCGTCGGTCGCGGACCCGGTCGGACGACGACGTTATCGCGCTCGTATAGTTTTTTTTTTTTTTTTTACGCCGCGCGTCTGACCTTTGCACTCGTTTTATTTTTTATTTTTTTCCTCCGCGTTTGCACCTCAATAATAATATAACATCCGTTCGGTTGTCACGTCGCCGTCGTCGTCGTGTACGCCACTAACATTATGCACGCGAGCACCGCGGAGATTGATGTTTTCAAACGTTTTACGAGCGTTATTAATCTTGTCCCCCGCGCAATCTATCGCGGAAATCTCTCGCCGCGCCGCCGTAGCGTATAATGTAATAATAATATGTTTACTAACAATATATCTTCTTCTCGACCGCGGGACGCGAACCGATCGTTTCGCGCATCCGCGAATCACACGTTATCTCGTTCCATCGTCGTCGGTACCGCTCGTCGAATTTTCTCCGATACTGCTGTTATAGCTCTGTACTATACTTTGTTATTATCGTACGCGACGCGATACGCACGTCGTTTTTTCGTTGTCTTCATTTTGGCACTCGTGTCGGCCGAGCGAATCGACCGAAGCTGCACCAAATTTTCGGCAAATGCTTGTGTGTGTGCGCGTGCGTGCGTGTATCGAATCGTCTGATCGTGAAAAGAACTACTTAAAACTGCCTCGAACATAATAAACGAGTACGAGAGATCGCATGAGAACCCAGCGGGGTATTTCGTATTTTTTTTTTTCATCCCGAATTTTATACATTAAACCCACGCGTAATGGAATGGACCTTTATTTTCCGTAACATCACGTAGAACAGATATTTTGAAATTCATAAAAAATAGCGATTCGGTTGTTAATAAGACAACATTTATGATTGTTCAACAACAGTATACATTCAATCGAACGAAATGAAAACACGTTTTCATAGATTTTCGGTAAGTAATTATTGTCAAAATCTTCGAGAGGAGAGGAGGAAGTTTCGACCTGCGAATAATAATATGGTCTCGCACGGAGTAATTTCACTCGGTACGTATCCGTATACGACGCAATATATTACGGCTGTTCGTCACTCGAGGTGCGCGCGTTAAGAGTAGTGCACACAGCGCGCGCCAGAGCCGATAAACCGATCGAAACCGTTCGGACACAATATATTGCTATAATATACTCTATTATATACCTACGTGACCACATAAACGATAGCACTGTGTGCATCCACTATAGAAAAACTCGCCGTCGCGTATATTAATCGGTTTGATCGGCCGGCGACAGCGTCACGGCGATATAAGAAGTGAAAAGGTACGCGCACACGTGGGATAAAAGTTTCCGATCGACAAACGACCGCGATGAAAATCTCATATAAAAAAAAAATAAAAAAAAAATAAATGATAATAACTGCGGGGTAAGGCTATTTACATTCCACGCGGCGGCGACCGTTGTGTCGACTAAATGAAATAATGGTCGAGTAAAAATAAGAACGAAAAAAAAAAGAAAAGAAAAAGAAAAATTTAGCTATGCGTTAATAAGTCCGGGTGGTTTGAATGCATTCCGGTGCGACGGCGGCGGTGGGATCTGTGTATATTCAGAACACAATAAGTGTATATAATATACCTATACAAACGCGTATACGTTTAATGCGCGCGTTTACGTCGCACAACAATCAACGCGCGAACGGTATATTATACAGAAGGGCACACACACCGCACTCGATACCGAATTTTTTATTTTTTTTTCCGCCGCCGACTACCGGTCGGGTAATTATATTTAATTAACAGGCCCCGGTCTATATAATTACAATACTTTTTTTTTCTCTCTCTCTCTCTCTCTCTACTATTACCTATTATTATTATTATTATTCTCCGACTCTTGTGTTTTTTTCTCCTCTAATTTTTCTGTAAAGGTACTTATTTTCTTTTTTTTTTCTTTCTCGGACGATTAAAAATATGTCGTACACACGCGCACGCGCTAGCTCCGTCGTGCGTTTATCCGTAGGTATATTATACGTATATTTTCGGCGCGCGCGCGCGCGTCGCACTGGCCGTGTTCCATCACCGACGGCGCGGAGGGGAAAAGTGGTCTCATCGCGCCCCCTCGGGCCTTGTGCGCGGCTCGGTCGCACGACTCGTATACGATATTATACGTATATATACGTATACACACGTACATGCCCGAAACTTAGTTTCGCCCGTTATAATTACGATCCATTAGGCCGCCGAGCCGAGCTATAATATTATTCAGAACAACATCGCCGAGCCGTGTGTTATAACATCATGTAAATGCGTACGGTTTGCGTACAAACACGCCCGAGGGGCTTTACCCGTTCCTCCGTGGCCGCCGTTGCCCGCGTGCCGCGGCGTCGTCGATCCGAAGACTTCTTCGACGACGGGTTCCAAGGGACTCCCGAGATTATAATATATATATATATATATATATATACGTATATTATGTATAACACGCGAGTGTTTATAATAGCGATACGCGCGCCCAGATAAAAATCGATCCGGACGGATGGAACGTTAATCCGCGTATAATAATATTATCGTCGCCGTCGTTATTATTACGTCCGACGATAATAAAAACGTCGTCATTATATTCTATTAGTAACCGGAACCGGCGGCTGCGTGAATGCCGGGTCCGGGGGAGGGGTTGTGACACTCCTCCTCCGTTGGTTTTTTTCGAGGTAAATACGTCGCGGCAAGGTATGGTTTTTACTATCGAGTCGGCGGCAAACCGGCAACGGATACGCGCGTTTGCATCTTTTTACCGGAATGCTTGGAATACGAGTATGGTATCGCACTATTCTAACGGCCGACTTTTTTCAGGCGTTTTTTGACATTTTTGACGTTTTTGACGTTTTGATGGATTTTCAAACGTTTTTGGCACGTCATTTATTGGTAATTTTTACCCATTTCTAGTTATGTCGCGAAAAAAGTTGAAATTTACCCGACATTTAAATACAAATATATATTATGCATTTCGAACTAAAACCACATAAAATCATCATGGAATCCGTTTCGCCCGCGATCGTGTTGCACGCGAGTCGTCTTTCCGACGGAAAGCGTCCGCCCGCGAGAAGCACGGAGACTTCGTCGCAACAGCGCACGACCAATAGACATTCGTTATTGTCTCATAGACATTTCGATTACATCTACTCGGATCCTTTTTTTATTTGCGGTTTGTAAACGAATGGCTCCGGGACCGTTAACGCATTTCTCCAGAGCCGCCCACATCGTTTGTTGCGAATAAACTAAAAATATTTCAATTCCGTCTGTCTCGTTTGTCCTCCGACAATACCCCAGCTAACAATATCGGTTTACAATAAACAGTAAGCTCTATTTTTGCCATCGCGGCAGAAAGTTTATCGATCCGGCTTATGTTACATTGCGCCCAAAAGCTTGTCGCCGTGTCTCGTCATCGCATTTGGTCTTCGTCGCCGTTCTCACTTGTCCAGCGTTGTATCGATAATATGTTGCCTGCCATCAGTTACAATATTATTTCCTTGACCTAGCGCTATCGTCGCAATCATTATTTCTTCGTCTTTTCTTCACACCTAGTACAAATCACACGACAGCGCGTCACAAGTTTTAAAAAAAAAAAAAAAAACTGGAAACACACTCTGCACCAAAACTACTGCCCTCGCGTTCATTAATAATTGAAAATGTATTTATTTTTCGTTTAATTGCGGTGTTATGACATAATATTTTTCATTTCCTTTATTTTACATCTGAAATTGAAAGTAGGTAGTTTTTCAGAGAAAGGGGTGGCATTTTTAAAAGGGCCTAGGGCGGCACTTGTTCTAAACGTGATCCTGGATGGAATTGGCGACATTTGGCGTGACTGCAGTACATGTCGTTGTACAAAGCGTATCAGCTCTCTAAAAACCATATGTATTCGCGAAATGTATAGCACAGAAATAAATGTATAGAAAAAAACGTGAAATCTCTCACCTTATGATATTATATAATTATACATTCGCGCATTTTCGTCCATCGTTAATTGGATTCGCAGAACGTGCGCACAAGATAATACGCACTGCATAGATCTAGTCTGATTCGTGCCTGTCGTCATTGTTCATCCGAAATACTTCACAGCCATAATAATAACGATAATAGAACAATATTAAATATGTATCGGATTACGCCCCGCAGTGCTGCGGGCGATAATTTCACCTTGTCAATAACGAAAATAAAAATAAAAATGATCGCTCGCGTATCTCTAGGGCGTTCCAGTTTTGTTTTCAACACGTTATAATATCACTATTATTATTATATTCGTTGTGATGATGTTTACATAATAAAAACAACAAGAATCTCGCGCGACGACTACAACGGCGGTGGCGACGACGTATACAAATAATATATTAATATATATATATATATAATAATATAATATAATACGGGGCTGGTCCCCGCGGGCCGATATCCCACGGAAAAGACAAAGCTCCAGTAATAAAGTATACATCGACTTCATTATAAAATAGTTCGTTCGCCCGCCGCATTGGTTTAATTTGACCCGGGAACGTATTTGTATAATAATATTACTTCTGCTGCTGCTGCGGCGCGTGCACGATTGCCAGTGATTCGGCGGGGATTTATAAAACAGAGCGCGAGCGAAAAAAAATAAATAAAAAATACTGCGAAACAGAAAAAAAAAAAAACGGTCGTAAAAACGACAAGTATATAACAGTCGTAAAACTCGACGACGTTTTAATTAAAATCGAAACGATTAGAGGCGTTTTTTTATGTTCCCGCGATAAATATATCATACGTCATAATGGAAACACTAATTCGATAATCGCGTTTTTCGGAAGTAAAATCTCCGAGCGAGTCCAGTCGTGAGTGAATCGCAGTGAAACTCGGTTAACACTCGACGGAAACGCAGGTCATCGTCGTCGGTTCGCAGTGCATTCGAATCGCTGCAAACATGTATACTACGTCATGTAGTAGTAGTTTGCTACGACTGCGTTATAGCCGATCGCATCCGAACGATTGACCGACTTGAAGTAGGCTTGTTTAAAATTACCGAAAGCCAGTCGATATTACATCGACAACGCTGTACGATATACGGCTGAATACGATTTTGATTTGTGTGTTGTGAATTGAATTCGAGTTGGATATAACACTGATATGGTATACAATTTTTTTTTTATTGCAAAATTAAACCGAAACAATGGAAAATTGTAATTCCTATTAATTATGTTATTTTTCATTTTGATTTCGAAATGCATTAAAAAAAAACTATAAGAGTCATCACGAAAAATGTTTAATGTTATGAAATTGTATTTTAAATCGGTACGAAATAGTTGTTTTTAGATCTCAATGCATTCATTATTCGGTTAGTTTTCCTAAATTCTGTATACTAGTTTTTTAAAAAATGGGGAGAAAAAAGGTACTAATATTAAAAATTGTACGCGTAATATTTTTTGTGATATTTGTTACACTTTGATGCTATAAGGTTTTTCGGCGGGTATTATCCATTGGGTTTGGGGCCCACGATTGATTCCGTAAAACGAGGGAAAACGACGACTGTTTACCGACATCCCGTACGGAAATTAGTCTAAAAATTAAAATACACGTGAACGCAATCCGCCTCTACTCCGCGTTTATATTGCGTACGTTTAGTTTACGAGCCAATTAAAACCGATCGCACACGTTGATACGATATAATGTGAATAGTTTCAAAAAATGTCCGATGGGTAATTTGAACCGTTAATTGGACTAAATTACATTTATCGAAGCCGCCAACCTATCCCAGCCTTCGGAACCACAACGACGTGTATCCAAAGTCCGTTTGGACTATTACCGATACGCCATATAATTAAATTATCAATCCGTATCTCTTGCGCTAAGCATGTCGTATGCCCACGTGGACCGCTCGTTATTTTACGAGCTAGGTACGCGGATTTATGAAATCCGACGGTTTACATATTTGTTATAACTGGGGCTCGGATGTTTATACCCACTTAAAACTACTGTAACATGAATTTATTTATAAAAATGTATTTATGCACTAAAAAATTACAGAAAAAATAAAAAAAAACCCAAACTCTGCAGAATAAAATGTATTTTACCTTTGAGTATCGAAAATTCAAACTATATTTATATTTAATTTTTAAAAGTATAGTTATTATATTATTAATATTATGTATTGATTTAGAATAAAAGCGTTACTCTATAAACGACGGGGGTTTTTTTTTTCAGAAGACGAAACAAATTTCTACCCAGGTCCGCATTAAATTGGATCGATAGAGGAAAAAATTAATAATTCGCGCTTTCGTGAACATCCGATTACACGTTCGTCTGCGTCGTACCGAGAGAGCCGTTTCCGGTGTTTTATGAAATACCTAATTTTCCGCGCGCAACGACCGCTAATAAGAAGTAAACACTCGCGCAACGCGAACAACGAATTATTACACCGTCGTCGGAGGAGTGCTTGATTTTTCGCTCGCTTCGAGGTAAGCGTATAATTAAACGGTCCGAGAAAACACATTTTATTGTCTCGGAACGTATTTATCGCGTCCACCGGGTGTTGAATTCGTTTTTCCATTTTCCCGCGTAACAAACCGCGCGCCGCGACGCCACGCCGACGACGACGTCTTAAATCATTTCGCAGTTTTTGCGGCGCGCCGCCGCCGCCGTGTTACGACCGCGGCAATATCTCCGCGCAAATATATTATAATTATTAACGGCGGCGCGGCCGGATTCCGAAGGTCGCCTAGGGATTTCCTTTGAGTTGTGTCTTCCGAGATAACGTCTAAGACTCCTTCCCGAGAAGATAACGGAAAGGCACATTAATCATCAATTCGAACATTAGACAAATATTTATTAGGGAAGTTAGTTTGAATTGTTAATCACGCAACGCGGCCGCCGCCGCCGCCCGTAGGTAAAAACGTAAATAGCGAGAATCTCGATTCACGAATACAAAACGTACAAAACTCCATAAAACTTTGTACAAATTAATTTGAATATAAATTAAACGAAATGTGATATTAATCGAGTGATGTATGATGGTCTTGGAAACTCGCGGAGAAAACGGCGGCGGCGCCGGCAATTTATTCACATCGAAACAATTAAACGATATTAATTATTCACGACAATAACGAACGATCGGCTCTGCGAGGCAAGGCGAACGGATACTTGAAACAATATTTCTTTTAATGGACTATCGTCTCGAAAACGGTTTTTCATTTAAATTAAATACATAATACTATCAGCTATCGTTGGCGCCATGGGCTATTTGAAACGCACTCGACGTATAAATACCTACGTACCATTATACCACAGACAAACCATTTAATATTTTCAAATTACAAAATTATTATTACATGCATAGTAATTATTGCGCGTACCTACCTATGCAAATACGATGTATTATTTTAAATTGACTTCGGACAATTATCATGAGAAAATCATTTTTCTTTTTAAATTGCTTAAACGCATAATAAACAATATCCATCCGAGTTGATGTCGAGTAACGTTGTTCATACGCTTAAAGTAAAAAAATAAAAAAAAAAAAAGGTTAAGAAAAATCAATAATTATAATTTTGAAAATAGTTTCATGTTTACCTTCGAGAGGTTCGTCTTGAATTGTTAAATGAAGTGCGTAGTGTTGTTCTTTTGTTCGGATTCGAAATTTTCTGTTAACATTTTCACATGGGTAAATAAATTCGATAGAAATTTTGAATACGTATAATTATTGCACAATACGAATTAAATTCATTATTGGATAGATTTTTAATAATTTTCGAATATACCGTTTTAACACATGGTATCGTCAGATTGTAGAGATCTTTCTTGAAATGGGAGATAAATAATCAGGTACCAGTTAGTCACGGAGACTCGAGCGTCTGAAACGTTCAATTTTCAACTAAATCGAAATTTATAAGGACGACGCGTAGGATTTGCGTTTCAAAAATAAACACGATATCATACTCGTGACTACTATTTCAAAACCCAAACTGACACGTATTCGTTATCGATTATTCGATTATTAAATTTCGTAGTCTCGCAAATGGTCCGATATAAATCGAAAATACTATAGCATTATGGCAAAGCGATAATCTCGACGGACGAAAAACGTTCGAGAGACCAGTAGGTCGTAGCGAGTCGCGTACGGTAAGTGTATGTGTTATGAGCTCGGTAAAAAAACGCGCGTGGAGATTGTCTGGCGATTTTTCTACAGATGTAATAACAATAATATTATATAGAACGGCACTATATGGGGGTCAAGTCGAAGTGGCACTTGTGATTATCATACTGGAACTAGAAAATGACCTTGGGAGCTGTCTGATTTTTGGTCGTAAGTCGAACAGTTTAAGCGCAATATTAAAATAGAAATTGATTTCATAATACGTGTTATGAGAGTCTGTAATTTGCACGTTCGTTCGTTATTTTCCAAGCGTATATTTTACGAACGTTACGACCGTTTAAACGCGATAAACTATAATTCGCTGATTTCATTACAAAACGAATTCAAATATCAAACATTTAAATCCATTTATCTATTATTAATTTAAATCTATCGGGGTGAAAAATAACCGTCGGTAATAAAAACGAATTGATTTAAAAGCGTGCGGCGATTACGTTTTGTTCGTTATTTTCTATTGCATAATTATTATTGAAAATTTACCAACGAATTGTTTCGATTCCGAGCTGATTTCCCTACTGGTAAAGATGTACGAGTTAAAGTTTTCGGATACTTTTGGTAGTACGTCTTATCGTCTTCAAGTATTCGAGTGTTTGAAATACTTCGATGAAATATTTTTCGGAAATATTCGAACGTTTTCGCCCGTCCTCGTTGGTCATACCTCCGGAAAAATGGTTTTATTTTTTTTCCCGAAATTAGATGTTCGCGCGCTTTTCTTTCACGGAAAAGCTTCGTCGGGGCCGCGAAACGGCCGTTAAATCGAAAAGTCGAACCGCGGATCGAGGTCACCACCGTGTCGCGGCGGTGTCGACGAGGGCAGTGGCGTCGCGTAGCCCGCGATCGGATCTGAAGGTTCGGCCAAAGGTCGCGCGCGTTATTATTATTTTTCATCTGTTTCGCCAGCCGTCGTCGCCTGCGCGCCGACAACGGTAATGAGCGCCGCGAGTGTCGGTCCGTTTGTTTTTTTTTATTTATTTATACGTGTGTGTACATATACGTTTTTTTTTTTTCCCCGTCGCGTTTCACTTTCCGCTCGCGTATTATCGGCAATACGACAGTCTCGTACACGCCGTCATTAACACGCGCGGCCGCGCGGCTGCACAGTATTGCCTATCGGCGCTGCAGATCGTACGCGTATAGCCGACGACCCGAAAGCGCGACGACGACGACGGCGACGTGATCAAACCCGTTCGAATAATCGTAATTCACACCGCGCGACGACGGCGTTTATCATATTGCGCCGCACACTTAGCAAATACGTATTATTATGTGCGTATTTAATATTTATATCGTATGGGGAAATTTACATAATACGGGTGCCCATAGCTGCCTACGACGCGAGCGCGTGTAATAAACACGCGATAGCCGATAATGAACGGATCCGTGGCGACGGGCGCGTTACGTCACGCTGCATATACGAGAGTACTCCGGAGAACGCGGCTTTTTATTTTAACGAGCTGCCGACGTCTCGTTGTCGAACGCCATGATACGCTTGTGACGCAATATTATAACACATATTATACGAGCGTCGAGTAGGTTAGGCGTACGTGGTGCGTGTGTGTATGTATATATATATGATTTAGGTACGCGGTGACAGACGTGGCCCCCTGAATATTATTATTATAATATTTTTCGCTTAATGAACCGTGTCCAAGCCGTGCGCCCACTGGCCACCTCTGGGGCCACGTCGTCGCGTGTGCGACACGAGAAAACACCCGTGTGTCTGCTGCGGCGATGACGAAAGCCCGTTTATCGGAGCTTTTTTTTTAGTTTTCGCATTATTACCGACGACAATGTCGACACTTTTTAGAGTGTCGCGCGCGAGTATCACACCTACTGGGGACCGTCGAACGAATTTCGATTCTCGATGTTTTCGAACACCGAACAATATGTATTTCATTCGACAAGTGTGTTTTCGATCGATGTGTAAATGTGTAAAAGTGTAAATTATAAACGCGTATGTAAAGCAACACTTATATGATATCACACGACTTGGGAGAGCACAATCGTCCGACACGGTAGGATATACCGAAATACAAAACGATCACTTACGTATTTACACCGACGCTGTGTGTTTTCGTGCTATTTTCGATCGGAACACGCCGCTGTCACACGAATAGAAATTCATCGACCCATAAACATAACGACCGTTTTCCGTACTCGTCGGTTGTGGAATCGAATGTGCGCCGTAGGACTAGTCGTAAAAAAAGAAAGAAGGGAAAACAGTTTCGCTCGAATTCGTTTGGTCGGTGTTAGGCGCAAAGGAAGAGAAACAAAAAGAGAAAATGAAAAGAGAGATGAAAAAATCAGCCATAAAAATATTAAAAAAGGCTTTAAAATAAAAAATATAAAAAACATGCGGCATTGTAGAATTTATGAACTGTAACGAGATTTAAGACGAAATCAGAAAAAAAATAAAATATAATTACATTTTTTTACGTTCAAAGTATAAAACGAAATAATTTCCAGACCACAGTCTATACGTTATACGCGTCGTCATAACGATACGAACATGGGGAGTTTACTCGAAAACGGAAAAATACTAAAAAAAAAAACGAATTTAATGAGTTTACGGGTTGTGCAGTGCGGCAAAATGAAATCGTTTTAATACTTTAACGACTTGCATAATTATTCACCGAAAGTTACGTTGAAAAAGTTTGCATCGTATGCGTTTGCTAACGTAGGCACCCGTATTTAAAAAGTAAATATTATTTTTTGATTTTTATTCGAACATAATTTAAGCTAAATCGCGATCTCTCCGCACTCTTTATCGTATTTTTACGATACGGTTTTTTTTCGGGGCATCGACGTTTCCGAGTGAGTACCTATACTGCCGGAAAAAAAAAAAAAACGTTTCAATTAATATTGCCTTTGTTATTCGCCATTGTTGGCACGGATATTTCGTTATTAAAAATCGATTTCCAAATACGTCGAGAGAGCTAAATAAATCGACCGATTCGCGATAACCGTCGCCGTCGTCGACAACGAACGGTTCGGAATTCGCATTATTATTATTACCGTGAGTTTGTATTTGTGCTCGCTCCTCGATAGTACACGACCGACTCGTGTCTACAATACGTCTCGTGATCAATCTAATTGTGCTTAAAACGAATCATTCGATGGGCCTAGTATAATTATTAATATTCAACATCGATAATTACCGACACGTTTTTTTATGCGCATGACACGTTTAGTTCTCATTGTTTTGGTAAATTCGAAAGCAATGTTTGCGTTCAAAAACGATCCTTATTCGTAGTGGTTTTTACGCGTATTTCAATAAACTTTTGGTCATTTGTATTGGAACTCTGGAACTAAATATTTTTCACATAAATTAAATATGAATAGATTATATTATAATTTTAATTGCGCTAATACATTTAGGTACTCGACATAATTAATGCTCGATAAATGGCGATTTTTTTAAGAGGATCATCACGTATCCCATATCTGCCGATGCATTGTTTTAAAATATTAATTTGAATTCCGGGGCCTCGATCCAATTCTTGCCCCGGCACCCTCGCAAAACCTTGGGGGACGGCACTGCGCTCGGACGTTGTTCTATGACACATTTTCTCTGGTGTCGATCGATTTCCGTCCGTCCGTTTAACGTCGACGACGTTACAATATCGCGTACGACAGCACGTTAATTGCGACGATTGTCACTATAATCGCGGCAAACGCCGCCGTCGATGTTCTCGAAACACTCGACCGTGAACAAAAAGCTCCCCTCGACGGACACGGGACCTTGTTTCTAAGCCACGTCAAAACCATCCATCAGTCGGGTGCGGGGCGAACATCACATCGCGCCGGACGAAAGTCGATTTATGAAATTTCCGTCGGATTGTCATATATTTTTATTGATATGAAATCTTTATTTCGCCCGGGCCCCGGGTATATCTAATCCAGAGATTGGAAACGCGGGAACGATTCTTTTTTACGATTCCGCGGACCGTAAAAATTCATAAGCTCTTTCTCTCTCTTTCTTTTTCGTTTTCTCTCGCGTTTCGTTTCTCTCTTTCTCTCTCTCTCTCTGTCTCTCCCTCTCCCTCTTTTTCTCTCTTTCTATCTCTCTCTCTCCCTCTCTTTCTTTTTCTCTCTCGTTTTTACGACGGCGAACGAAAATGTTTTATGAAACCCCGTTCGAGCGACAGACAAATATTGGATTCCGAACGGACTGAAAAAGAAAAAGCACCTTATCAAATATTGAGGCCTTTTCCCCGCCGAAATGTAAGTGTGTACATCTGTATGCGTACGTGCATCTGAATAACGAAATAAAACCACCTACACGTTCGTCCTTAAGGTCACTAAACTTATTCCGCCGGTTCGTTCGCTCGGCAGAATTCGCTTTTACGATAATAATACTTGGTTACGGGTTACCGTTCGATAACTCCTAGACACGCGGTGCACATACATTAAGCAGTTGTTTGATGTATTATTATTATTATTATTATGTTCACATACGCATAGTGCTTCACCCGGTGCGTGACGACGAGATAAAAAAATTTGTTTTCAAAAAATACGATTATATTATTATCAAAGACGTCGTTTGTGTAAGTCCGCGATCGCGAGTTATCGAAACATATTTTATGAAAAAATAGAGTCTTCGTAATTCATAAGTTATTGCCATAACATAATGTTACGATGTATTTTTAATTATCGAATCATTTGAACGTCTTTTAATATGTTTGCGAGTCTTCTCGTTTCATAAACGTGTACGTTATCGTCTATATTATCGCGTTCGTTGTGCAAAACATATTATGCGCCTTTTCGAGTCACTTAAATTCATTGAAATAATTAATCACATGCACATAAAATTGTATTTAATCTTCAACACAAAGTCGTGGGCTTTAAACTGTTGTAAGCGGTATTGTCGGTTGAGCGAGTTGATTTTTTATGTTCATAACGCTTTTATGTTCGCCGTATAATAATTGCTAAGCTATTAATTTGTATTTTCCATCGACTATATGAGGTTTATTCAGAAAACAACGTAAACTGACGACAATAAATTACCATTTTCAAAATTCATTTAGAAACCGTCAAATGTAAATTCGACATTGTTTGGTCAATAAAATGTGAACGGAAATAATTGGAGCTCTACCGGTAGAATTGATTATGAATTGAAAATGTAATTAAATAGAAATAATAAAATAGTCCGCGTTTGGATATCGTTACTACGATAAATCATATCATAGATAATAATATACGCAATCGATTTACCTAATATTATCGAATAGATTTTATTTTAAACTCGTAGAAAACGTTCGTGGGTCTCGCGAACGATTACTGCCGATCAAATCGATTCGTTACGAATCGTTCGGTACGAAACCGCGAGATGCGTGGATCCGTCGAGTGTTCTGAAAAAGTGTTTCGAAAAATCGAATCAATTGCGACATTAATATTGTCTCATGAGTTTTGACCAAGGATTCGCACGCGCACGTTCACCGTTCGAATTATGAATATTATATTACCTATACGGCTGACGTTGGCCTCATACGCGTGTGCCCGTATACGATTTCGCAACATTTAACGCGAATATTTTACGATGTTTCAACCGAGACCGGGGTTTTTTCTCCGATACCACGTGACGTCGATATGGATGTATTATATTGTGTGTATTGCGGAAAATCAACGAGAGTACACAAAGTCACTTCGACAATTTTCGTTTAATAGGTACGTCTCCCCTACATCGCCAAAAACGCTCGACGTACGCACGAGTATAAAACGTTTCGAAACGTATTGTTTCCATTGCTTTCTGGTAATAATTGGTCTGCGTTAAGGTAATTTCTACTCGGAATTCTTTTAAATCACCAATCCCGTTACGCGGCTAAAAGGTACCTACGCCGCCGCACTTAAGTGCTCCCGCCCGGAATTCGTATACGCGTGCTTTGATTTCATTAAGTGTAATATAAGAATCGAAAATTCTTCGGGACACGTGATCGCGTATTATTATATCGTTTTGTAATTGTTTCGTTAACAATAGGTTTTTGAATAGATTTCATAACAATAAAACGTACGAATCACAGAAATCCTTTTATCTCCGAAACGTCCGTCCTGACTAGACGAGGAAATCCCGCCGGAACGCTTAAAAGCAATTATTGTTGGCCAAGAGACGCAAAACCAGATTATTTGCGTTTTATATTTTCGCGACACAACGAGTCCCGAAAAAGTATTCAAACGTCGTCGTATTGATAGTAAAAGACACACGCACGCGGTATTTGAAAGTTTTAAATTACTGTTTTCCATTCGAAAATCAATCGCAAATCCAAAGTATTCGTCGAGCCCAATAGGTCGGAACCGGTGTTTCGGGTGCGCGCGTTCTACTTCACAGAATATTTCGTCGATTTTTCTACAACCGGAGATACTTTAATCTTTCGACTTGCGACAAAATAACTTACAACGCTTTGATTCGATCTTATCGCGTATTATTCTAAATTAAGTAAATATATGAATTCTTTTCTTTTCTTTGATTTGTTTTTTTTTCTTTTTGCTCGCTAGACAGTCCTCGCTTTACACTCGCGCTATCGGCGAAACGTTGAATAAACATCGAAGAATAATTACAATGAAACGAATGATTTCCAAAATGTTCACGATTTCGGGCGATTTCGAAGAGCGATAAAAATATAAACTACATTGGTCCGGATAAAGAGATACGTTCGAATCGAAACTGTAATGTTCCCGTAGAGCTGTTTTCGTGTAGCTAATAACTTCGTTGTGGACCGACGGCGGTGAATGGAAAACGAACGGACAGAGACGGCCGATAGGTCCGAAATCCAATATTTGCATAACGTTACGGCATAAAAAATGACCGGGGACAAGACAATAGGTACGTTTCGAACGATGTATGGGAACGAGTTTTCGGAAACGTGTAAATCAAACCGAAAGGTCGAAGACCGAATTCACAAACTCCACACGAGTCGGTTGAAAAAAAAAAACAACAAAAAACAAGACAAAACAAAAAAAAAAAAAAATCGCACGCACGATTTTTCTTTTATTTTTTAACTAGATGTATACAATTACAGACGTCCAGAAACGCGAATTTAATTAAATAATTAATTATTGAAAAAAGAAAAAAAAACGACGATCGACTTTTGAGCACGGCGACAATATATTTCGAACACGTCTCGGAGAGAAACGAAAGAAATTGAATTGTGCAAAAGAAAACCGATACTTCGAATCATATTATAAAAATCGATCGGGCAAATTCATTTTTTTTTTCAAATTTCTAAGGAAAAAAACGCTAAAGTAGGTAAGTATGATATATTCGAAAACGGATATCAATAATTATCACTCACCTACAATTAAGGCATTTTTTGCGTATGTTTCTGAATCTACCCGTCGTTGTCGGGTTTAAGTATAAAAATGTGTATGGCCCAAATAATAATAATAATTGACATTTTCCCGTTATCAGCTGACTGCTATTATTATTTAATAGTTAATTATACAAACACACAATACGAATATAGATATACAATTTAAACGTACGAATTAATTTTTACCGACCGACCGACGTCGGTGTGTGTGTGTGTGTGTGTGTGTGTGTGTTATAAACTAACTAACTAACTAACACGTTAAAACGAGAACCTAGGTATACTGCTGGCCTAATTTGATACTGAAAGCTCCAGCGGTTCCGGCCAGGCGAATTTGTCTAGTTTCACTCGTTTTACCCCATTTAACCCACTTGGGAGTTGAATTTCACAAAAAATTGTTTACCCCGTTTTACCGTGTTTAACCCCCTTAGGGGTGGAATTTTCAAAAGTCCCTTCTTAGTGCTCGTCTACGTCATAATAGCTATCTTCGTGCCAAATTTCAACCCGATCCGTCCTACGGTTTGAGCTGTGGGAGGATTTCAAGAAAAAGCACGTTACAGTTATATAATATATAGAGATATTAGTCGCTCGACCACTCGGACGAATGTGAAAAACGCTAATACTTATCTTGAAACCGCATTAATCTTCGGCCGTTAATTATTATGATATTATAAAATCACTACGACTCGAGTGCACGTCTATTAATTGTACAGCTTTTGAGCCCGCGGCGCACTACAAATACAAAAAACAAAATAAACAAATAAATAATAAACGTAAATAATAAATTATTATAGAATAATAAAATCGTACGCGTTATTTTATTTTTCAAAAATAAAATAATGTTCCACATCATATTATACGAGCACTGTTCCGTACGGAGTTGGGGAGAGAAAAAACGTCGGTTGGCACGCGCACAGGACGAATATTTCAAACATAATGCTCAATTTATACACACCGACATTTATCAGGAAATCTGACGTTTTTGCGTTTAAAACATTATGCCTCGACAGTGAGCTCGGATTGTATTCAAATTTATGAGTGTTGAGAGTGCTTTATAGAATCCCGATACTCTTTATCGCCCCGGCGTTTTAAATTCATATACGAGTTTACAAACTTCGCGTACACACGTGTCGCGCGTACGCCGCGCCGATCGTTACACGAAATAACATGTGCAACTTATAAAATAGTCTGGAACGAATGCAATGATATATGTTGCGTTCGCGCACCTGAATGAAAACGCGAATAAATTGAAAAGAAAAACAAAAAGAGAAGAACTCTCGTTATCAAAATGACGTATCCCATTAGATCTGTATGAAATTCCGAACGGTACGCGCGCGCCGTAGTAGTAGCTAGTAATATCGCATGGTATTGTTTCGTGTCTGTTGCGTATTTCTGTTGCGAATTGTTGTCTTCGGAAAACCGCCAACGGGCCCCGTCGTTTATCGAAGGAAAAATAAAAAAAAACAGTTGGTATATTATTTGCGTATTCAAATCGCAGTCGTATGAAAAGAATAAAAAAAAGAAAAAATCGAAACTTCCGTTTTATACGTGCCTGCTGTGATAATATTACCGACTCGTCACGATTTTCGATTTCATTATTGCAATCGAAAAAATATGATCTCAATATAGAGAGAAATAATAGAACAAAACGACCGAAAAAGTGAGTGAAAGGAATCTCCGTATATCCCGTTCTTTGTTCAAAATAGATTATAACAGTTTCACGAATGACGTTTCAATTAATAACACAAAAGCCAATTAACATAATAAGATAACGTTATAACCGTCGCGATGACTTCCAGCCATAAACAGTCGCTGATGTCAGTTTCAGAACGGTTTTGTTTCATTTTCGTCAGACGTTTTTTTTTTTTTTTTTCTGAAATTAATTTCTAATAATATTTTCTTCGAATTCGGTTCGTGTTTTCAGTTTCTAGAAAACAATAAAAAAAACTTTTCAATAAATCAATAACTCTTGAACTGAAAAATGTTGTTTTTTTTCCCCCTGTGTAAATATAGTGTAATAATAATTAATAGTCGATTAAAGATTTTATTGCTTCACGTCTACAAAATTCAATTCTGAAAACTACGATCAGTTTTCTAAAGGTAGAAAACAGTAATACGAGTATACGAGTGTATATTTATTTTTCATCGTTTAAATATTTGAACTTTACGAATATTTCAAACCAATCAAATAATGCCAACAACGTATGAGATAATATTATATTCTAAGCTTTTAGAAATAATTATTCCGATACTTCTGTGGGTAGTTCATTAGTCCCAAGAGAATCAACCAATCGATTTTGAACTTGCGACGTTTTTAAATGGCTCGACGAAATCTATTTCTCATGACTCGCATCACTTTACAGTGCGCCTGAAAAAAAATCAAAACACCGTTCAAAATCTTTGCATTCGACGTGAGAAAAAATAATAAACACATATGCTCGTACCGCAATAATGGAATGTATAAGCATTTCAATATAATAGCGAATTGATAAAAAGGAAAAAAAATTCGCCGAGCGATTATTTTAAACACCTGGCGAGTCACTTGTTTTTAAAAATTACACCCGAGTTAATAAATTACGGGTTCAGATCACGATAAACTCGCGTCGGTACGCAAAACTAGTCCAAGTCGAGATTATGCAATTCAGTACGCTATTACCATATTATGCATTGTGTGTCATTGATGTATTGAATTTTTTACCAGGTGATCTGAATTTCGCGCGTAACACAAACCTGTTTTTCAAACACCGTCTAAAAGTCCCACGAAACGTTTGAACACGACACTAACGCGGTCGAACGCGTTCAATTTCGTTTGCAGACAAAACCGCTTTTGTCCCCATGACGTACGACGTTTAATTTAAACTAGTTTTATTTCGTATTTGAATTTTAAACAAAAAGAATAAAGAATAAAAAAAAAAAAGGCATGTAATTAAGTTTCCGTCGAAGCGTTTCGCGGGTATATGTTATTATATACTCGTACGGGAATTTAATTTCAAAGTTAAATAGTAATTGAATAATTCATCATCGTGCTCACAACGTTTATACTCTGTCTACGTCTTATTAAAGTGCATATTAATCATATCAATTTTGTTTTTTTTTTTTTCGCTTAAACGGTATACTATAATATAGTATATTGCATGATATAAAATCGTTCGTGCGAGGAACTGCAGCACATTACCTATCTACCGCCATTACTTTCTAAAGTGACATCGCATAATAAAGTAATACGCCTGACCTCGGACACTTGTTTGTTTTCGCGCGGGCAAACAAACTTTTATGGAAAACCATATACCCTTTGAAGTTGTGGGAAACCCAGCAGATAGTCATCGGGGAGTAAGAGTATTGATATAAGTGATATTGATGACCCGAATAATATGACTATATCGCAAACACGTAGGTAATAGCGTGTGATAAGACGGGCCGAGCTGTGTTCGAGAGTAAAAAAAATAACACACGCGATTTTAAACACACATTTCTTCGTCCGAGAGAGCGATCTTAATCGGTTCGCTCGTTCGGATCGGACGTTATTTTTACCCGGATTACCATTATTATTCCCGAGCCGACGAATAAGAGCCCAAGGTTACCCAGTCGACTCGCAAACGCACACGCGTTTTCTCGTGGCAAACGATGAGTTTCGCGTCCTAGAAGAAATCGCCAAATATTGTGTTGAGATAGTGTATTATCGATGTTATGTTTTGTGATAAAAAGAAAATCCAATATCCTACACAACTATAATATAGGTAAGTCGGTGGTATAAATAATACGATAAATGTAGGCTATGAAACAATTGAAAATGATAATCTTCCCACATTTTGACCCCGAGCAACGGTCGGGTCGGTTCAGCTAAATAATTATAATAGATACGAGATCTATTATTATAATAATCGTTAACGAAAACGAAGAAGTTCTATTTACCGTCATATGCATAACGCTGTACAGATACTTTCCCTATTGTGTATAGATTTATTCCTGGCGCGGAGTTCAAGTTTGAGGCGAATGAGCAATATCCCTTTCACTATATCGAACGAGGAAGAAAGTATTTAGTGAACGAACGGATTACTCGTACACAAGTGTATGCACACACACACACACACATACTCGCGTATTCAAATACAATGCCGTTTGTTATCGTGTTGACATTAAAAAACCCCATTTTTTAAGAAGTGCAAGGAAAATGTATTTCTTTTGAAATTGTTGATTTCGCGGAAATCATTAAATCGTTGTTGTACTCGTGTATAAAAATATTACATATCGTGTGTATAGAACTAACGCGATGTTAAATTATTGAAATATTTCGCTCGTTATAATATTACTATGATCAAAGTAACTAGAATTAAACTAAACTAAATGTATTAGAATTGCATAGATGTGACATGGTGACGTGAAAAAAAAATAGATCGTTTTTCAGTAAGAAAAAAAAACTGTATACGCAAGATGTCCTTTAATGTTATTTTTACGGAGAGAGTATTCATATAAAACTAATAATAATTTTTCAATCGTTAAATATGTACTTCGATAATCCGAATATTTACTCTAGTCGGTTTTTTTCCGATACGAAAGAATGAAAAAGTCGTCAATGATTATCGAAAACGTTAAATAAACTCGATGTTATTTCGATGACAAAAGAATTAAAAGCTCAAGTATTTCAAACGCACTCGAAAATATAGTATTATACTTATTACTCGAACCCGACTATTAAAATGTCTATATTATAAACAATTTATTTCTGCATTTACAGTTGTTAATTTATTTTTATTATTTAGTTGACAGTAAATAGTAATATAAATCGATTGAACCATCATAATAAGTGTAACAAAAGTATTAGGTGTTTTCAAATTTAAATTAATAAGTTAGTACAACTAACACAGTTATAGGACTGGTCATCGGCCGAATCGCCCGTATTTTGTTCGCAATTATTATCAATATTTTATTTCGTTGATATTATTCGTCACATTATAAACAATAATTTATTTATTTTTTCATATTTCACTATTACTATCGTATTGCCAAACAATGTGAATTTCGAAAATTGAAAATACTTTTATCACGTGGCAGGTCGTAAGTGCGCGTATTCCTTTTGGAATTCATTAAGTTCTCGGCTATGAAAGTTTGCACGAATAAAAAGAAAACAAATAATATTAATTAATACAATACGCCTTTGTGTTTTCACCATACAATAGCGTCGACGATCCAGTTAATACTGTATCGTTGTTGTTATATTGTTATTACGTTATTATTATCAACAACATTGTGTATGTTTAATTACCGGTCTTGTGTCTTCTGGGCGCGAATTCCTCTCGAGCACATATTATTATTATTGAAATCGAACGAAATTCTCATCAATTCTACCTTTCAAACAGAGGGGGAGGGAGAATCAGAAGCGGTCGAGTTGTATAAGACATAGGTTTTTAAAATATGTATTCGTACGCGATAAATCCAACTGCGTGTCCGCAAACATAGCTAACGGGACGCCGTTGATTAGCGTAAGAATAAATACTACACAGAGAAAAAATAAATACTATTCGTTTCCCCTAAGCGATTGGTCTATGTTTTATAAAACGTAATTTTTATCGTCGCCACACGGTATATTACCTTTTTTTTTTAAGTCTCGTAGATTTTTAAAAACTTCGTCGAATACGAAATTCAGAGTCGTGCGCAAACTACGTTTTCGTCCCTGCCAATTCGAAATACCGATAGGCACATCATAATGTGCAGAAACCACAACGTGGCTCGTGTCTGTAGTAAGGCCCGTCGCGTTTTTCTTCAAAGCTTACGAATTTCTCGGGGTCGACTCCGCGGCACCGAGACGCGAGTGTCGACGCACTTAAATCTGACGTTCGCACGATAACATGATATTATTATTTGTTTTACGACGAATAAAAACATGAAACGCAAAGTCATCCGAGTACATTTGTCGACGGCGCGCGTCGAACGACGAAAACGCACGCGGTTTTGTAAACGTACTGAATTACAGAACTATTAATTATTATTACTATTGATGCGGGACTCGTGTTATTTCGACGTACGGCGTTGAAGATAATAACGTATGTATGTGTATTCGAAGTGAAGTTCGCCGTTTTCGACATATGATACGATATTTTGAAGTCTGATATTAACTTTAGATTTATATGGTTAATGGCGAAAAGCAATTTAGCGAGTCCGCGCCGTGTACGCCATGGGATATTGCGCGTATTATCGCGCGTCCCGACGTCATCGCGTCGCCGCCGTAATAACGACAATAATACGCGCGAGTATGTACTTCTCAAATAACAAACGGGTTGAATGGCACTCGATATAAAATATTTATACGCGCGTTATATCGCGATAGAATGTTTGAGCGATACCGCGATAATAATACGTATGCGACGCCGCGGCGTATTGATTCGACGCGCGTTACGAGACGGAAAAGTGGGCAAAGATTCGATCGCGATTATTATATTTGTCGAAAACGCCGACGTATTGGGTCCGCGTTTTTGTTTGGAAAACGAAAAAATAAATAATACCACGGTCTCGATTCGTCGGTCGATTTTCAAACGGTTTTTAAATTGTATACTTCTATACTGTGCGCACGACACTCGTTCGTTCGTTGGCAACAGAGTAGTTTCGAATTTATGCAATATATAGCGCCATCTGTTAGTCGCGCGTCTAAGCTTTCCAACCATCTCAAAATCCTGATAAACAAAGCTTCACTTTGATATTATTATAAAACTATAATCGATTCGAGTTCACTTAGCCAAATAATAGATTTACTCGACCGCGGCGAGTAAAATTCTGTCGAATTCGTTATTAAGGAAGAAAAAAAAATCTCAAACCAACTAGGAAATGTTTTCTAGTTTAGAAATATTGTATATTATACGAAATCGTTTAAGAATTGATTTTAGGATCGATATATATTCTATTACGTTATTCCGGTCGGAATTCATCAAAACGTTAAAAACTTTAGAAAAAACGTTTAGATGCGTTTTGGAATCAAATCACTACGGGAATGTTTATGTGACATAAAAACATTAATAATAATATAATAATATTATGGAGAATACGCTCGTCGGTAAATTTCAAATAACGATACATTTATTTATTTTTAATTTTCGCAACGAATTCGACGCAGTAAAAATAACTCTGTTAAATAACATTTCACTCGGCGGGATTTTGAAAAAAAAGAAAAGAAATTAATAAATAAATAATAAAAATGAATGAAACACAAAAAACGCAATCTGTATGGAGTCTGCAGTTTACGGAATCGAGAATAATGGCGGCCGTAATTAATTTTAAAACGCGTTAATCGAATCAATCATGTTCTCGGAAGGTGGGTGTGTTTTTTTTTTTTTTTTAATTTTGAATGCTATTCGGACGACGGAATGTGTTTTTCGCAACGGAAGTTGTTTAAAATCAAATTAATTATATTCGTGAGCGTCATTCGGGTGTAGTGTTTTGGAAAATAATAGGGTCAAGAAATCAAAGCGAAGCGATCAATGGAAACGCATTTTCGAATTTATTTCATTTATTTTCTGCAGACTTCGAAACACTGGATGGAAACCGGGAACGAAAAAAAAAAAATTAAAATAAAAATATATCAATTTATATGCGCCTCCGGTGCTGCTCTCCGGCATAACATTATACGCGCATAAATTGTTTAACGTTCGTAATATAATCGTAGTGGTTGCGCAATATATTACCTTTTTTTCTATTATTAAATGGCCGTTAGCCGCTAGCACCGCGATCTCGTATACGCTCCGTATATTTACGGTGTTATTAAATAAATTCAATATGAAACATTTTTCGTATGATATTTTTCCACCGGAAGTTATGCGTAGGCAGTCGTACGCGAGAGTGCCGAACGATATAGCTGCTCTCGTACGACGACGACGACGACGACGACGACGACGACGCGCGCGATTTTCTTCAGACGCGTTACGATCGAGAAACGTTCCGTTCGAGTGTGAAGTTCGGCCGGTAAACGTTCCCGGACGATTTGATCGATATTGCGATGGTAATAATATACGCTCGAAACGCGATTCGCTCGTTCAATCGAATAGTGCGAACGAATTGAAATTCGAAAATGAAAACGAAAAACGAATTAATATCAAACGAACTAAACCGAAAACTAAGTGATGCGAACCACGTGTTTAAATCGACTAGCGAGTGTATCGCGACGAGAAAAAAATTTTATGCACGTTTCATTAACTCGCGTGAAACTATTAGAATATTATGTACTCGCAATAGCATACTTGATTAGTAAAATACACATCATATTGTTTAACGACGATTGAAAACGCGAGCTCTCGTTCTAGTCATTTTTCAAGTTTTTTTCGTTTCAATGTGCGATCCTTCGGCGAGCATCAAAACGAGTGGCATTTATTTTATTCTAATTATTATTGTTTCCGTCAATAGACGATATATATTTATATAATATATTATACACGTTTTTAAAAATATAATGAAAGTTGAAAAATATATAATAGTTTTTGTTTGTCAGTATTATCAGTGACACTTAATAACTATAGTAAATATTTTATTTATTTTTTTAATCTTTTAGGATGTAAATAATTAAGTATAATATCCACGCTCTAAATACTTTACGAACATTTTTCCTTTAGAAATTTAATTAAAAATTATAAGAAGAAAAAATTGTATATAGTACCTATGTATGATTGTCGTTTTAAAATTTTGAACGTTGCAAATAGTGCGGATTTTTCCGAGTGTCGATACGATGATAAACAATAATATAGTTATAAACCAACCTTTTTTATTTTTTTCAATTATTTGAAAACACTTTGTGGACCGTCATCGTTGTTGGTTTTCGTTTATTCGTGTTTTCGATTTACGTGGTAATCATTTCATTTTTCACAGTTTACATAATCATAGGAATTTCTTCGAGTTTCACCTAAACAATATTACAGAATATTATATTAGCGTAAACGATGAATAAATAAACAAATATTCTAGGATATCGTAGAAAAAACCAACGCTTCCGATCGAAATCATAACGCTGTAAATCGTATCGAACGGACGATGTGTATCGACATCAAAACAACTCGCCGTGTACATCTCGCGTAAAGGTGGCTTTAAATAGTCGACGAAGTCGAGAATCGCACAGACCGGCGCATTATAAATGCGGTGGCCCGATTGTACGCGGGAGAGATCGTGAATTCATTATCGTTATAATTTATGAGCTGGTAAAACCGATTGAAATACAGATAGTATACCTACGATTTAAAAAAAAAAGAAAAACGCGATTCGTAAGAATATTTCGCCGGCACAAAAAAAAAACAAATTACTGCTAGGTTAATGGTAAAATAACGTTTTGATGAGTTCCCATAGGTATGGTGTGGCGGAAAAAACAAAACAACAAAATGTGTTTACACTGCCCGTACCTGTGCGCACGTAAATAACAACGACGTTACACGTTATGACACTGGGTCGTACGCGCATAAAATGTAAATATACGACGGAGAACCGTTAAATCATTCCCACTCGATAAAAACAAAACTCTGCCGAGATTAATTTATTTCCGAATAAACAATTTATATTTTTTTTTTTTATTTTTTTTCTATACGTTTCCCATTAACTTTCTTCCGTATAAATTAAAATACCTATATCGGTTACTGTGGGTTAATCGTGCGGGCCTACCTAGTTTATAGCCAGGCATAATAAACGCAATACGCTACAGAGGTGGGTCGAACTCGCGTTTATGGTATTGGGATTTTCGAATAAATTACGCGCGACGAAACGTTTAACGAAATAAGCTCGCACGTTATGATGGATTTTCGATCCGATTCCCGTTCGAGCTCGTCGGAGATCTCTTCGATTTCCGTCGTTAAACGACACGTTTTCGCCGCGAAAACGCCACCGCCGCGGATTTCGAAACGTTAAAGTCGAAAGTTTGTCGTTCCGAAACCGTTATCGCGACTCTGTCGGTAGCCGCGACCACGTCGTCGCGATGTTATAATGTGTTTTTTTTTTTTTAGTAGGAATTTTAATGGCGTCGAACGATTTCGAGCGGACGCGCCCAACGCACGAACCGTTCGCGATGAAAACGGTATACGGCCGCGGCCCGGGCCGCGTAAAATCCGTCTCGCGTGCGCGTGCACACATATTTCATCTCGCACGTTATTATAATATTCATAAATTTACGGAGCCATTAGAATATATCGCGAGACCGCATGAACGTCCCACGCGTTCGAGGAAAACGTTCGTTTCGCCGAGCAGGTCGTCGTCGTCGTCGTCGGAGGCGCGCTCGGGAATCGCTGTTTTCCGAGGCCGAGGGGAAGGGGTTAGAAATTTTTTTATGCGACGACGCGCCAGGGGGTTTTTTTATAATAAAGAAAACTGAAGCGATCTCAGGGAAACGCAACGGTGCTCGCTCGATTCGCACGCCCTCGTGAGTGTCGAACGTTGAAAAACAAACAAATCGACGCTAATAACGACGCCGCGCCGCGACGATAGTAGGAAAACGCGATACCGTTCGCGATGTTTTTATTACTCACGCGTGTACGATAGGAAGGTATTTCGTAAAAGGTCAACGGGCGACCGCGAAAAACGAGAAAGAAACGTGAAAATAAAAAAAATAAAAATAAAAGAGAGAAAAAAAAAACGGTCCAATTTATTATGCCGCACGCTCATAGCTCTCGGCCGAGAGACCATTAATATTAATAAGTTATTGTTGTCGTTCGGTCCGACGCTCTCGCGCGCGCTAGGTCCTGCAGTCATACCTATACGCGCGCGCGGCGTCCGGCGCAGGACGAATATCACATCGTACGGCCGCCGCCGGTTTTTTTTTTTTAGTGTCCCTCGCAAACTGGTTTGCCGCCGCGGCGCAGATTTATTTCTTAATTATCCCGAGACGTTTATTTTTTTTTTATTTTTTACGCACACGAAAATACCGTCCGAGTCCGTAATATTCGTATCCGCGCGCGCGCGCACACACACACACACATGTATATTATTATTATAATATATCGCGTTGTGTTTGTATACCATAGCGTGTAGTGCGTTTATAACATTTATACGATTCAACGGAGTCCGCCGCGAAGAGACGTAATCCGCCTACGTAAATAAAATACCTACCCATGTATGTGTGTTTATATATATGTGTGTGTGTGTGTGTGTGTATAAATATTAAATTCGTAATAAAACACGGCGTCTAATATATTATTATTATTCGAATACGTAATATCGTAATGCGTATAAGCATCCGGCTGTAAGACGTGACGACGCGAGAAGAGTCGTTCGACTCGCAGTTCGCTGCGGTCGTCTTCGTCACGTTTTCCGGTTTGAAAAAAAAAATTATTATAATAATCCACTTTGGAAAAGCCCTTTCAGAGGACGCTCCTCGGGTGCCGCGTTCTCGCGGGTTGGTCGACATTTCGCCGTAAATTGTTTTCTTTATTTCTTTTCGGCCCTATTCCGAAGTCGGTCGGTCATTGATTTATCGAACGCGTGCGCTTAGATCCTAATAAGACTGGGCGCATTTATTTCTACCGAGTTACCCTGTGCGACGGTAACAGATTATTGCGTTATTTTAGCGCGAGACTATTTCCCATCGCCGTCGCGGCCGCAACGAAAATACCCGATCACGGTTTTCCATCGTCAGGGATTTCAGGGATTTCCTCGACCGACGACTTCTCATCGATCCGCGAGCGTATCGGACGCATTGCATAGTTTCGTTTTTAAATTTATATGAAAACGTCAAGGACCAGACAATATAATCCTATCGAATTAAGTACAAACGAAACATACCGTGACATCTAGCGGAGTCGTTGATAAACTCGATGGTTTTTCTTCGAACGCCAAACCGTCTCGTCCGTCGAAGTTTTTCTCAGTCCTAAAAACAAAATTAATATTACGGTATTGTGTTTTAAATCGGGACGTCGGATTTCTCTTCATTACCGATGTGATATTGGCCAGACGGGGTCGTTCGCGAAAATCGATAACAGTTTGGAAAAATACGACGAAAAGTTCGGGTTCGAATCCGGACAATATTGTTATAATATTAACGAGAGTGCTGATATCATTTAATATCGGAGTATTGTGTTTTCAGAACATTGTATATTTGTATGTAACGACCCGTTTTCGAACGATTTTCGGTTATTCGTAAAATGGATAAAAAACAAAACGAAACGTTACGTCACGCCGCGTACCGATAGCCTAGGCAATTCATTTTTCCGTAGTGATTCGTCGACGTGGCGCCGTGTTTTCTCGTCTCGACGCCTAAACTCTACGAGTTTAATTCGAATATCGCTTTAGTAAATAAATCGGTATCAATGTTAAAACAAAAGGCTATATTTCTCGAGCAACCGGTGTACCGAAAACGAAACGTTTAGTGTAACGAGAAAAAAAATCAAATCCACGCTGTACGGTGGAATACGCGTGGCGTCGTCGTTTAAAATAATAATAGGCCCGCGTATCGGCTCTAATCATCTCTAATCTCCGGAGAGACCGCAATAACAATATAAAACGACTGCACGTTACATTGTTATTGTTACTGTGTAGCCCTCCGCATGAGTTGACAACACTTCCCAAGTTACTGCGGAAGATAATAATATTATGGCAATAGTAAACTCGCGATTTCCACGAAGGTCGTTGAGAGAACTTAACGGATTCTCTATGACCAAATCCCAAACTCATATCAAGATTCGGATACCGAAAGTAACTGGACCGTGTTATAGCAGCAAAGTTTAATTAAAACAAATCTAATCAACGATTTTGCCGTACTTTGTCCGATCCGGAACTATAATTATTATTGTTATAGTAAAAATATATATTATACATTCGAGTGGTATTTAGTAAACGTATAAAAATAAATTAACGCGAAAAAACGTGCAAAACGTTGAAGCACTAGGAAAAAAAGAAAAAAAAACTCGAAACCATTATTGTGCGTGCGACTTTCTTTCCGTTTTGATAATATTATGCTGATGTTAATACTTTAATTCCGATAAACATTAATTTCGTAAAGTATAAGTTATGAAAATAAGTATTATAACGACAAACGTACAGGGCAAAATTATTATAGTTTTGTTATTTGTTGTCTGTTGACATATAGATTGCGATTAAATACAGTTTTCAGGACGTTAAAGTCTTAAGCAGATCGTACTCGTATACGAAATACACATTTTATTGCGCAACGAAAAGTATATATTATTATTGATAGACGTTGGGTTTTATGCGATTTAGTATTCTGAAATGTACTACTCTCCAAATGCAATTTCACTATATTAGCGGGAGAAAGGAATAATTCGTCTTCGATATTGCGTCGAGTTCGTTCTGTAATATCGTTTTTTTTATTATTATTTATGTTAGTTTCTGTTCCTTTGGACGCGGTGTAATTTCGGTGTTATATTAAAATATGAAACCCGCTAGGAAACAAATTATTAACGATTATAAATCAGACGGATGTTCAGAAATTCGTTATGAAAGACGGCATACATTGATGTTTGCATTTGAAACGTTGAACATTTTGTTTTTAACTAAAAAACTTTGAGCTTTTAACGATGGAAAAAATAAAACAAACGCGATCGCTGAACGAATCACGTATGCACGTCTCACCGGTGCCTAGACGATGATATTGCGCGTCGCGATTAAACAACTAGAGCTTTCCTCTATCTTTTTCCACCCGATGGTCATTGCGTTCGCGACGATATTAATACTTGAAATCGTACGACGACGACAACGGGACGGGAAAACTCGGCCGAAACGGCGTGCCACATGAAATAATATATTGGACGATCCATTTAAGAACGTTAAGGTCTTATATTACAGGTGTAGTTGGGACGGCGGCGTGTGAGCGCGGTAAAACGTCGTTAATTTTTTCTTTCTTTCGTTTTGTTTTTAATTTAATAACGACCACACCGAAACATGATATTTTAAACCGCACAATGGGTCGTGTCAAACGCGCAGATTAACCTCATTTTTTACGACACGGCATTAAACTCGCCGCCGCCGCCGTCGTCCTAGCGCGGGCCTCGCCGTTGTAGGACGACGGCAATTATTGCAACGGCGGCGTACGTTTTATGGTCAGTAAAACAATACGCGGAACCGTGAGCCGGCCCGAAACAAAGGTTCTTCTTCCCCCGGGGGGCCGCAGGGTGAATTAGTTTCCGTCGTTTTGATTTGATCGAGCGCCGGTTTCGTAGATCTATTGACCGTCGTTCGAGCGGTATATACTCGTACACAGTCGTAGGGAAGCAACGCGTCGGGGAAAACGCGCGTTGTAAAGCACGCCCAAAATCAAATAAAACCATAAATTTCGTCACGTCGGACCGGGGAGGGGGGAGGCGTTTGATTTGATTTATCGTTAAAACGCGTACCTGTTTAAAAAATATTTTATTTCCTCGTAGAAATCGGAAATCGTAATAAAAAATAGTTTTAGACTATACGGCGGCGCACGAAAAACTGGTCAGAAGAATGTTACGCGTTAAAACAATAATATAAGGTCGGTCCAGTCATGAAATCGACGGCTTTACGCGGGCGCAAAATCGGTAAAAAAAAAAACGCTCGAAAATCGTTCGAGACCCTGCGACGAACAGAAACGTCGTTGGCGCGTAATCGCCCGTTCGATATTTTAAAAATTCGTCGCGATGTGGACTAGATATTTGTTATACCCGCCGCTGTGAAGACGTGAAGCGAATTTACGGTGCGTTGCGAGTCGGAAATTGGCGTTCTTTATGCAATTTGTTTTTTTCCTTTTTGTAAAACACGTAAAACGAACGATCCTTCGCAGCGTTTTCGAAGAGGTCGGTGTCGCGGACGCGCTGACGAAAAGAAAAGAAAACCGAGCCCGCGATGTGCGCTTTCAAACGTATCCCTCCTCCCGTACGTTACCGATCATTTATTATGCACGGTTCGATGAAACTTTGCGGTCGTGTTTATTCCGACTCGGGGGATAATAAACTCGAAACTTTTAGCTCGGCTCGCCGTGCACGTTTTGATTACGTCGGAGGCCCAGACATTTATTGGTTTTGTCTCTTTTTCGAGCGGTTTTTTTTTTTTTTTTTTTGTTTTTGTACATTTCTCCTCCGCCTCGCACGTGTTTACTTACGCCGCGTACGCCGTTAGATTATTCAGAAAGCGAAAGTTGGCCATTCAATAATTCATGTCCGGCTACACACTAGCGCACGTCCGATCGCTGGCCGCTCCGCAGACCGTCGTCGTCGTCGTCGTCGCGTCGCCGTGCAATAACGAGCCGGACAAATCCCGTCGGCGAATTTCAGCGCATCGTAATTGATTGGATCGGTTCGATTCGATTGCCGCGCGGGAACACGAAGTTTCGGGACAGCGGCCGCGGTATAAATTAAGGTTTACACACCGACAACCCCTGCCCTCCTTCGGATACGACGCGTGTACACGCTCAGGGCTACCCTCGATGTTTGCACTGTGACAGGACGCCGATTGATTCGTTCGTTCGATTCGGTAGTCCGCGTTTCGGACTTTTTTTTCCTTTTTCATCTCCGGCGCATTGCTGGAAATCCGCATTGGTCCGGCTGCGATCGTCGTAGGGCGAACGTGTTTCCCGATTCGGAGAAAAAGTAAATCGTAAACGACGACGTAGACGAAAAGAAAATGAAAACGGTGAGATGCGAGAACGCGGATGAGATACAGATGATGGGCGAGATTGATTTATAAACATCGAATGTTTATGAAGAAAAAAGCGTCGCGTCTATATGTATTTCTGAAAATTTTTCGTCGAAGAAAGATTAACGCATAAGGAACTTTTCATATAATTCTCAAGAGTTTTTGGCGAGTCAAAATTATTTTAAAACACATTTTACGGGGGGAAAAAACTAAGAAAGCTCAAAAACTTTAAATGACTAAAAATATCACAAAAAAAAAAAACAAAACATTTCGACATTTACATCGACTGTAGAGAATGGTCATATACTCACATTAATATTCGGTGAGAATTTCGAGTTTCTGCGATCGATACTTTTCAAGTTACGACGAAAAAAAAACATTCTGTCAAAAATCGGTTTGCCGTCAATTTTACTGTTGTTTTTTTATCATTTTTCATCAGTTTTTCGCGTATGATTTGGTAAAATCATAGTAAAATCATGGTAAAATCCTCGTTTTACTAAGAATCTGAAAAAAGAAAAGAAAATAATAACATTTTCACTGTCAATTAAACGGAGATATTTTTTTTTATCGTCCAAAACTGACGTTTTAAAATTACGATATTAACGATAAATCAACATCATATAACTATCCGTTTTTTTTTTAATCAAATTAATGTTTGAACTTTTTTAAACTTTCGTTTCGAAGATTACATTTTCTTAGAAATACATCTCAAACCGTTTCTATAATATAAATAAAAAGTATAGTGGTTTCTTATGAGTTTTTTACGAGTCGTATATATCGATTTCTTTTAGCGGATAATCAAACGATCAATATTTATTTTATTCCAATTAAGTTTTTTTTTTTGTGTGTGTGTGTCTATATCAAACGTATAACGTTGTTCGCGTTGGTTCAAAGAATTTAAAGAAAATCAAATAATTTATAACGTTTGATTATTTTAATTATTTTAATATTGTAACGTGTAAAAATAAAATATAAAACCCTTACCGAACAACAACAAGGCGTAATGTATACGAAAATCGATAATTTTGCATGTATTCGGGACGCATAAATCAATTTTGAGCGAAATTTCGTGCGAATGTCATTTATTTTTGAATAAAACGGACTCGAGAAATTATTTGGTATTCTAAAGGGCCATCTCTAGTTTTGTTTAGTAATAAATCGCCTCGACGACACCAATTTACGACGAGTGAGGCACCTGGAGAACAATACGTCAACATCTATTTATATTGTCATCAGCATTATTTATTTACCGTAAACGAGTGGTTATAGTGACATTGCCATTTCAATTGACATTAGGGTTAGATTTAGTTGAATTTGTTGAATAAACGACACTTTATCTAATGTTCGAGTTGCCTTGAATAAACAGATACATTTTATTAATTTACTAATACATGTCAATAACAAATTAGATTCGCAAAAATAAAATATAGAGTAAACGCGTATTTTATCTTTGACTAGGTAGCATTAACGGTTTTTATAATTATTACTGCGAAATGGATCTCATTGAATTAAAATCCCGAAAGAAAACTTTGAACTGATTATCTGACTTTTTCCTTCGAAACACTCGGAAAACACTAGAATATTTACAATGTGATCCTTTTAATGGAATAATACGTAAAAGTTGTTAATTAATTTTCAGAAAAATCACTAAGAGATATTATAAGAGATTTAATAATTCGTTGCGTGAATTTCTAAATAAAACAAATTATGTACGAATCTTATGAATTTTTCACTGTTGTTTATACAACTTGATACATTATAACTTGTGTTATATATTATCATGTTTATAAGTAAGTTATAAACGTATATATTATACAACTATTACGATTCTAGCGTTTGTCCATATTTTAGAACTTATTTGATATTACGCTCGTTACTACTGGCGTCGTATCGTTTCCGAAACTTCTATAACGTTGACCAGGTTTTCTAAACGTAAACTCCGCGGTTTATTATTAGTTCGCGATTTAGAATTTGCACACTATTGCACCAATTATCAATATGTGCTTAATTTCTGCTTAAGTAAATCGTAAGAGGATCTTAGGCAATCCGCTACGCTAAGAGAATTAATTAAATAAAATCCTCAGGGGTAGATAATTCCCAGCGGATGTTGGAACGTTCGTTATCAAAGGCAGTCTCTTTTTGCTTTATGTGTCGCGTGACTTTTAGCCATTACGTTCGAAAGAGACAAAAGTCTAGTTTTAGCTATTAATTAATAATAATCTTATGAGACCGGCTAAATATACTCGTATATATATTTATGATATATTATATATAATATATAAATACATTATTACGTGGCACGTACATGTCACGCCTGTCAGAGCTTATGAGATATTTTAAGACAAAACGTTACGATAGTTATTTTTGAAATATTTTTATTCTTCCTTTTCTTTTGTGTATCAAAATATAAATTACGTTTGAAAATATTATCGTTAAAATTTATTAAAAAAAAAAAACAAACAAACAAACAAACGTAAAAGATACGATTTTTTTTTTTTACTAATCGACGATTTGTGTACCACACTCGTACACTCTAAAAAATACGTTTGTGCAGACGTCGTGTTATTGATTAAACGTAAAATAATTTCATACAATATCGTTATTAAAACGGATCGAACGCGTCCGTCGTCGTCGAGAGCGTATTTCGTCGATTATAAACGCATAATGTTATTGAAAATAAGTACCGGAGAAAGTATAGTGCAATATTGTTTTACGATTTACATGGACACATTTAGCACACGCTAAACACGACACTGTCGATGCTCGAAAAGCGTGTGATATTATGCCGTGACAAAAGAAACGTTTCCGTTTTATCGCGGAGAAAAATAATAATCGCCGAGATTACAAGCTCGAAGAACATTATCTTCTTTTTTTTTTTTAAGTTTTGTTCGATAGCAACTCGACAAACCGATTTTTTTTCAAACAAAACGCGTAATGGAAGTTTAATAATACATCGCACGGTTGCGGAATGAAATACGAAATTTATAAGCGATTGCAAAGCGCGTTGCCGATCTCATATAAACTATATTAAAAACACTACATTCGACAATATTACAATTACGAGTGTATATTTTTAAAAGCGTTTTATCTATTTTATTCTATCGATCGAAAATCAAAATTTTTACCGGCACGCAATTTTATAATATTTAAAGCAAAAATAATACATGACCTACTTGTACACACTAGTGTGTGTATTTATTGTGAATTTGAATTTTTTAATTAGATAAGATTACATTTTACGGAAACACCAACACGTGTAACATAATACCATTAAAATAAAGTTTGAAAAAAAATGCGTTTTAACATAATATTAAATATATGTTATATATTAGAAACATGGATCTAATTATATACGTTATTTATTTATTTTGCGTTGTTAAACTAACATTTTTTTTAAAATTTAATCCTATAATTTTCAGTTTATTTAAAGAGTAAAGGTTTTCCTAGAATTTATTTTTGTTTGAGTTGATTTTTTAATGTTTTCATGCCATGAAAACATTTTGGAAATTATAAATTCGTTTAGATATTATTATTGTTATTTTTTTTTTTCATTTTTTCTGAGAAGTGATGAATAAATTAGCATTTGGTATTACGATGTAAATATTTCTTTTCTATTTCTCAAGAATTTTGGCAGTACATTTACACATACAGTTTTACACAACATGTTTTTAAGTTGGGAATTTAACAGAAATATATTTTGAAAACTGCACTTTTAAATTTTCTCATGATTTTTCAAATATTAACAAAAATTAAAACAAGACAGTGATTAAAATTAAAAAGAAAAATGTTTAAATATAGCTGTTGGAAAGTGTATACGTAATATTCATATTTTTTTCCATAAGATAAGTATTTTGTTTTTTTATTTTTTAGTTGTTATTTTAGAATAATGTAAAGTAAAGTATTTTGAATAAAACAAAAATTGATTTTAATGTCTAATTTTTGTGATTTTCTAATAAATTATATAAAATTCATTTGTTTATATTATTATAATTCATATCAGTTATAAGAAGAAAAAAAATCATTTCCTAAAACGCTTCTTAGTGTTATAAAATGTTACCGAAAGTTTATTAACACTATACGTTATATTTGAAGAAATTGACGGAAATTAATTGTTTTGGAAATTATAACGACGACAAACTGCAGATACTGTAAACATTATTTAACATTAAATTATTACTCACATCGAATTCTAATGTTTCTTTTCGACGTCCGTATGATATTTCATTCATAAAGTATAAACGGTAATGCGTTATTGATATGCGTTGTTCGTACGTTGTAAATTTGTTCACATTGTTGATTCACTTAGTGTAGCACGATAATGTTCAGAAACAATCGGTTGATTTTAAATCGAACCATTTGTATGTAGTCGTGAGGCAAGACGATGATAATACGTTATTTTCTCTTCCTCCTTTTGCTAGACTCGTTGGAATAATGATCGGCGACGGCCTTTTTCCGGACACAATGGCCCCGAAACTCGGTTACAAACGGCGAAAGGACATTGTTGTTTTTGCTTTTTAATTCCGAACCCTAGTGGTGAGTTCTGGCTCGTAGTCCCCTTATTCCTTAAAGGCGTTTCGTTGCTGAATAACTTGTTTATATTAAACAATGTGTGTGTGTGTGTGTGTGTGTGTTTGTAACGTATAATTTGTGTTAATTCTTAAGAATGTCTTGTAAAAAAAAAAAAATAACCAAAACTAGTAGTAGATTTAATTTTCTTTGAAAAGGCCTCCGAGCTCCGGTAAAATTCAATTTATCCAAAACCCTTTATAAATCCTTTTGAATTATGTATTAATTTGTTTAAGAGACGACCCGTTGTCGGGGACGCGGCCATAGCACCGGAAACTTCACTAGGCGGGACGTGTTTTCCCCTAATGTATACCGTTTCTACTGATTTGTTCTGCGGTCGTCTTTGTACAAAAGCAGTCCAAGAGTGGCTTTTCTTTTTCGCTATGTAGACACTTTTATCCGTGAGCATGATTCGCCGAGTCGAATTTACATTTTTATACCAATCCACGGTTCAAATCTAATTTCCCGGGCTGCCGTCGCCGTGCCCAACACATTATTCAATACGGTTTTCACGGCGCAGTGTTCATTTCATCTGGGAGAGACAGACATTAGTAAATAATACTGTTAATACCAGACAGTCGATGGAAATTTTATACATAATGCGTACAGCGGCGCTTTAATGAAATGTTACAGAATAACGAAGTACGCCCGTATAACAAGTTTTAATCGCGCTACGGCGTATCCTGATTATCCTGACGAAATTAAACGAAAACAAATTTCATGTGTAATTTGTGCTCCGCAAGTGTCTGGAATTATGCGCAGTAAATTTTTATCATCGGCGACGTGTGCATCCGAATTTACATAAGATAATTATTATACGCCCACGATGTAAACCAACCTTTGTAATAACTGGTAAACCGTTCAATTGAGTATACGTCTTCTTTTTTCTTTTTATTTTCAAGTTAAAACTTCACGAAGCGTAGACGGTTATTAACAATAAGGATAGTAAGTTCAGAAAACAAACTGTAGCCACTTACGGGAATACGTTATGTATAATTAAGTGTCGAAATGAAATTATTTTGAATTTCAAAACAATTTTGAAAACGAATAGTTCAACACGAGTTTAAAATAACACGATTAGAAGATAATATGATATTTTACGAAATTAAACGAATTATTTTACGGGCCCCAAAGTCGTCGTGTCGTATCACACTACCCGTGAAACAACGGCGTGTTATTTGATATTTTAAACAGTCACAATTTATTCAGTTTCGAGAGTATTCACAAAGGGTTTATTATTTTTTCGAGTGAATAAGACGTGGCGTTTAAAATCGTGTAACTAACGCGTTATTTTTCCATGTCAACGGCTATATTTATGTACACATACAAAGTTTGATATAATAAATTGGAATCATTCGTAAGTCAACGAATATTCTGGCCGAATAGTCGTAACATTCGCGTTGGAACCGTAAATCGATGTTGATTAAAAAATAAATGAACTTCACACAATCGTTGACGCAAAACAAGAAACACCAATAACGCCCGATTGTCGTGCGCGTTAAAAAGCTGGCTTTGAAAGGAATGTGTTGATTTTTTTTCCCGAGACAAATAAAGCGTTCGTATGGATATCTACATATTATATTATGATACTAGCTGAATATTACCCGTCCTTGCCGGGTTTAAGTATAAAAAATGTGTATTGCCCAAATAATAATAATAATTGACATTTTCCCGTTATCAGCTGACTGCTATTATTATTTAATAGTTTATTAAACAAACACACGATACTATAGTAACGATATTTTATATGTAAAAGTAAAAATTTATTTTTTCCAATTTACCTAACTGAATACCGGCTTCGCCCGTGAAAAGTTTTTCCCGGTATAATGAAGGGGTAAAAGCGTCAAGTGTTAAATGTTATTATATTTATAGTTGACCAAATTTCATACTCAAAGCTCCAGCGGTTCCGAACAGGCGATTTTTTCTAGTTTCATCTTTGTCACCCCTTTCAACCCCCTTAGGGGTCGAATTTCACAAAACTAAGTTTATAGACAATGTTTATTCGTGTTACAGAGTATGTATACTTAATTTCAGAACGATTGGAACCAAAATATTTTTTCCGTTTTAGCCGTTTTTAACCCCCTTAGGGGTGGAATTTTCAAAAATCCCTTCTTAGTGCGTGTCTACACCATAACAGCTATCTTCGTGCCAAATTTCAACCCGATCAGTCCAGCGGTTTGGGCTGTGGGAGGATTTCAAGAAAAAGCCCGTTACAGTTATATATAAGAGAAGAAGATGAATGATATCCATTCGGAGTAACATATTTTGGTCGTCCGTTGAACATCTACCGGACACGGACGTGTCGTGTGGCTATGTTTACCGCGCTGGCTCGGGGATTATTGTTCACGTCGTCTGTAACATACACACGGGATTTTATATTATTATTTTAAATTAATAAATACCATTCGATGGTCCGTAAATAATTTGTAACAAACAATTTTCCTCGTCGAATATAATAGGTAAGTACCGTTAATAAATGTTGTCGTGTACGAGGCGCATTTATATATGATTTAATATGTTTTCTTTATTAATATTATTATTACGTACTTTTTTTCGATACTTTTCGTAACGTGAATTTTTTTTTTTGTTTATTTTTCGTTATGTTTTCAAAGTAAAACTGAATTCAATTTCATCAAATTATTTTTACTCGGTCGATGCTTTGCTTTGAAAATAATAACACGCATACCTGGTAGACCCAAGCGACGTATAACAAAAACGTTGTCGAATTTTTGATAAAATCAAACAGCATATACAGTAGAAGCCGCTTATTAGAAACACGGACAATTGATAAAATCGGGTTATTGAAAGAACAAACGGTCTCGGGACGGATTAATTTTTTTTAAATAAAATTAATACAGTAACCAATCGCTTGTTTAGAAACAGTCGATACGTTTTACCTTGGACCTATACTTCTACTGTATATCGTTTCCAAACGAGAACCGAGCTATTTTTATACGTTTGAAATTGTTCGGCAGCAATACACAATGTCTATTACGATAGTAAAGTTTTCATAACGCTTTTATAATACTCGAACCAGCCGTTTGGTTAAAATTTTTCGTGTAAATTCGAAACTTCGCATTACTGTAGGCAGTAATAGATAATCAAAAGTAGGTCATGAAACGAAGCTTTGTATTTAAGGACCCTTGTTTGCAAACGCATTATTATAAACTTCAATCAGATCGGATAGTTATTAGCAATTAAACAAGTCATTGATTCTCAGAGTATTTCTCTCATTTGCTCTGAGCGTTAACCACTATTCTAAAATGTCCGTATCTATCTCTAAGACCTCCCCTTATAGTGTCATTTGTGATAATTAATGCCTTGTGAAACATTTGCATTAACCTCCTTCGCGTACAATATTTGAGTGTATGTCTCCATTATTATACCAAGTTAAGTTGGGATTAAAATGAAATCCTTAGGGTACATTAAATGAGTTTAATTCGGATCAAAAATAGTACAGTCATCAGTAATAATACTGTTTATATTAGGTATAGTGTAATAAGTCGGGTAACGACAAAAACAAAAGGATAAAATACAGAACACAAATGAGCCCGCATAGCATTAAAATATTTTCTAAATAAGAAAAATATTTTCAGGAAAATTATATAGTTGTCAACATATATTTAGATCATTGTTAAAAAGTTTCATAAATAATTAGAAAATATTTTATTTTATTAAAATATTTTTTATTAAGTATAAGATACTTGCATGTACTCGTATATTATCTTTATAAAGTAAATATTATTATAACTTTATGTAAGATAGAACATTAGGTATATATTATGATTATTGTTATGCATTTTACTGAATAATAATAAATGAAAATTAATATGTACAGTGAAATCATAATTTAAAATTAGTAAATATAAAACACATAATTTTAAGTAATTTTGAATTACTATTTAATTAGTATTACATTTTTTTTTAACTGGCGATAACTATATTTTTTTATTCATTAAATGTTTATGATAAGGACACTCTTGTTTTGAAAACCATATTTAAATAAACAATTATCTTAATAGTTGACTTTTCAAATAACTTATTGAACAAGTAAATCAGTTTAATTTAATTATATAGATACTAATGAAATATTTAAACAAATCAGTTTGAAAATAATTGTTTGCTCATTTATTTCTACTTTAAACTTATTATTTAGTATCTATATTTAAAACATAATGTAGGTACATTATGTAAATTTAATTTAATGTAAAAATTAAGGTTCTTTAAATGTATAATATTTTAAGAAGTTATTGAATAGTAGGTTTACTAGATAAATTATAGTATTATGGTAACTGCTAATAAAATAATTACTTAAACAATATGTTTTCATATCACAAGTTGCTGAAGTATTATGGCCTTTAGAATGGTTTACTGAGCAATGAGCAAAAAAGAAACAGAATTATGCATGGCTTTTTTGTAAAAATTGACTTTTGAGGTGTACCATTTGCTCTGAAGTTGGCAATTTAAAAACATTTTTGAGAATAAAAAAAGAGTTTATATAAGGAAAAAGAAATTAACGGAGAAAATACTTTAGATTATTATAATTTCTTATGGTAAATATATTAAAATTAAGTACATTATGTATATTGTATATTTATAAAAGCACCTATTTAAATGATTGATTTTTTTTTCGTAGATAAATTATAAGGCGAAAGACATAGTACACTTCATCATTTTGTTTAGTTTTAATCAAATATTAAATCTTGATAGATATTATGTTAAATTGGTTAAAACAATTGTAAAATTGTGAAAATTGTCCGAACAGAGCGAGAATTTTTTTTTAAAACTTTTTTAACAGTCACTTTCCTACCCTACGTAAAAAAAGCCCACGAATTTTTTGAGCAATACATCACCGAGTAAGCTAGTATAATATAAGCTAGTCTCATAATATTATGAATTAGTGACCAAACTTTGTACTTCAGTGGTATCGTGTCGGATATGATTAAAAAAAAGTTTTTGCCCTTTTTACCCCCCATCCGAAATATCCGAACAGGAAATAACGATTTACATTTTTTCCCCTTTTAACCCCCCTTAGGGCTTGAATTTTGTATAATATATTTTCATAGTGGCTCAGTACACCATAGGACGAAACTACTGATCATATGTCATACTCATAGCTTTAGCGGATACGGCTAGGCGATGATGAATCAATCAGTCAGCCAGTCGGGGTTTTTTTTTTTAAACATGTGTTTTTCTATAGAAAATGTATATTTTCAATATTATTATTCCAATAATAGATCACGTTAAAATAATTTAAAATATTAATACCGAAGGTTTGAAAAAAATAATATTTCATTTTCATTTTATATAATATAGAAACCAACGTTTTTTTGTCTTTAATAAATAAATTTTCATCTATAAAGATGCTTGAAAGTTAATTTAATTGTTTATTTAAAATAAAATATCTATTTAGGTAAGATAACGTAGGCATGACTGTTTTAATTGAGACATTTTTAGTGAAATAGTTCAAATTTTAAATTTTTTAAAAACAATACGCACGCACGCATGCATTCACGTGTACGCGCACACACACGCACACACACACACACACACACACACACACACACACACACACACACACACACACACACACACACACACACACACACACACACACACACACACACACACACACACACACACACACACAAATCGTATGAATTAATAATTATAAATGTGTTGTTCATTTTATAATAATTTTACGAAATAGACCTAATCGAGACTTAATAATAAACCATCTATAGACTGTAAATAAATATAATCGGTAATATTACTCACGGCTTTCCGGTGAGTCGTCGTCGCTGCTGAGATTCGGTGTGTTCGTAGTGAACGCCGCAATGCATTGTCCATCGGCTTGTGAAATAAAATAACGGATGCATAAGCCACTCGATAAAAAACGCGATTGAAATAAAAATATTGTTAAAAAGTCACGATTAAAAGTTTGATTTTCACTTTGACCGAAATGAGTAATAACAATTTGACAACATTTAACAACATTGCCGTCTGTTACGAAAAAAAATAATAACTGAAATATTTTAAAACCGAAATGAGCTCTTTCAACCATCGCTGTCGACACTAGAATGATCGACGGCACACACGGTCGTCGTCGTACTCTCGTGCATCGTTCGATCGGCATTCGTCGGGCTGCGCGCGCAATTCGACTGTCGTTGGTCGGGCGGCGCGAACAGCTTGGCTACAATTTGCCGGGACAGTATTGTACTGACGTGGAATTAACGTAAACACACTTAATTTCATTTCTATTACGTCATCATTTCATAATTATTACGCTTTTGTTACATAATCATCGGATAATATTTTCAAAATTGCGTAATTTCAAAATTACGTAGTATCAAAATTACGTAATTCTTACATTGTGACATCGTAATCGCCAATGATTCTTATGCTCGTGTAATATGATGACTAAAGAACTTATGTTGACCGTTATAATAACAATCCCTTCGATCGAGATAAGACTATAACGGATCCTTAGGGTAAAAAAATTGTTGCGCACTGTAAAAATGTGTACTTCCTGTCACGTGACAGCGATGAAATTGAAAAAAAAAACGAACAGTCGGTTTAGGTAATAGAATGATAATCACGTGGAGTATATCTCTATATTATATAAGAGAAAGTGTACTTTACCAATAATCAACGTACAGCCCAAACCGCTGGACCGATCGGGTCGAAATTTGGCACGAAGATAGCTCTTATGGCGTAGACGCGCACTAAGAAGGGATTTTTGAAAATTCCACCCCTAAGGGGATTAAAAACGACAAAAACGGTTCCGATCGTTCTGAAATTAAGTATACGTACTCTGTAACGCAAATAAACATTGTCGATAAACTTAGTTTTGTGAAATTCGACCCTTAAGGGGGTTGAAAGGGGTGAAAAAGATGAAACTAGAAAAAATCGCCTGGCCGGACCCGCCGGAGCTTTGAGTATGAAATTCGGTCGGCGGTTTCGTTTTATATAGTGGAGACCCCTTGACAAAGGATTTTCCGAAATTCGACCCCAAAGGGGGTTAAAAGGGGTAAAGGGTAAAAAGGGTGAAACTAGAAAAATTCGTTTGGCCGGAACCGCTGGAGCTTTCAGTATGAAATTTGGTCGGCAGTTTCGTTTTATATAGTGGAAGCTTCTTGAGAAAGGATTTTCCGAAATTCGACTCTTACCGAGGTTAAAAGGGGTAAAAGGGGTGAAACTAGAAAAATTCGCCTGGTCGGAACCGCTGGAGCTTTGAGTATGAAATTTTGTCGGCAATTTCGTTTTATATAGTGGAAGATTCTTGAGAAAGGATTTTTCGAAATTCGACCCTTACCGGGGTTAAAAGGGGTAAAAGGGGTGAAACTGGAAAAATTCGCCTGGGCGGGACCGCTGGAGTTTTCAGTATGAAATTTGGTCAGCAGTTTCGTTTTATATAGTGGAAGCTTCTTGAGAAAGGATTTTCCGAAATTCGACATCTATCGGGGTTAAAAGGGGTGAAAGGGTGAAACTAGAAAAAAATCACCCGGCCAGAACCGCTGAAGCTATGGGTGTGAAATTTGGTCAGTAGTTTTGTATCGTGGTATAGACGCCCATTGAGAAAGGATTTTTCCAAAGTCCACCCCTACCGGGGTTTAAAAAGGTGAAACTAGAAACTTAAAAGGGTGAAAAAAGAAAAATTCGCCTGGCCGGAACCGCTTGAGCTTTGAGTATGGAATTTGGTCTACTATAAATATAATAACATTTAGCACTTGACGCTTTTACCCCCTCATTATACCGGGAGAAACTTTAAAAGCCGGTATTCAGTTAGGTAAATCGGTAAAAATAAATTTTTACATGTAAAATATCGTTACTATACTAAACTCATATCGTGTGTTTGTTTAATAAACTATTAAATAATAATAGCAGTCAGCTGATAACGGGAAAATGTCAATTATTATTATTATTTGGGCAATACACATTTTTTATACTTAAACCCGGCAACGACGGGTAATATTCAGCTAGTACTCGTATATATGTAATATGTATATTGTATAATATATATGTAGTGCGTTTCGTATTTATCGGAAATTCATTACACGAATCCACTTGTTTTTCGTTTATGAAATATGATTTTTATACCGAACCAGATAATTTTGCACTACAAATTAAATGATACATATTATACAAATTTAATGATCTAATACGCCAATTGTCGCGCCGTTGGAAAATTAAAACGCGAAACGCGTTGTCCGCCGAAAACGGTAAAAGGGGTACAAATTGAAAACGTTTTTTTTTTTTTTGTTCCGATTTTTTTGAAATTAAGTATGCATACTCTCTATAACACAAATAAACATCACGTCTATATTCATATTGTGTGTTTGTATAATAAACTATTTGATAATAATATGAGTCAGCTGATAACGGGTAAATGTCAATATTATTATTGTTATTTGGGCCATACACATTTTTTACTACTTAAACCCGGCAAAGACGGGTAGATTCAGCTAGTATTATATATTTGGTATAATGTATAAATAATAATACCATCTTTTATAATATGCCGTTTTGTAGTATGAGATCCGTTTTTTTCGAATAGAATGGCATAAACTCTTGTCATAAATCAAGTCTCTAATATAGAAAATATAAAAATACCTATAAATATTAAATAATAAGCTCTCACGAAAAGTTTTCATTGTGTTATGATGATATTTTAATTCGAATTTCTGATCGGTAGTGTTGGAAATTGAAACACTTTGTACAATCTGTCGATCTTCTTGGTTCTGAATCTCGTTCTACAACCACGCCGGAGAGATGGCGTTGCGTGTACCTGTTAGACATTTAAAATCGTCCAACGATTTACGATATAACGATATAATTTCAGATAGTCGTTATTGTAATTATTAGAAAATAACACTAGCAATAATTCTCATGTTGACCTTCTGCGTATAATTTCATATTCAATTGTAAATCGAAAATCGATTACATAAATAAAATATAATAAATAATTTATACATATTCTCATTATTTTAATCATTATCGAAATTTCATACCGAATATTTTTTTAAAATGTAAAAAAAAAAATTAAATGTATATTTAGCGCATTTTTGATAGTTTATAGTTTCGTCTTTAAGATGGCTGAAAATATTTCAATAAAAAGAAAAAATGACTGAATCTTTAATAATATTATTTTGATAGATGGTATAGTCAAACGTTTGCAGTGTGTGTGCGTCTGTTGGTTACAATTAATTGTTCGGCATTGGGTTTTTACTATTTATTATTATAAAGTTCAAAACGAATCACATGGGTTGTAACTTAGCACCATATATGGGTTTTTTTAGTTATTTTTCCTACCAACTAGTATTGTTTTGTAAAAAAATATAACTTTTTTTTATCAGACGTTCTGAACATTACCGCCAGTGTACCGACACGAAAAATAAGACGCTGAAACGCGAGGTTTTCCGATATTAATATTCTGTCTTCAAACCCGGAAACTGAAAGCGAATAATGATCACAGCCGAAAATTAGTTAAACATAGATTAATAAAAATAATTAATAGTGTATCGCGTTTTACAAACTATCAGTACTATGGATTATCAATAGCGTTTTCAAACTCGTAACGAAAAGTTGAAAAAAAATAAATAATCATAACTGCCGGCGTTCGCTTTTTTTAATTTTTTTTTTTTTTTTTTCACTTCGAATCGGCATTATTAGGTCCAATCAACTCTAACCATTCGATCGACTGCAAGGACTTTCCGCCCGAACGGATTACCCATATATTAAAATATCATTGTTCCGATGCGTTTTGAACTCAATCAATTATTATAATATTATATTGGTACGAACATTATCCACGTGTGTAATATTATAAATACGCGGACGTATCGTATAAAAACTGCGTCCTTGATTGGTTTCGTTTATTTTCGAGCCACACGCCGAACAGCCGCGGGCGATGTCGAGTGTGCGATCACGCAATACGGGAAACGACCGAGAGCGTACGGAATTTAAATACATTACGATATTACATTCGCACATAATATATTATTCGTGTTTTAATAGAGCGTGTACCGGCCTATAGGCGCCGCCGGTTGGCCGTGGCGGAGAGCCGGTGAAAACTGTACGACTTTTGACGTTCGTAACGCATTGCCTACGTTCTGCATACCTATTACGCGATAACAAAGCAACGTGTTTTCATTATTATTACGTGGGTCCGAAGAAAACGCCGCCACGACATCGTATACTGGCACGGTGCCGTCGACATATAAAATAAACATATTATAACAATAATCTATATATATAAAAATGGAGACAAAAAATTGGAAATTGAATCAGTTGAGAACGGCTGGGCCGATTTGGCTCAAATTTTTTTTAAATGATAGAGAATGTCGGGGAGCGGGTTTATAGCATAAATTATGGAGAAAATTAACCCTAAGGGGGTTAAAAGGGGTAAAAATGGAAAAAATCCTGAGTCAATGGAGCTTTGTGGTATTAAATTTTGTCAATAGTTTCATTTAATATAGCAGAGGCCCCATGGGAAAGGATTTTTCGAAATTCGACCCCTAAGGGGGTTAAAAGGGGTAAAAAGGGTGAAACTAGAAAAATTCGCCTGGCTGGAACTGCTGGAGCTTTGAGTATGAAATTTGGGCAGCAGTTTCGTTTTATATAGTGGAGACCCCATTGGAAAGGATTTTTCGAAATTCGACACCTACCGGAGTTAAAAGGGGTAAAAGGGGTAAAAATGAAAAAAAAACTGATAAAATAAAAAGTTATACTGCACACGGGCGAAGCCGGGTTATTCAGCTAGTTTATTATAAATACTTCGACAATCGCCGTACGATTGAATAATATTGTGGTATTACGATAAAATGATATTATATATTTTCCGATTGCATTTTTATTTCACCGCAATCAAACGAAATACTATCAACTTGATTTAATAAAATAATTGCAATTTACCGACTGAGAGTCTAAGCTCTTATCTGGTATACGGAGTTCCTAAATAATTTAATCCGTATTGAATAAAATACTTGACTAATTTAAAATACGACTTGATACGATAAATATAATTGTTTGCAGTATAGCTACTGTACGGGGATTGCGGACCGAATCCATGTATCACTCAATCACGTGCCAACAGATCGCGGTCTATAAAATGACGAAGAAAACCGAGCAACGCAAAATACTGGTTTAAAATTTTTTTTGTTTTTACACATCATCGCATAAAAACAGATTTATAAATGTTGTTGGTCTTAGACAATTACAGACATGTTAAAATAATATCAATACAATCCAGTCATAATTATAACTAATATGATTATAACGTTAAAATAGTGAAATTATAATAAAACACATTGATAATAATTTGGGAATCTGTTTGGTTTTGTTTTGAAAATTCTAAAAGTCAAAATGTATAAACGGATGTAAAGTGTAAATAAAAAAAATAATCGAACTTCGCGCGAAATCGTCGTTTTGGCAACCATTGAAAGTTGACGATATCTTCTTCCCGATTCGTACTGGCCGCAATCGGAATATGAAAAAGGAAAAAAAGGTCACTTCAGGACACGACCGGGTGATGTTCGTTTTCCAACAACGGGTCCGACCCATGTCAATCAATTTTCCATATATGGATCGGTCTATGAGCGACCCCGTTTTTCACTAACCCATTCTATTACTTTTATAATTCGATAATCCGAAGTTTATTCGGTATAGACGAAAGAATAATATTGCATTTCGAAAAATCATTCGGAAAAACTTTGAGAAAACGTCCATATGAATTCATAACGTATAGGTCGAAAAAGATAGATATTGTTATCAAAAGTTCTCATCGTTGAACGATTTTCTCGTTTATTTTGATTTAAATATTTTAACGGAGTCTTACAATTAATTCTTGAGTGGTAATTCAATTGTAGGCAGGTACTTGGAAAGGTTGAAATATCGACTGCATAGATTTAAGAGTCAATTAAATTTCTCCTACCCGCAAAGGCAATTTGATTTTTCCTTCCGGTTAAATAATTCTGATATTTATTAAAATGTTTTATTAATATTTTACTGTACAAGTATATAAATCAATACTGTGAAAAAGCCTAATTGACAACGTCTGCGTATAAAAGGCTGCGTTATGATATTTTATTCTTGTATTCGGTTTTAGAATTATATTTTTAGGTAGATATAATATAACCTATTGCCGTATCAAGGTATAATTTTCTGTAGTTTCATGAATTCAAACAGTTATTGTTTCTACATTAGTGTCTACCCATTGTTCGTAATTATCAGTGCATTCTCTATCAAATCCCGAGTCTGCTTGATATGTTACTATATCGGCTTTATTTAACTTTTTCGGGGACGCAAGTCGTGTTTGGCTAGTAGAAGATATTATATACGGTATGTTAATTAATTGAAAAGTCTGCAGTAACCCTAATTCGTGATATAGTGCAAATATCTGTGTCCACATTGTAAACGAATGACTACGGCATCCCTTTGACCCCGATTTACAAAAGAAAACAGACGTGGAAAAACGTTCAAAATGTTTTAATTATAAAAACGTTCGAAATTATGTTGTCAAATAGCCATTTACAAGGGTAACCAATTGCTCATATTACAAGAAAACAACCATTTGAAATTTGTTGCACTGTGACACGTTATTCAAAGTTTCAAATTAATAAAGTTTACATGCTATGCTGCAGTATATGTATATAAAACCGATAAACAAATATAACTGTTCTAGCTGCGAGTAATAATAAAAAGTTATGAATCGAAGAAGGATTCTTCCGCTTTCTAATAATTGTTCTATGACGCCACTTGCTCTCGTAATCGGACGGGAATCGTTCTTCTTTTCCCCGTTTCGTCTTCGGTACGATAATTATTATGATCCGATATCGCAAGCCGTCGATCGCGACGAACGAAACGCTTCTGGTCAACGTCGATTTTGTGTGTACGTTTTTGAAATACAACACGTCAAAAGGCCACAGGCGGTTTGAATTAACGCCCCGTCTGATTGTTATTAGAATATATATATCTCGATACCATACACGAACGAAAAAAAAATCGTGTTCCGCGGGTTTCGTGTTCGCCCGGTACGGAAGCGCGTTATCTGAAAGACGCACAAAGTGCTAGTTAGCGTGTACGCGATTTATTTCATTTACCCAGATACAACGCGACTGTTTAGGTGTTACATTATATTTTCACCTCATTTATCATAGCGCGGCGAGCGAAAAGAATTAGATGTTTTTCGTTAACCGTCTGCACACACCTATATTATATTCACCTCACGTTTTTCCGCGATGAACGAAATTAACGAATCAGTAGTGTATACAAATTATTAGTATCATAATAAAATATTTACTTATCGCATCGTTACGAAATATCGAACGAGATAACATATTGAAAGAAGAAAAAAAATAATGACGTTGTTGAAGATCCGAGCCAATAATATCACGTAGGTGTATTTAATGCCCACTGTTGCATATATGCAACATGATTTAAAGTTGAAAGTTTTAAATGATGTATTAAGTCCATATTTTTTTCCTTATTTTTACCAAATTCTAGACATTGTAAACAACAGAATCAAAAAAAAATTAGAAAAAAATAAAAATTTGGGCATTGAAGGGTTAATAATATTATAATATTCAAGAAAGATAATTGGTTTTTTCAGAATATATAATGTTAAAATATTTATACTCCAATAAAAATAATAGATTAATAATTTTCTAAAAAAAAAACGAGCGTACTCAACAATGTCGAACGATTTATTTTCCTAATAATTTACGATTGAATAAATGCCGCGGTTTCCAGTCGAATTTCACCTCAGTAGTAGGTTCGAGCATAGATTAAGTATATTTAATCTATGGTTCGAGTCACAACTACTATGTGAATATATTATCGAAATACCAAAAAGTTGTGTGCACTCGTGATGTTAACGTTTCCTCGTTTCGCGGAGATAAGTTTAAAACTTATAATACGAATAATTTACTTCCACGAGTTTAGAATATTATCACTGCGCGATTATTACTGCGTAATTGTGTCGGATCATTCAGACATAATAAAACGATAAAAACAAAACTTAAATATCTGTCAACTCTGGTGACAAGTTTTGCTTTAACGCGCGGACTCGAGAAACAAAACGAGTCATTCGGTTTATGTTATGAGTATACCGTATAGTACTATAGTGTGTACGCGCAAGATCGTCGTGCGCCTCACGGTTTCGAAGTTTTCAAAATTTAGACCCGTTTAGAAGCCGTAAAGTTTTCGACTGTTATTTTATGTTATATGCAAACGCGACTTGGTAAAATCAACATCCGTTTCTGCATGGGAATATCATGCCCACGTGAAATTTAAATTTAATATGTTCTGCGTTTCGTGTACATCGTCTACGTCGATATTTTTTTAAAAAAACAAAACACACGTGAATACAGTATAATTATTAGATTCTAGTACGCACAAAAGACCATATTATGATATTTGGTGTTTTACTGAATGCGTGCCGGCGGCGCTCTGATGCATTGGCGGTGGCGTTTTTTTTCCGGGACGAAACGGAAAAATAAGTATACAAAGTGTATTATAAATACGTGAAAACTTCCGCGAAACAATCCTCGTAACCGTGTGGCGCGTGGTTGTTGTTATTATTATTACGACTGCAAGAGCGGCGGCACGACGATTTTTCAAACGTGTTTCGCGTGCGTATTCATCGGTGACGATTTCCGTGACGGCGATTCGAGTTCATCAATCATACGCCGCGCGAAAGGGTTTCGTGCCGTTCCGTCGTCGCGTAGCTACGGCGGATAATGATATTATTATAACGCTCGGTGTGTGTGTGTGTGCTGTGGAGTAGCCAGGGTGAAGTTTTGAGTGTTGAAACATATCCTCCCCCTCTTATCCATATTTATATAATATATTATATACATATATATATTATATATATATATACGAGTATATATTGTGTGCTCGAAATGTCTACAAAACACGGTGTAATATGACTCTATTTGACACTATGCGTTCACTTATTTTGATATAATTATAGTATGAAAATTGAGAATAGATATTTTGTTTTGAATAAATTACAACGGCCAAATGCATATTATGATCGCTAATATCATTTACGATTACACCGGAGAGGATTCAAAGCCTTTCACGAGTCATATTTAAATATGAAATTAAAATACACCCATTTAAAAAATTCCTGGCCACGCGCCCGTGTGTACATAAAATAATAACGTCACATGCGAGTGAGCGCGCTCTACGCTCGAATAATTTAACATTGTATATCGCGATCGAATTACGTCGCTTCCACAATATTGAGCTGTCGAAACAATCACGGATATGAATATTATATACTGTCGGCGATTTCGATTTACGAATGTGTTTTCAACGCGAGCCCAGACGTTTGTCGACGATTTCGAACAGCGATCTCGTCTAGGAGGGTGCTTAGGAGCCGACTTTTCGAATCAAAACGTGACGAATGCGCTCAGAGTTTTGACAAACGAAATCGAACGTATAAATATAGGTATGTAGTCAAACGCAGAGACGTTTCGCTCATATTTTCAGAATATCTCATCATTTTACCGAATATCTCCACTTTCGAACTAACCCGACCGTTTTTTTTTACTCTTTTGTAGGTTAAATATAATAATAAATTGCGTTTTCGATAAGTTTTACTGACGCAGGAAATACAGTAATTATTAATCGAAAGCAGAAGAAAACGATAAAAAAAATTATACCGTTTTAATTTCGTTTCGATGAAAAAAAAAAAATACGAATATGTTATGAATATATTTTTATAAATAAGACTTTGTGATTCGAGGATCGTTTTTTTTTTTTTTCATAAAAGAGTGCTAATGTGTGAATCTCTAAAGTATGAAGAACGACGATTATAAAATACAGACAGACTAGGTCATGCGTCGTCGGAATTGAAAATAATTTTATTCGAGAGTATTTGTTCAACCCACGTGTACCTTTTTTTTTTTACAATGTCTAAAACTTTTTTACTTAATATCTTATAGACTCGTGTTATTAATGTAAATTAAGTTTGTTTGAAAAAAGTTTTTCGACTCGCGTTTTGTCTATACCTAAATGTAAATGTTTATATGTTTTTTTCTTTATCAAATTAAACAAGCGAAATGTTGACATTTTTAATGTGTCGACCTACTAACGCGTCACAATTATATTCGCGGTTTGCGTAACAAGCGTACTTCGTTTTTATTTAAAAAAAAAAACGTTTCACCCAGTATGGCCAGTAACAATAGGGGTCGGTACAATAGCTGTAATTTTTCTATACTCCATAAAGAGTTTCTAACGATGCATATTTTTCACGTTTTGTTTTTCGATTAGGTTTTCTACGCGATCAATGAAATTCGTAGTGATTCGTCATGTCGAGTCGTTATGATATCATGAAAGAGTTCATACGAAGTTCGGATGATTGGCCAAAATATTCTTCCTGTTCGTATAGTACTTACGTAGTGACCCGGAAAACAATATATTATATAAACGTTTTAAATGTTGACGAGTTGAGAAATAATCGTATTTATCATGTGATGTGTCTATACTTGAACCTTATAGCATTATAATGTATATCATATATTATATACATAAGATAATGTATATTTTACAATTACACGTACCTGTAACTGGAAATAAAATTCGGCTTAAGAATTTGTCGCCGGTGAAAAATCGTCTGAAGAATGTTTTATAGCTATGTAATGGGCTCCCGACGCGGCATTTCGGTTGGAAGGCAGGTAGGTACCTACCTACGCACATTCTGAAATCCTGAAAATTGCAAAACGTATTAGACTGTTATTAATACAGACATTACGAATATATACGTGTATACACACCAAAACAGGATTAATAAACGTAATTCAATTTCGGAGTACCGTGCGGGTAATTATTTTAACAACGTACTGATGCACCTCATTAATACAATAACACAATAACGACGCAAAAGTTTTGTCATTACATTAACAAATGATTGTTACGATTTTGATTTTTCCCTTCCCGGAATTCGTTGTTCCGATCGTATAATATTACGTGAGAAAACCCATTTAGCCGCTGAAAAGATTTGATCGAAAACAAAGATTTAAATAATATGTTCCGCAGTTTTATATAAACATTTTAGATTTAGTCGTCGTTTACCCGGGGAATCGTCAAATACGGGCGGCCATGTGTATTATTCGAATAAAAATATTCTTGTTATTTCGTATAATCCGACGGTTTATAAAAAATTCAGTTTCTTAAATTCAATAACGACTTATTAGATATCTTGAAAGACGTATCCAGATAAAATTCAACAATGTTCAAGTGGTGTTTATTTTATATAAACATTACGACAATTCGCGTTCGATTTATTTTCAAATAAAATAAACTTTATTACTGTTTATACACCACTATAATTTATTACGTATGGACAATTTTTAGATTTTGTCAATCATAATTGCTGTTTTTTTAAATATTTATTAAGATATTCATCTTTTTACGACCATCTTCGTACCAACCTAGTTTGTACGGAAAAAAACATTTATTACGAAAAATTACGTCGCCGAACGTTTAAAGAATCAATGCGAATCGATTTTACGTTTAGTATGAATTGTTACTGATTTTTAAATTAACAATGTCTACAACGATTTCGTTCAAATCGATTTTCCATGTCATACTTTCCCATGATCGATCGTTGTTATTAGTATAATCAGTTTAAAAAGTATATAAAACAAATAATTACCTATTGCTCACGTATAGGACGGTTTTTTTTTTTACGGATTCGTTTGTTTAAGCTCTTTTTCGATCGCCGAAAACCGCTTTTGCTTCACGGCGGCGCAACCATATTATAATGGCGAAACGTTTGGCTTTCTGGTGTAAAAAAAAAAAAAAAATCAAACGTACTGTTTACTTTTCCCATCCGATCGAACAAGTTGACCGTCAGGGGCACGCTCGTGTTGTCTAAAATATAATACGCCTGTAGTTTCCTGTACCGAATATCGTTGTATCCAGCCGGGCAACGTAATCCGCTCCGTAACCTCTGCAACGTTTGTTTTCGACGCCTATTATTTTTCTCTCGCCGAATTTCCTGTTTGTCCGAGCGGTACGGGAAATAATTATTTTCATGATAACCGTATAATGATACACCGGTGTTTTTTTTATAAAATACTCCATCGATACGGGACGGTATGCGTGATGTTATCGTTGTTATAATTCGTAAATCGTTTGAGCGAAAAATCAAACGAAACGGACGGTGAAAAAAATACACCTATCGTCGTCGCTCTCGAAATCGCGATCGGGCGTATGTGTTCGTAATCGAATAGGTCTGCCGCGTGTTGTTGACCTCGTACAGTATGCCGGGCACGTTTTTGTAGCCTTACCTCGGGGGAAGGGAATGATTTGTTTTTTATTGTTTTTTTTTTTTTTTTCTGCTCTCTTTGATCCAGATCTCACAATTTTTATTTCCTGTGTGAATTTCAATAAACTACTTTTTATAAATGGATAACTTGATTTGTATTTTAAAATTCCCTCTTTACAAAATCAATATGGTGTTTTTATTTTCAGCTAAACGTCAAATTAAATTACAAAAAATAAATCTAATTAACTTTTTTCTCTGCCCGACTAAAAACTGAACATTAGCAATACTTGATTTGCCGACAATTCAAACCTCATTCAAAAAAAAAAATTACAGTTTTTTTTCTTTTTATAAATATTAGAAAACGTCTGTTATTTAATGAATTTCGGATTAAAAACCATAGTTTTTAGATCGAAATCGTATAAACGATCGATAAAAACATACCCTATCTATTCTGTGCGGAAGCGTATTATGTGAAGAGTTAAAACGCTGAACGTTTCGCGAAATGTGTATTTCGGTAGACAAGCCGTCGTTTCAATACAAGGTCGTCGTTGGACTGAAATATTCGGCGCCAGCCGAAAAATTATATTTTACACGCGCGTATCGTCTGCATCGATTTGCTCGCGTCGATTGGCAAACACTTTGGTATTTTAAATAAACGTCGTTTCGAACGCGGTGTCGTTCGTACCGTAGTGTCACGCGCTACGGTGACTTTCGCGTGACGCATGGACACGGCACAGATTGTTCCCGACGTGTAACGACGAGCACGCCGCTGAAGAGATAGTGTATACATATAAGGAGACCGGGCAAAACAATGTTCGTCCCGATCCGTGTCCTATATCGTGTCCTGTGGCCGAACGAGCGTAAAAAACGCCAGTCCTCCACAGAAATATAGAGCGTTATAACTGTTATCCACGAGTCGTGTAGGCGTGTCGGGCAAAGGTACTCCTCATTACGTTATACGCGCGACCGAAGAGAAAAACGACCGTTTTATTTTATTTCCATTTGCGACATTCACGAAACCGGTGTAGAACACAGACGTCGCCGTCGTCGATGTTCGTGTGTTTTCCGACTGCGATTGCTTTTCGTTAAATTCATTTTTATTTCCGTGATAACCGTTGACGGAAAAAAACAAATCGAGCGTAAATTCCGAAGTACAACGATTGATCGGATATCTGTTGTGCGCGGTTATATGGTTTTTTTCCGACGGTCTCTCGACGACGACTCTAGACGACAATAGCGACTTTACTATTGTTAATATTTCGGTAAATAAAACCACAACGAGAGCGGCGGGGGTATACTTGTACCGAGTACCGTATCAAAGGTCGTCAGCTGTGTTTAATGTTTGAAAAAAAAAAGAAAAATGAAAAACGATACGTCTGCGATTTTTATTTTACCCCCATTAACGAATGATTGATTGAAATGTCAATAGCACGGAGAATATTAAAAACGAGTCGATACAAATTTCTGTGAGTTTACGTGTTTGTTGCGAGTGCATAATATTATATAGTATGTAGACCTCTAGTGAATATTGTGGGAAAAATTGCAACGCGTTGGAAACAAACAGAAAAAAAAAAAAAACAATTGATTTTACAATACAAATAGAATTTTACAATTTTCATTTATAATGAAACCCGACCGTCGGATTAAGAGTACATTTATAGACTGTAATTATTTGTAATGATCCGATCATATTATATTGTTATACAATTACTTATGTAATACGACCAGTTGAGTTCGATTTGATTTTTATCTGCCCGGTAAAATAAAGTTGCTGATCGTGTCACAGATTGATAAGAATGTCATCATTATGGCGAAGACATACTTCGTGATACAATTTTCATTTTTATTGATTAAACTATAAGAACATATTATCTATCACTAGATTTTTCACATTTATACACGCCAATAATATGCTATAACCTTTTGACAATATTATTCGGTGATATTATGTCCATCAAGGATAAATCTATTGAATACTTCATTCTCTAAATACTATTTTCTAATCCTGGATATATATATATACTAGCTGACCCGGCAAACGTTGTTTTGCCATATATTTCCAGTGAATTTTGCAGTACAAAAAATAACTGACTTATTGTAAGTGCGTGGCGACGACGGCGTCAACGATTGAAAGAGGAATGGTGCGCGCACGCACGCAATTTAGTAAAAGTTATGTAATAATATATGACGTTGCGAAATCCATACCTTTTGCGTAAACGTCGTCGGGTTTTCGCTTTAAAATTGTATACGCCTATCGAGCCTATCGACCAATGACTATAGATTTGCCTGCGATCGTATTCGACCGCCCAATGAAAAAAGTTCTATTGTTCATCGCACGCACGCAATTTCGATAAAAGTTATGTAATAATATGATATTGCAAAATCAATTAGTTTTTGGTAAAGATCATCGGGTTTTTTGATGACATACGTAATAATCTATTCAAATAAAATGCAAATTACTCGCCGATCGTTGCATCTCAAAATCTAGCCCGTGAAAAGTTTACCCCTTCTTTTAAGGGTTGAATTTTGAAAAATAAGTTTGTAGATTTATTTATATACATCCCCCTAGGGGAGGTGCTCAAACGGGGATTTTGTATTATGAAAAATTACTAACCTATTGTAAGTATGTACGTATATGTGAAAAGTATATGAAACACGTATATATATTTTAATTGAAAATGATTCGCAAAAAAATTTATAAACAATGATAATGGTCACTATGGTTACAGCATAGGTATACGTACATACATATGTATAAATAGGTTATATTATGATATAAATGGGCTGACTTTTTCCTATAATCAATAGCAACCATTTAAAATTTCAAAAGTACATCACAAAATTCCCGTTTCAGCACCTTCTCTAATTGGGTTTTTTCAAATTTTTTTTTTCGTAAAAACCTTCTCTTGGCAATTACGAACAATTCAAAAAAAATTTGAGCCAAATCGGCCTAGCCGTTCTCAATTGATGAATTATTTTACATTTTTGGCTCCATTTTTATATATATATATAACCGTTCCAGAATATTATCGGCGCTCGCCACATATAAATATTGAAAAAAAAACTATTCTATCTTTTAAGTATTATAAATATTATAAATGGTTACCAAATTTTATCGAAATCCGTTCAGTAGTTTCGGAGTTTATCGCGAACATACATCGTGACACGAAATTTTTATATATATATAGATTATATGAAGGTACTTAATAGATGTTTTCCTTTGAGTTTGGTGAATACCAACGTTAGAGAATTTTATGAACCCGCCCATGACTCTTTGAGACAAAATGTCGTAATATCTCAATTATTTTTAAACTCAAAGCAAGTTTCTTGAGAATTTGTCTATCAAATATTACCATGTTTTTTTTTTTTCAGTATTGTTTATCTCGACATACGTGAAGTGAAACTTTAACATTCAAATTATTTTGATCTGTAAATTATTAACCTTTCTCGTTTCTATACTATTTGGTTTTGTCATTTAATAATAATTATAACTATAATAAATTAGTGCCAATTTAAATTACCAAATAGAAACATCGAAAATGATATGAAAAAAAAAAACCGTAGAAAATAATCTTTTAACCGTATCGTCGTTATTCTTATTAATATTTTAGATTTAATTTGTTTTGAGTTTACATACGTTTTTGTTATTAACTTATGTACAGAATAATACGAATTAGTCAATTTTATAACATTTACATTGTCTCATTATCAAAAAACCCACAACGATCCTTTTGTCTAGACAGTTCATTATGTAATAGACTTGTACGTATTTTTTTTCTTTCGAGAGCCTCGAGATTTCAAGAACTCGATTTTTTCTCCTTCTTCCTTCAAAACCGTAGCAACAATTCTCCTGAAATAAATTAAATACATGACACGTGTTATAGTTGCGCATAAAAGTTTAACAATAATATACAGGTTATATAACTCTAAAAGTCTGTTTGTTTACATTTTTCATACCATAACTAAAAATCAGTCACAATAGTTATATCATGTTTATAGTCTAACTTTTATAATATTTACTAATTGTTATTATTTTTTTATATTCGATTTTGTGCTTTTCGTCAACGTCTTGTCAAAATACCTTGTCAGTCGGAAATTTAAAAATAAATTAATACCTATTAACATAATAATATAAAGTATATAATATTATTAAAAAACACCTCAATTAAAATATATAGTAAAATGATTTGTTGAAAGTATGCGTGATTATTTATGAATATAGCAGATATCTTTGTCTCTTTGATTATCCTGAAATCACAACGCAAAAAATCGAAATCACGAATTAAAATACAACATCCTGTAGAAAAGCAGTAGAAATATCCTAGAAAACTACAGTCAGACATCCGGATAAGTGTACGTCGCGAGAAGTTTCGCGGTATAACGTTATTGTATTCGAACTAAAATTATTGGTTTTGCTTTAATTTACTATTGTGCATCGCGTGTTGATTTTTCATACGTCGTCGATGCTTTTGAAGTGTTTTTCGATTGAACTCGTCGATTTCGGTCATTATATTATAATAATAACAAAGTGTTATAAAATTAATATAAATAAAAATGAAATTAACAGGTCGTACTCGGAGTATTATAATAAAGAGTGCGAACGACTGGTTTCGAATAAAATACATCATCAGGTGTATCATATCGCGATATGAGAGAGAGAAAGGGAGAGAGAGATAGAAAGAGAGCTATTAAAAACAAACGAAAAAAAAAAAACAGCTCACATGTCACTACTTGACATATTTTTATTATTAGGCAGTCTGGTAGTCGATTATTATTATCGAAAAGTAATTGCCCTGTCGTTTCAACTGTCGCGTTCTCCGGCGATATAATAGTAACTCGCGAGGCATTACGTTATAACGACGACGACGGTGCTCTGCCGATATAACAATATCATTGCGTTATATTATATAACCTAATAACATTATTAACCATACGCACCGGCGCGCGCGTTTCTCAGAACCCGAAGTTTTGCTATAAACCATAAGTGGATAAATCATTTAAATCCGTTTAGGAAATTCCTTCGAAACAGACGTAAACGCTTACACTGTGATGGCACGTCATAATATAATATGTCGTATTATCGTATTGTATTAATTAACTCTATATAACGACGACGTGTTGTGCACCGAAGAGTGTATGAGTTTTAATTATGATCGTTAATGTTGATTATCGTCTGAGCAGCGCATTAATAATAATAATATTTTATAATGATTTAAACCGTACACGGGGCGACTAATCGCCGAAACCGTCTCGCGACGGCGCGTTCACAATAAGAATAATAATACCGAATATAGTGTATGGCAATAGAACGATAATATAAATATAGGCTAATCGCCGTAATTGCCGACGACGAAGAAGCGCGTATTTTCCGCCGCCGATACGTACGCATCGAAAAAACGAAAAATCTCTTCGGTCTATTCGTTATCATTCGACGTTTAAAAGGTCCGATCCATAAAAACATATGTGCAGTCGCACGACACTTGACATTTATCGGCGTAATTGCTCTTTATTCTAATTAATTAGACCACAATATACTGTCCGTCGTGATCCTATCGGAGAATCGATGTTTATACGAATTGAAAGTCGGACGTTCATATTTTGTTCAAAGGTTACTAACACCATTTGACTAAAATATGTACCGATTATGACCGCATAATGTAATAATATGGTGACGACGCAACTGGGATTGCTACATTTGGCATGTGTTACGTTTTCATAATCAAACTATTTCGCCCGATTATATATTATTCAAACGTTTCGTTTTGAAATATGCGACGAACAAAACGCAGTGTATTTCCATAAATGAATTATCATAACGTTTCGACGTGGCCGACAATGTTATCATACTGCCACATGTCGTTAACGCGAAGAAAATATTTAAATTATAATATAGTGAACATTTTACCGCGTGTTATGACATTCGATTGAAACACAAGCAAATTGAATAAAATCCACATGGCGTTTTGTTGTGACCCGTTTCCGGGTTGAATCGAAGTGACAGTGAGGTCAATCGTTTAACTATTGATATAACCCACGCGTCCGTCCCCGGAAGACGTCTTTTTTCTCCTTTTTTTCTCGACAACATTGTCAAAACTACGAATAGTTACGACACAGTTTCATCATTTATATCGACTGCACTTTGATCGATGCACGTATAGTTCTATTTTCGTATTCTACTGCACCTCCGTGTGCGTGGGCCTGAACCGCTGCACGTATCGAGAGCTCGCATCATAACGGTTGTTAAAAATAGAACCAAGTGCATGTAAACGCGTGTTCGCTGCGTTGTCGTCCTTACTTATCGATGATAGTGGTCGCCGTACATTCCGACTCCATTATTTGAGTTTGCAAAGAGAGCTGGGCTTTCTTTTCCGATCGCAAACGAAACGGTGATTTCCGCGTAGATAACGCCAATAATACATTTTAAATGGACTATTTACGCTCTCGACAATTCCTAACGAGTTGTTCGAAGACACGTAATCTTAAGGAAACATAATAAGAAAGAGAACCGATCAATAATTATGTCGATCGCCGAGGACAGTTGTTTCAAATAAGTAGGATAATAATGACACTGCCATACTGTTATATTGATTAATCGTTAATTGTTATGGTTAGCTATAATCGCTTTTTTTTATATCTAATTAAATAATGTAGTATAAACGTCTGTTGGCTATAATCGCACGCGTTTTGAATGATAAATGTACGAGCCAGAAACGTTTTAAAAGCTTTCCGAATGTTTGTTTTATTTTTTATTAAAACATACGCAAACGACTTGAGAAAAATTGCGAGTGAGATAAGGTTTTAAATCTATTGTCACTAAACGTTAATGTAGCGTAATTAGCTTATGTAAATATAATGTATTATACATTCGACGCTTATAAAAATAAAAAAATAATATATGTAGTGCAAATGATCCAAAAAGTATATTTCAAATAATAATAAAAAAGTACGTGTTTTTGACTTATCATATAGACTTAACGAGACTGGTAGCTCCGATATTCATTGCCGGTTTTGCCGAGTATAAGAGTTGGAAGGAAAAAAAAACATTACTCGATTATGACGAAAAAAAGAAAAAACACAACAGGTGATTGAAATAGTACGAGTAGTATAATATTGACACGTTAAGTTCATATTAAATTTTCAAATTAAAACTTGGATTTACGAACCACTTCAGATCTATATAATAAGAAAATAAACTATCAGTTTGTGTGATTTAAAATCAATATTTGTATCAAACCACGTGTATACAAAACCAGAGGACGACGACGGTTGGAAAATATGAATTTATTTAAAAATATTCGAGCAAACAATAAAAGGAACAAAGGAATCGTTTGCAAAGTAAAAGTATACTCGTATAATAGAATAGAGTTGGAAAATCACACGGAGAAGTGACCTGTCACAAGGTGGGGTTGTAAAGCTATTAAATTACAGTGAATACGTGAATACGAATACCAGACGTTTTTCAACTGTATAGATTTTTTATAGATTTATTTAAAAAAATAATTTCTTTCTTTTTTTTTGTTTTTGTCAATTCCCGCGTCGAAAAAAACTCTTTCTTTCTCGCCGGATAAGATGAAAACATATTGCTATTTTTTATCGAGGTGGAATATTATAGTTAAATTGCCAAAGTAATCGATGATTATATAATTAACTTCTTTGAGTCGCATCAGAGTTTTTTTTGCTTGATTTTAAGTGTGTACTGTTACGACGTTTCGGATGTGTTGTGCTTTGGTGATTGAATATTATTTGTCACGCGCGACATGAGCGATAAAAATGTACTTTTCCAATTAGAAATTAAAATGCACTCGCGTTGGTATGAATTTTACCGTGAATGTGTTGAGCTCGAGTGTTTACCATTTTTATTTGGATTTCATAAACTCTAGGTGAAACTGTTGAATGACTTAATGAAAAACAATTTTCTCTTAAACACATTAAAACACATTTGTTGTAGAGCAGTGTGAAAAAGTATTCGCGGAATTCTATAATACGTATCTTGTTACAATATACGTTCACAAGAGGTTATTCACATTACGTCTCCGGATCACGGTCTTATAAAATACTCGTTGAACTCGAAAACGTATGCGTTCTTTCCGTTATAAGGCTGTAAGAATTAGCTCTTTAGTACAACATAAATATTAGATTATAAAAAAAAACAACACTATTCTCGACTAGTCTTTTCTACCGGAGATCGGAAAAAAATATCTGATAATATTTCACTCCAGATTACGAACACGTTTTAGCAAGACTGGACAAGTTAATAATTTGTGTCCAATAAGTTCACAGCTTTACTTACAGGTGGACCCCGGAGTCAATAGAAATAATGTTCTGAGTGGCAATTAAGTTTTTAATTAAATTAACAACGAATAAACTCGTAGATTTCGATCGATTTCATTTTTAAATACCTTATTGGATGTACAGTTTTTTTTTTTCAAAATAAAACATGTATAAACTAGAAATTATGTTTACAACAGAATAACAACTAAAACTAAAAAAACCCCGAGTCAACGCAGTGGTGACTATGTCGAATGTAAAATTGAGTCGACGAAGAACTACTCAAACTCGTTTGTGCTCGGCGTTTTGATATTTTTACATGAATTATCTATAGACTTGCGCCGTAACACGAAAACAGGCACGCGTCACAGAATCGCGAAAACACCTGTTCAGCTTACAGGTTGATGATTCGCACTCGCAGATTTCGGTAGACGTATAATAATTACCACGACGACGACGTCACGACTGTCGACGAGTGCGTCATCACGCGCGGCATTCGTCATCCGGCGGGGTTTCGCGATTACGCTTTTTCGACCGTTTTTGACTCGTACATTTTCGCCGAACGAATATGACGCGGTACTCAAAGCCCCCGTAGTGTAAGGATTATTTTCGAGCTGGTAAAATTAAAGTTAATTTCCAGTATTGATTGGAATATTCAAAGCGTGCGCTAGAACGCAGCAACGCGTGCTTATAGGTGTGCAAATATCGCGCGGTCCGTCCTGATAAATCGTTATTGAAGTGATATTCTAGATAATATTCTTTTGATACGAAAAATATCCTCTGCTCCGTCAGTTTTTCCCGCACGTTGTCTATCGAGTAAAACCCGCGCGGTAATATCGCGCCGGTTTATAACCACTCTGCAAGCTTTAGTGCGTCCAATGCATGCGAATAAATTATATTAGTTCCGATATATTTCCACGTATATTTTGTTTGTTTTATACCACTGCTTTTCGTTTGGTCAATAATTCATTTACCATATTAAAATGTATCCGTGACGTTTACGACAGTGTCGTACTTATCGCGTATAAATTAACTAACTCTCGCATTATTTTTTCATCCAATCGCGCGCAGCGGTCGTATGCATTTTTTATATTTCAACCTAACATCGAATTAAACGCCGCCGCGTCATTTGAATTGAAAGTTTACGAACGCTGTTTTCCGTTTTTTTTTTTTTTTTTTATCACGTAGCCATAAAATACTAACAGTGCATATTATATTATCTCTCTATATACATAACTGTAACGTGCTTTTTCTTGAAATCCTCCCACAGCTCAAACCGTTGGACGGATCGGGTTGAAATTTTGCATGAAGATAGCTATTATGACGTAGACGCGCACTAAGAAGGGATTTTTGAAAATTCCACCCCTAAGAGGGTTAAAAACGGTAAAAAATTTTTTGTTCCGATCTTTCTGAAATAAGGTATACATACTCTATAACACACAAATAAACATTGCCTATAAATTTTATGAAATTCAACTCTTAAGGGAATTAAAAGGGGTAAAAGGGTGAAACTAGAAAAATTCGCATGGCCGGAACCGCTGTAGCTTTCAGTATCAAATTAGGCCAGCAGTATACCTCGGTTCTCGTTTTTACGTGTTAGTTAGTTAGTTAGTTTATAACACACATACACACCGACGTAGGTCGGTAAAAATTAATTTGTACGTTTTAATTGTATATCTGTCGTATATTGTATATTATATATTATATTATGAATATTGTATATTCATATCGTGTGTTTGTATAATATCAGCTGATAACGGGAAAATGTCAATTATTATTATTATTTGGGCCATACACATTTTTTATTACTTAAACCCGACAAAGACGGGTAGATTCAGCTAGTTGTTCATAAGTGCGTTCTGTGTACGTACTAATAACTGTGTATTTTTCTGAAAATCTGATAATTTAATGACACTATAATACACAATACGTAATATTAATAACAAAGGCGCGTTGCGAATATAATTACTATGTTTTAGAATATTTACAAATAAAATTATCATTCCGATTTGGATGTTAAAGACATTTGAAAAACACGAAGTGAAAAATACGTACAGAGTTCGTAGTTTAAGCGTACCTACCGACTTGAAGACATCCGTTTGTTTCGATCGTCTGAAATATTATTGAAATAAAATACAACAGGGAAAAGTTACACAATGTATTGGTACACATGATTATATTTACCTCTTGCAAACATTACGATTTAATAGAACCGATATATACATATTTTAATGTGAACACTGTCTGCGAGTCACGTCATGCACAAGTGAAACAAATCTGTGGACGAGTACATTATTCATTCGCCTCACGGTCGACTTGTTTTAAATTAATAATAATCGCTCGATTAACAAAAGATTAAAATATATAATAAATTATACGTTAATTTCCTACATAATGTAGACTAATGTAGGATCGAATACGTCGATGTCAATTTTCTATCACACCGGCTTGAATTGAACGACTATATTTCAACCAACCACTTGATATTATTTTTTCGGGTTGATAAAGTTGTTCAAACAGAACGCGGACAAACAACATGACGCTATTGGAAGAACTTTTTTGCCCGGAACTATCCGTTTGTTAGCTTTAAGCAAATTTCAAAAATTATCTCGTCAAACAAGGTATAAACGGTAGAGAAATTCAAACTTTTCGATTCCACGAGTTTTAGGACACATTTCACCGTCATTCGTTGGTCACGAAATGTCTCTCGATTATTAATAAATTATAGAGCGTACGTGATATTATAGCATTTCTCAGGACGTTTCGAATATAGTTTTCAAGCGAATAAACTTAAAAACCATTAACTACACGTCGTCGTAGAGTTAAAAATATGTTTCACATAATATTTGTACCGCATACCTACCGGGAGATTAAACTACAATCGTCGGCGATAGGAATCTAAGGAAAACATTAACTTTTGTACAAACATTACAAAAAATAAACAAAAGTATTTGCATGTACGTAGTACGTGTAAAGAATGTGCCTTCTATAAAATGTTAATATTCTCTCTACGTCGCTGAGAAACGGTTATATTCGTGTACAGACGGCCTTGACGATAGTGGGACTCGCAGTGATACACAGCGTCGGATATGTTTACTTCTTCCGTACGATCAATAGCGTTGTACAAATATATAGTAAGAGCTATAGATGAGGAGAAGGATTAGCGTTGAAGGTTCACGCGTCTTCGGGCCCTGCCGTAAACTGATTGGTTATGCGCGTACGTGTATTTTCGCAGTCGTTTCTTTTTTTTTTTTGTCGCCGCGCTTCGCAGAAAACAATTCGTTCGGTGAAAACCGCTACTACAGTAGTAAATACAGCGATTTCTGAGAGACTTGCAGCTGCACCGGTGACGTACACGTATTATTCAAACGTATATCATAACGTTTTTGACGTTTTTCGGGAGGAGATAAAACGTCTTGGTGAGCGCGCAGGTGTCTGTACGCGATAGTATACGCGCAGGAACAGAGACGGAGATATACAGTGACAAATGGAGAGAGTGCGAGAGTGTAACGAAAAAGAATATCCGCACTATTTTCATCGTCTGTTCGCCGTGACTTCCGATCGGTTCGCCCACCTTCCTCGGTGCTTTCTGCGGAATCGACATTGTACTCACGGCTTCACCACAGCTCCGAATATACACGACTAGCTGAATCTACCCGTCTTTGCCGGGTTTAAGTATAAAAAATGTGTATGGCCCAAATAATAATTGACATTTTCCCGTTATCAACTGACTGCTATTATTATTTAATAGTTTATTATACAAACACACAATATGATAAACAATTTAAACGTACAAATTAATTTTTACCGACCTACGTCGGTGTGTGTGTGTGTGTTATAAACTAACTAACACGTAAAAACGAGAACCTAGGTAGTATACTGCTGGCCTAATTTGATACTCAAAGCTCCGGCGGTTCCGGCCAGGCGAATTTTTCTAGTTTCATCCTTTTTACCCCATTTAACCCACTTGGGAGTTGAATTTCACAAAATAAATTTTATAGACAATGTTTATTTGTGTTATAGAGAGTACGTATACTTAATTTCAAAAAAATCGGAACAAAAAAAAAAGCTTTAACAACGACCCTCACGAAAAACCCTACTTACTAGTGGTCATCGTCTCCGCAAACGGGGTTTTCCACCAAAAGCGCCGCGCGCGTCTTCTTTGACCGCCAAATATCTTCCGCCGGTATATTATACCGTCGCCTCTAATGCGCTAATTGCCGCGATGGCGACTGACAATGGGAGCCAACTTACGGACTGGTTTAGCGTCTCGTCGGCCGTACTATATACTCGTTAGACGATTAAAGTTTTAACAACGACCTCACGAAAAACTCTACTTACTCGTGTTCATCGTCTCCGCCAAACGGTTGTAATAATAACGACATACCTACCCGAAGCTATTATTACATCGTTGCGTCATAGAATGTTTCGGTCGGCGATCGCCAATAAGTATAACAATAATATTGTACTCCGCGAGACCTGCCGCCAATTATTATTGACGTGTTATCCCGAAAAACCGTACGTATAAAAACGGTGTTGTATGCACAAAATATTGTCGGAACAGAATTTTTCGTGCCGTTGTTTTCTCCGGTAGCCCGCCCTAACCTCTCCGGGTTCGTACGTATAAAATAACGCGTCACAACGCGACGGTCCTCGGCCCGGCGCGATATCGTTACGTGCTCGCGTTTTACTTCCCACGCGACGCGACGACAGTGGGAACAATCGAGACGCGTGTAGGCTTTTACCCACACGCGGCCGCCGTCTCCGGTTCAAGTTTTTCCGGCATCGCCTGTTCCGCCGGTGAGTTCCCCACCCGGCACACGCTCGTACACGGATCGCTTCCCAAATTTAGGCAAGCGATTTATTTTCACTCGAATCGCTCCCGGCCGTTCTCCGAGGTGATTCGCGTGTACTTGAACGACACTATTGGCTCCCAAACTCTGAGCATATGATGACTTATTTTTCACCCGAATCGCCGCCGTCCACTGTGTTTCGGAGGTTTCGATTCGAGTGTTTCGCACCCGCATCGTGTCCCATCGTTTCATTCACTTCGTCGTTTCAAACGCGTTCTAAAACAATGCGGATCGATACGATCGTGATTTAATTCGATCTTCGTAGAAAATAAAAAAAACCAAAATGTAATCGCTAACCTTCGGAAATCAAATTAATTTCTTTACTCATAACCTGTTCGAAAAATATTAAACACTAACAAAACATCAAAATTAGAATCATTGAAATTGTTAGCGAATAAATTTAAACCTTGAAAACGTATTTATAAATACAGAATTGGTTATTATTATTTTTACAATAATTGACGTTTAAAATAAAAATTATTAGTCGCAAGTGTTTTTTTTTTCCTCAATATTTTACGTAAATGAATTTATTTCAAACAATATTTTATGAAGGCAAATTTGAGCGTGCTCTTCACACGTATACCAAGACCGGCGACAGAACGAATAGTTGTAAGCGCCAAAATGAAATTTTTTCTAGTTATTTTAAACCGTTTACGACAGCGAATTATAGCTTTATCGTATTTGTTTTAATCATAACAAACAATACTATTATATAAGTATTAATATTTGAATTTGTTCTAAAGATTTTGTACATTGTAATGTTGACACCGTCGAACGAAAGTTGTTACTATAGATGAATACGATTTGATTAGTACAAAGTGATTTGCTGTAGATACCTCTGAATACAATAAGAGACGACGAGAATTATTTTATCGGCAAATCCTTTTTTTACGGTCACATTAAAAATTTAGCGTTCTACGAAATGTCGACCGTCTCTCACCTTATGCCGGCCTCTCGCCGCACGCCCCCTCCGCCCGCCTCCGACCGTCAAAAGAAACCCCCGCCGACCGGCGAACTTTTAAGGATTCCGGTCCTTGCCGATGACTGTCGTCACTGAGTCACCCCGGGAAACACCGTCACAACACACACGGCAACAATACAATAATACACGTCACGCGTTTTCTTACGTTCGTCCGAAACAAACTTGTTAATAATAATAATAATAATAATACGAGTAATAATATAGTGACGGTAACGATAATGACGACGACGCGTCTCGCAGTGACGAACAGTCGCACGACACGGTGTACGCGTACGACTACTCGGCAGTCGGCCGACGGTGGTGGGGGTATTGGTGGCGGCCGATTAATATAACCGGCGACCGGGCACCGGCACCGAACAGTACGCAGTCGACTTCCGCACGGCCGTCAGCTTTCACATTCATCGTCGTCAGAACAACTAGTCTTCGAAAACCAATCAGGTAAAACATATTTTTTTTTCATTTTCACCGTAAATAAAAACCAATCGAATAGATATTATATTAAACCGTACGTTAAGCTCTGACGCGACGACGTGGAACCGTTAGATCCGCGTTCGTTCGTTGTTGTTGTTTTTTTTTTTTTTTTTCGTTTAGTATTTCGATTATTCGCGTCAAAGTTTTACCCGACCGAACCGTTTGATCTCGGCGATGGCGAGGATAATATTGTTGTTTTTTTTTCATTTTTTTTTTTTTTTCTCGGGCGATAACTTTATATTGCGTATGCCGCGCGATACGGCAATAACGTAGGTCACATAATATTGTAATATTATTGTACGTAATTTATTTTTTGTGATAATTTCAAACAATGATAATCCTCGACGTGGTTCAAACGTGTGTCGCGAACGACCTAGGCGCGTTCGGTCGACGGCGGCGTCATGATAATTATAATCATAATAATATTACGCTCTGTACGTTTCGAGACGCGACTTGTCGCGTGGGCGGCTGTAGCGTGCGAAATCGGACTCGTTTCGCTCGTCGCCGTCGTCGACTGACACTCGCTAAAACTACGATCTTATAATACATAATAATAATAATAATAATATTATTATGTTTTACGCTCGTATTTCGTCCGAGTGTTTTGTTTAATCTCGTCGTTAATTAGACGCGGCGAATAGAGAGGTATTACGTTTTGAGCACCACTGCGCGTATATGCGGGCGACGCGGACGTTTTCCGACGACGTCGAAATGATATTTACACTACTATACTACGCGTATCGGCGAGCGTGTTACATATTTTGCGCACTCGCTGTTTCACGTGATAAATGGTGTTTTTTGTTGTTTTTTTTTTCCCCCGTTTTTCGTAGACCGTAAAATAAACGTCGTTTCGGTTTCAGTGGGTCGGCCGTAAAATCGTCCGGCGTAGTAAATAATAAAGAGAAAAAAAGTAAGAGGACCTCGTGTCCAAGGCCAAACTCAGTCAACGGTGTTACCGACATTTCGCCTTGGATTTTTCGGATTTTTTTTTTGCCCTCTATAATTTGACGTTGGGAAAAAACCGCCGCCGCCGCCGCCGCCGCCGCAATTAAAATCGTTATAAATCCATCGTAGAGTAGCTTTGGCTCGCATGAACGACGTTAAAACACATCATAGGCACTGCAATAGTCCAGATAAACGTTTAACATCAAATAATAAATTACTTTGTTTCCGCGAGTTGTTTTTAGAAACAGTCGAATGATTGAATCTCAGAACAACTTTCTCGAATTCGATTTAACTTGTTTTTAAAAGTTTTTTCCGCTGAAAAATGTTAACTACTTTCGGTGTTCTTAAAGTTATTTTTCATTATTTTCTCAACACAAATATTTTCGCTAAATTATTTTAAACTTTATTTTTATTATAATATTATATCCGTCTATCGGTCTGTTATTTCATTAAAATTGAAAACAAAAAATCTGATTTAAATAATTATTATGTCACGAACCAGATATAAATAACCATAGGTACCTATATATTAATTGTGGAAAGATATCCTTGAGACCGGAGGTGTCCTTGTTGTCCTTGATAATACACTATGATTTGGGTTCGTCTGGTCCGAGTTCGTAACGTAAATCATAAAAGAATTATTCTTGAATTCCAAACGACTAAGCGATAATTACATACAAAATATAAGCTTAATATTTTAAAAACGAATTTTGGTAAATAGGCTCACGAATTTTCAAGGTGATTTCTAATTATACGGTTTTAGTATTAACGAATCGAATTGAATTACAATTTTAACGAAGTTATGATCGTCGGATTTCGAGCGTCCATAATGTGGTTTCGACATAAATAATTATATAAATAACCGAAATAAAATATTCAATATTTACGCAGGTGATTTATTCTCTACATAAATCGTTTAATTAACTGTATAATACGCGTACGTCGTTAGTTCGGGAACAATGTTATAATGAAATAACTAATTTCACTCGTTTAACGATTGAATTTCACGTGGGAATAAAATCGTCGTTATACCGCGATAGTGTAATAATAATTACGGTTGATAATTAGAGGATGCCATACGTATTGTATAGTATTATATTTTTCAGACGGTTAATAAGCAAAAAGTTCGTTAAAAAAAAGTCTACGATAGTTCTATTATTATTATTATTATTGTTAGATTCACTCGGGGCTTCGTGCTCGGATTGCGAACGTCGGCAGAGCGCAACCGGTTATTATACGAAACCGTTCTGCAACGTGGAAGTGCATTCCGCGGTCGCATTCACCGGCGCGCGGTTAGGCCATGTCTTATCTATGATAATAAAATGCGCTCGGCGTCGGCGGACGTTAATATTATAATAATCGTTGTCGTACGATTGCGGTTCACGGCCGTCGGTCGGCCGGGGACGATTCCGGTAAAATGAAATAATGAGCCGGCGGCGGCGAGAGAAATAAACGTTTCGTCAAAGTCTTCGGTGGAAAACCACCACGGGAAACACGCGATGTCTCGTTTTGCGCAAAACGCGATGGTTTTCGGATCGGTTTACGCTTTCCCCCCCCCCCCTGCCCCCGATCGAGCGTTCGCACGGACCGCCGCGAGCGTATAAAATTACGAGTACGAGATTCCACTTCGACGCAGCTGCAAAGAAACGACGCGTACGATAATTATTATATTACTATAAAACCTATTATATATTGTGTTCCGGGAGCCGCCGTTTCTAATGCGTGACATCATCTCGGGTCTTATATCGTAGTCAAATATTTAAGGAAATAATTCGCGCGGTTGCACGCGCACTCGCTGTTCGACAGTCCGTTTCGTCACAATCGTTGGGCGTTGTCTTTTCCCCGGTCTACTCTCAATTTATCCGTCTGTTTTTTATCATTTTTCTGGGCGCGAAAATCACGAATCGAATATTTTAACGAACAACAAATAACGACGTCCGACGAGCTGGGGAGCGAACACGACGGGACGGGGAATGCGGAAAAGCGTTACGAAATCGTGTTGCAGTCTGGCCGACGACGGGTGTGGTGTTTTTTTTTTCCTCGCACACGACCGACGGTCAGTCGACGGAATGCGAGGTCTTACAAACTCGTGCTGCCTGCCGATGGTTAGGACTGCCGTTCGGTTCGATAGCGAAATAACAGAATACGGCCTGACACGCCAATGTAGGTTTGTTACACGGCTGTATAGATCTAATGGTGCAAACACGAGAGTGCCAGATGGTGTTTAGCGCTCTCGAGTCATAAGTCAGCACCGTCGATTTATTTCGAGCTAAATACATTGTATATAAAGAATTATTCCAGTTTATAAAATTGTAATGCCACTGACTCATACGCGTTATATATGTATTATAAAACACAGATATTAGATGGGCGATTATTACAAAGAAATAACGTTGGTTAAATATTGAGTAATAAAAGATTTTTATCGAAAATCGGACCTCGTCGTCTCGATTTTTTTTTAGGATTATCATTTATAATATTTTATTTTGAAATTAAAACATTTTACGTTCAGTAAGAGTGTACGGGTCACCTTGAGGTCTATAATATTAGCACTCCCGAGTTTTTTAGCCTGTTTGTGTGCTTATGTGTAGATACACAGCCGCGGTTTGTAATGATTACAGTAATTATTACGCTCGTATATTTGTTAAAATACGATCGTTCGTCGAGCGTGATGGTTTTTTTTTTTTTGTTCTCGAAGATCTTTCTATAATCGACGTTAAATTTATCACTTGTCCTTCACGTAATCACGCGTCTTAATCCAATATTTATTTTTTAATGATTTCAGAAAATGCCGATCGACTTTTACTACACTCCCGGCAGCCCGCCATGCAGATCCGTCATGCTGTGCGCCAAAGCTTTGGGCTTGGAAATGAACATGAAACTTTTGGATCTCCATCACGGTGAACACATGAAACCAGAGTTCGTCAAGGTAACGTTTCGACACAGAGTTTTGCTTTATACGATTATACGACGTTGATTAACCGTGTTTTTTATTTTACAGTTAAATCCTCAACATTGTGTACCGACATTGGTGGACGGTGACTTGGTTTTGTCGGAAAGGTGAGTTCAGATAAACTTACAACGAGTTTTAATCGCGTAATAATCTATTCATATTGTACAGAGCGTCTCGTGGCTATTTTCTAATTTAAAATTGTGGCCAAGCTTTCGTTACTCATACCTAATCGAAATAGTTGATCCTCACGGGACACTCTGTATAATATTAGAGTACAATATAAATAATAATAAAATATAAAATAATTATATTCGTAGTTATAAATCGTGTGCTTACGAACGATTTCGTTTATCGCGTGGCACACTAATTAAACTATTAATGACCTACTTGTAGTACATAGTTATTCCGGCTATAGTGATAAATGATAAAATAGGTTTCACGAAACCGATAATTATATAGTTGTTTTTGTATATTTAAACAGCGATTGTTATTGATCGCTTAATTAGCAAACATTACGGATCGTTTAAAACTAACGGCTCGTTATAGGGAAACGGTGCTATTTGTTGCTGAAATAATTTCGAATTCGACAAGATTTAAATTATTGCAAAAATATCGTTCTGATATTTTATTTAATATTTAATATGTCGGTTTTTACGACGAGACTTTGTTTTTATTATCTCTCAAACCATAGATTAAAATATATATACCAGTATATATTTTAATCTATGCTCAAACATAGGATTCTGAACATAACTTTGAAACCCGTAGATATTAAATGCGTTTTATGTTTACTCGATCGTCCGTGTTTGAATATAACTTATATTATACACGTTCGAAAAGTATCGAAAATAAGAGTCGAATTCGCTTAGTTTATTGAACGTAACAATATCGTGTGGGTGGATATTCGCACAGCGGCTCGATATTATAGTATTTGTCGCTATTGCAGATTTATTGTCTTTACTCGTATAATCTCTGATAATACGTAGGTATACTACATACCATAACGGCTTATAGCACTCGCCATGTTTATATATTATATACATATAACATTTATATACATACATATATTGTGTGTGTGTGACCCGATCGCAATGATTTGTATTCGAGTGGTTCGAAATAAATCGTTCGATTTGCGATGACTGAGATATACGACTGCGGCCCACCTTCCGTGTGCGCGTGGGCGGCGGTTCCAGGTTCGCGCACATAACGCATGATAATATATTAATAATAATATGCATTGTCGTTACAGCCGCGCGATCATAGTTTATTTGGTGCAAGCCTACGGCAAGGACGATTCTCTGTTCCCCAAGGACCCCAAGAAGCAGGCGGTGGTCAATCAGAGACTACAGTTTGACATGGGCACCTTGTACTCGGCTTTCGCCGATCAATACGTGAGTGTTTGTTTTATTCTTATCTCGCCGTCAACGGGTCCTTTGCGTAACGAGTCCCGGCATAACGTCAGTTGAGTAAAGTGCTGTTGATCACGTCGTGTCCATTGGAAATACTCGACCGCGTCGATATATTACTCCCCCGAGTTTTTACGCGTGACTTTTTCGTCCCCTACACAAGGAAAAACATCAATATAGTATCGATTTGAGCAGTCCCACAATGTCCTGTAGATTTTTTTTAAAATTATTTAAACCAAATGTTTCCTCGTTTTTCTCAGTATGTAGACGCTGTTGTCTATCCATAACCCCTTGAAACAGATTTATATAGAGATTAAATTTTATACTTACATAGTTGGCGATCACACGTCCAACATAATATGCCCTTTACATTGGTCTAGAGACGCCTATGCCGAGACCGTTGTAGTTATTAGACGGGACGAGGGAAATATGAGATTTATGTTGTTTCAATCTAACCAACCGCATGTCATATTATAGTACCCGTGGATTTTCGCCGGAGTGCCGAAGAGCGCTGACAAAGAAGCCAAAATCAACGACGCTCTTGGATTTTTAGACATCTATTTGGGATCGTCCGCTTGGGCTGCAGGTGATTCCATCACTGTGGCCGACATCAGCTTGGCCGCCAGCATCTCCACCTTTGATGTACGTTTTCTTTGAGATTTATTTAATACTCGTATTTATTTAATTTATATTTTTGGATTTTTTTATTTCAGGCCGTCGACATTGACCTCAAAAAGTACGCCAATGTCTCCAAATGGTTCGAGAAGGCCAAGACTTCTTTGGTTGGATACCAAGAATGCAATCAAAAGGGAATCGATGGGTTCAAGGCCATGGTGGCCAGTCTCACTAAGCAATAAGTCTACTCTTAAACTATTTAAATTCGATTTTTAATTTATGTATTTTTATCGCTATTAATGTTTCATTTTTTTTCAACGGTATAATCGTTATACCCTTACAACATTTAAATTTTAAATACACTACATTTTTTAATTGATAAGCGACTTGGTATTCTTTGAGCCTTAAAACTTTCAATCCAATAATTCAATAATTATAATCAGTATACATCCAAAAGCACAAACACTGGTTTTATGCTTGTCACCTCTGTAATTTTCGTTTCTAATGTAAGTATAAAGCAATGCGATTTCCCATAAAACTACTGTAAAAATATTATATTGAATAATAACGATAATCGGTTCCAAATCAATTAACGGTTTACAAATTCTATAGTATAACATAATTATAACTTCACTAATAATCCATTAAACTCAATCCTCGTGACTCGCTAAGTAATAGCATTAATAAGACTTAATATGTAACCCATAAATACGTACTTAATTGACATCAAAGCATTTCAAAATTAAATCGGAAGAATTTTCAAGCAAAGCAGCGACTACAACAATTCAATGACAATTTTTAAAAACACGTAAGTATACCAAATTAAGGTACAATGTAATATACGTCGTTTAGTTTAATTGAATGCTCGTAGTTTGTGTTTGGAAGCTTACACACAGTTTTCACGTAATTATAAAGCCGTGTTATTGCCTTATTTAGTTTGAATTTAAAGTTTCATAATTCACGGCTGGAAACTTTCGTCGGGAACGTGTTGTTTTAAAAAATTATATTTTGGTTCGGTTATGCGTTCCGAGATACGATTGACTTCCGTCAAGTATATTCGTGAAGCATTTCATCTTAATTAGTGTATTGAAACGCTGACTTAAAATAATCAAATATTCTATATAGCCGACGAGTGTACGTATAACCTTCCAAAGTTGTTTTAATTAGTTACGCGTTAAATTTTTATTCGTTAGATTTTATTCTCAATTTATTTTTAGGCCAAAAGTTGAACATTTTAAATATTATTTACCTTAAAAGTTTACATTTTTTTTGTTTTATTCTTAAATTACTCTACTTGACTTTGGAAATACTTCAGCGAGGAAAAAAATTACGAATAAAATGTTCCGGAGTCATTTACTTCTAGGTTACTTATTGTATACGAGACAAAAAGAATTCTTTTTTTTTTTCCACTCGACGACGTTACAATATATTCAGTTTTATTCTAAACGCGTTGTTTAAATTTTTACACGATTATTTCGTATTGTTGATGTATTTTAATAGTTTTTCGTTTAAATTTCGACTTTTTTCCAAAACGAAATTAATTATTTAGAAATCCGTGCAGCAGGAAGAATATTTATTGTACATTGAAAATAGAATGCTCCGGACAAATACGAGTATGTAACGTAAACACATTAATTGCAGTACGACGACGGTCGACGGTGTACGCAAGAATACATTTTTATACAAGCAAACGGAACGGGATTAACGTTTGTTCCGAATGCATACAGATGTTGTGCGAATGTTAAAAAGATAATATTTATAGAAAGCTAAATAATATTGTAAATCTGCCGGTCTCGGGTCGCGGATTTCGTATTGCGCGTTGGCACGTCTCGTGTGGCCATTCCGCGGAGGCAGCGGTGGATGTGTAGGTAATGGAAGAAACCCAATAGTTTTTTTGCGAGAAATTATTACCATAACTATGAGCACTGTATTTCATTGTACCAAAAGTATCAAATATGTTTTTTTTTCTAAATAAGTGTCCACGTTATTTTAAACGAATCATTTGTTGTGTTGTGCATAGCGATCGAAATCTCGAATATGACAAACTAAAATATGGATAAACTTAACGACGAGAGTAATGCGCGTCCGTCAAGTTTATAATATTATCAGAGCGCATTATGCACGAGAGGTACGTAGGTCATATTATTATACTATTATTTGAACGACGGTCTTTACTTTTTTCTTTTTTTCCGCCTCTGCGCGGAGGTAATCCGATAACGCGCCGACGACGGGAAAACATTACTCGCGCGCTGGACGCGCTTGTTGAATCGTGCGAGTTGGCGACGAGCCGAGAGAGCGCGAAAAATACGACCGTGTCTTCTCCGCGGCGTTCCACGTATTTGCCCCCGGGGAATGCACACGATCAGCCGAAGGACGGCGCGCGCGACGATCGATTATTATTACTGTCGCGACGATTGTGTGGCGTGCCCGGCATACGGGATGGCGGTTAAAATAAAAATACATTTACATTACGTAATAGACGACATCATAATCGAATTGCCAGTACCGCGCGAGTTTCGAATTGTGTCAATTTGCATTGTATATTATCGGGAACTCCGTAAATTGGTATAATTTATTGATACCGATATAATATAAGCACCTGTACTGATGATGTCAATGGACCGGCCGGCCGCAACCGTTCGAACCGACCGGATAATTTGTCGATTTTCCGGGCTGGCGGCGGCGGCGGCGGCAGCGAGAGGACGAAGGCGTCCGGTCCGAGCGTTTTGTCGCGGAGAGGTAATATCGTAACGGCCGCGGCGGCGCGGAGAGAGGAGCGTCGTCGTTTAAACGCGATACGTTTGAACGAGTTATTCGATTATCGTGTTTCGCGACGGGATTTTCGTCAACTTTTCGCGAGCCCCATTATGCGTATACTGTCGCTCTCGACCGACACAGACCGGCGCGAGGACGGCGCTTACGGGGTAATACAATATTCTTTGGATAATACACCTCGAGTCCGTCGAAAATCGTTCTTATTTCATACTGGTCCGCGCGATACATTTACTTGAAACAATTCAAAACCGCTATTTGTACTAAATTTGTTGTAGTATAACTCGTTCTCGTCTAAAATCCCGTTTCGACGAATAAGAGGTACCCATCGAGAATCTAATATCGATTTCTTTGCAGATATTAATTCTCGTGCAAATTTGCAAATGTGTTAAAAGTTTTCCATTAATTTTATAGAACGCCCATAAAGAATAACTAATTAAACACTAATTATTATACTCGAAACATTAATGTCACTTTGAACAAATAATTATTTTTCCGAGCGATTTCGATGTGAATAAAAATTAATAATCCTAAGCCACAAGATATTCTTCGATTTTCAATCTAACTTCAAAGATTTTGTATCTTGTGTATTTCTGTACATGCTTTTTAAATTGTTTTTGTACTTAAAAATGATTTGATAATAGTAGTGTTTCTCAAGATTATTGCGTATTGATCACTTATTCGAATACGTAGTTATATTTCATTTATTTTCTATATCACATTTTTACGTTGATGCGACGACAATTATAGAATTAAGTTTATTCAATCTCAGTAATTCAAAATAATACGAGTTGAACAACAATACAATAATGAGTGTATAACAATAGTTTAAGCAAATTGATTTAACTTAATATTCCTATACTATCCTATACAATTTCATTTCAAGTTAATACAGGCAACTTCTATATCTATTCTAGGGAAAATAATAAATAACAATAAAACAGTTTCTGATATTAATAATATATAATGATTCTAATAACATGATGAAATACAATAGCTTTTATAAGCTATTATCAAACATTAAATTAATATGTTTTTGATAATTTTTTTATTGCTATAATTTCCGTTTAAATCCAACCCGTTGTTGATTCAAAAAACGGTGTTTAATTCTTTCGCAGTTTAAGATTAATGCGGTTTTTGAATTCTTTTATTCCTTCGTAAACAGCTTCGTTGTATCCCGGCAACGTGACCTGTGCGTCTTTGTACCATCTCAATATGTTAGGATAATCGGTCAAATCGTATCCGACGATCTATGAAAACGAGTCACATAACGAATAATTTAAATATATAGTTTACACAGTATTGAAAGAATCGTAGCATTTGATACATTTTTTATGTGCCCTATGAAATATAGATGTACAAAACAATAGTGAAGAATAATTTGCTGAATTAATTTAAATATTTTTATTTCTCCCAAGTATATAGGTAAAGAATTCCGTCTTTAAATAAACACCGGACAATACGTTTCATTGGCTTCAGAAGATTTTTTTAAGATTTTTGAAAATCGATTCCCAACCGTTGCATTTAATTATAATTCAGTAAGAAGAGATAATTGCATTTGTATACAAATCTCGATAGACAAAGGAAATCGTTTTCACTGTTGATAAGGCATCCGCGAGTAATAATAAGGATATAATACTATCTAAAAGGCACGTTATTAAATTCCACAGTTTTTCAAATGTTTACCAAATGCTCCGGCAATGTGCTCGAATTTGTCTGTGACGTGTCATCGAATAAGCGATTGAAAAAAACTATCAGAAAAAGAAAATTTAAAACAGACGATTTTTACTTACGTCTAAACTTGAAATCGACACAACTACAGTAATGTCAGCGAGAGTTATTTCTGATCCAGCTACCCACTTTGTTTTTCCCAAATACGTGTCGAGTATTTCCAGAGCGTTTTTTAACTTTGGTATGGCAGCCGTTCCATATTGTCCACTCATAAACACCGGACTCTGAAGAGAAAAAGTTCAATATTACAACATTGTATTGTATGTAAACGTCAAAAACATAATATTGTGTTTGATTAAAGTCTGCACTCACATCGTTTACATGTCGGTAATCTTTTTTCAAGTAGGTATTCATTATATGATAAGTATAATATTGTGTAATTATATTTTTATTTTATAGAATGAATTATATTTTTAACTTAAAATTAACAATATATATTTGATGTTGTCAATACACTTCACGATCGTAAATCGTAAATTATTATTTTGAAACTGGCAGTTGAATAGGAAACGTTAAAGGTGAACGAATATCAAGTCGATTTAGACATTATAATGTTTATAATCTTTGGAATGTCCATCGTTTTAATTAAGTAGTAATTGTACGGTTCGTTTTACAGTTGATAATTTAATTTAATTAAATTTTTAATAAAAAATAAATTTTAATTTACGCAGTTAACAAATTCAAATAAAACGGTAAAATAACAATACACGTAATGAAGACAAACAAAAACTCTAAAGTAAAATCGTAAAATGATTCTGAGAAAATTTTCATCGAAACTATTTATGAACTCCGATATAAAAAGATAAAAACGATATTGTATTCGTGTTTTAACATTAAACAAGTCAATGTCGGTGCCACTGAAATGGGTTTGCAAAACAGTATATATGAAAAACTCTGTCTTAATGACAAAACAATCGTATATATCACCTGGTGTTCGTTAAACTTATGCGCCTATTCATTTTTGTTTAAAGTTTTGTTTTTTTTTTTGAGAAAAAAGAAAATGAACCGAACGTTTAAAAAAAAAATATTTCAAAATACAAAGACTGCAAAAGAATATTATCGACTCGGAATAAAGGTTGCGCCTCTGGAGTGAAAAAAGTTCCGATGGAAACTTCAAAAGAAAGCGTACCGGGTTTAAGGTCATAAGTCGGTTAAAATTCACGTTGCGTACATAGCCGATGGTTGGAGGATTTAAATATTACCGGCACGTTTTGCCCCGTGTCGTATTATCGAGAAACACGCACATATTATATTTTAAGTTAACCCAAAAGATATAATGTCGATTTTGGGCCGTTGACGTTACGCCGAAAAATGTAACTTTTCCACGATTACTCAACGCGTCAATTTCCAAATCGCGATTGCTTTTTTTCCCGTTTCTCCGTGCAAATCGAGTTCGTAAAAAAACAACGTTTCTATGAAATTATGCGCTCGGCTTTTTGCTCGTTTCAAAAAAAATATATCATCAAAATATCGATTGATAGCCGTTTGATTGATGTGTTAAATCCTCAACGGCGACGACGGAAATCGTTACGCTGTTTAACCGAAGCTCGACCATATTTTTATGACAATAATAATATTACCGAGTGAAATAAACTCGCGAAAATAATAAAAACAATAATTGACGCGGCGCGGCGCGGCGTACGTTTTCAATAATTTATCATCAAAATATTTTATAAAAATAGATAATTACAAACTCGACTTTCTCGCTGTTATAGAAAGACAGAGAATACGAATTTTCACGAGAGCGCGAAAATCGTTTGACATCAAACACTCAAAAACACTATACTTTTTTCTCCCTTTTCAATGACTCAATAACACCACGTGAAGTTTTTTTCATGTGAAATTTTCGCCATATGATGTCCTTGATAAGTAACTCGGCGGAAAGCCATTGTGGAGGTTTAAATTTTAAAATCCGAGAAAAATAAAAGCCCCGTATCCTACGTTTTCAGGATACGGTTTTAGGGCACGGTTCGGAATTGCGATTTTTTTTTTTTTATTTCGTTTTATTTTTGTACTACACGATATATCGTTTTCCATTCAATTCGCGAGAATCGCGAGAAATGCACAAACGATTCGTACTGAATGCTCTGTAATCGGTTTTAGAGGCGTTTAATTTTTTCTCTTTTTCTAGAGACCGACTGAAATATTATGTTTTTCACAAACGTCGAGTTTTTTTTTTTCTACATAGAACACGTGTCCACTCGGATATTACCGATGATTAATGAAGTTCTAAACGTTTTACACTCTGCAGGCTAACCGGCTGAACGTAATTCATTTGAGTAACGTAAACGTACAAACACGTTTTATTGTCTAACATATTTTGATCATTTTACATTCCGCTATAAAATATTATTATTATTATTTGGCACGGCCCGCGCGCCGGTATCGAACTCACTTCTCTGGCACTAATTATTAGTCTTCCGCATGGCGAGTACACGATATATTTACGCGTATTGTGATGAGTGGTGAAAAAGGAAGTAATTTTTATTTCAACGCTTTATTCCGCGTCCGGATTTCATCGTATAGCGCCGAAAATGTTCGGCGTAGAACGAAAAATGTGCGATTTAAAAATCACCACGTAGTTCTATTTTTTCGGTTCGAAATCATTGTGATGCGATATTTTTCCCGACCGTGTGTTCAACCGACATAATATTATCACGAATGGAATTTTATCGAGTGGTTGGATAATAACATTACGCGAGGGTCTGTTTGTGCGGAAGGTTTTATGCCTTTTGCGTAGGAGTCTAATAATCTAATAAGCAAAATTACCTTAAAACATTAATTGCATTTGGTTACCTACTACTATGCTCAACTAAAAGCCGTTGTATTCCTTATAACTTCTTTGACGTCTGATTTTGTGCGCAAAGTGTATTCAATATACTAGAAACGAACCTATGATTTTTTCGACACGTGGAAATATGCACGTGGCTAAACTATTTTTCAAGATTCCTACGGGTATTTCAAACGCGAGTGGATAAAATGTACCGAACAACTCGGTTTTGACCGATAATTTGTTATTTTGTGATTGAAATTTATTTTTCACTCTCCCGGGAGATTGGATTTCAAAAAATATTCGTCTTTTTCACACTAATACAGCTGTTCGCCATGGATTCAATAACTAGAGGCACTAAAACTATCGAAAACTTAACGAACTATACATTTTTAAAAACGTCATCGTACAAATTTTATTTTTTCTACCACATTTTGAAGCGTTCGGAAAAAAAAATAGAGTTAACTTATTATCTTTGTTTATCGATTATTATGTTTGGACAACGATCGCCCACATGACTCTCCCCCCCCCCCCCCACTAGAACACGTATGATTTTTGAGCTGAAATTATTAATTTGTTTCTCGCAATATCAGTACAATATTTACCGGCTATAGTTTTTAATCTAAAGTATTAAATTTAACTGAAAATATAGTGAGCTTTTGTTCGAACGAACATTCAAGCGCATGTTGTATTTTTTGCACATATTTTAATTTTTGTATTCGTGCGCGCGTCGTGTGATTTTATTGTACATTGTACATTATTGTATATTTTTATGATTTAATGTTTTAGATGGACATAATATTTTACAACCGCTGTATCCCTTATAGTACAACATTAATTGTTAACGCGAACAGTTTAAATGACACGAAACACATTTATAGTGTATGTAGCGCGTTTACCCAAAACCTTTGTGATTACAGAATACTTTTTTTTCTTCTTTTATTTTGATATTTACGTAAAATTAATTTTTTTTAATAATAATCTGTTAAATTTGTTTCATACAACACCGTGATCTACTTTAAAATTCATAATTCATTGATGCGAGTTATTTTGCAATAATTAACGATAAGAAGCAGAATATGACGAATACTCACAAAGTACTCGGATGCTTTTCTGAACAAAGCACCCAAGTCGAAATCCATTCGCTGGTCGACGATCGCTCTTTTCTGCAAATCCTTCGGGTAGAGCTGATCTTTTGAAAACTCACCGGTAGTTGATCCGTATCTCTCCGTGAGGTACTTGCAGATCGTTCGACTGAAAACATTTTTTCACTCGTTTAAAGTAAGTTATTTTAACTGTTGCGTTCGTTTTAAAAACGATCGGGCGAATAACGACTGAGCACGGGCTAGAATTGAACATATTTTTTTAATTTTTTAATTCTTTTTTAGGACAAAATCTGTTCAATTTATAATATGATATAACGAATACGTCCCATCAAAACTTTGAACAATATTATCAGTGGCGGTATTGGTGATGTTTTTGGAGTTAATAATGTTCGATAGTCGGTTTCCATCTTGGCCGGTCTACTACGCGGAAACACAAAAATGGTCGACCAGGAAAGAAGGATAATGATGTGTAATCGTGATATTTTTGAATTTAGTTGGCCCGCGCGATTCAACGATAATTTATTTGTTCGCCGCCGCGTTGTTAGGATTAGAAAACCATGAGATGCAAATAGTGTGCGCGGGGTTCAGCGTCGGTTAATATTTTATCACGACGTTTATAATGCATAGGCGTTTCAAGCAATAATAAATTAACTCGCTATTAGGTGTACGTTCACAATGCAACTTCTAGGTAATGTGTACGATACAATACCTATATACACTTGTACATGTGTATACTTGTATATTTATAAGTACGCGGGTAATCGAAGAGTCCTCCGGTTGAGTCGTACGACAGTTATCGCGTTTAGTGCCGTATCGCAGGATTTTACCGAGCGGACCGACGACGGCGCGTATGGCTAACAGATTACTCTCTAGTAAAAAAAAAAAAAAAAAGAAGAAAAAACACATCTACTTTATCGCATACGCCGTTCGATAGGCTGGTTTGTTTTCAAACACGACTGTTGACTAAAGTTCAAAAGGTTCGGACTGAAAAATCTTACGCAATACGTCACCGACGCTGTCGTATACAACATATTATGGGCGCGAAAAATACATTATGATACGTAGTCTTATATACTACTTCGCGGTATTGTCGTCGATCGCAAGACCTTTTTTCGCCCCCCGATCAAAAGCAGTTCTAGATAAATCAGAATCATCGATTCAGGACCCTCGAGTCGGGCGGGCCGGGGTTCAAACGTCTTTGATGGCGGCAATAATCGATCGATTCGACGGAGTGCACACGGTTTCAACACTGCCTACGAACTTTTATAAATCACACACAAACCATAAATCAATAATAATTATAACGGTGCATCGGAGTAATTTGGTTTCGCCGAAAATTCTAAACGCGACTCGTTACCGACGACGACGTGATGACCATAATAATATCACGACGCGACACGCGGAATACGCGTTAAACATTTACATAAACCGCAGTAAAACCAGCAGTAAGTACTTGTCTATATTTTCAGACATTAATCGGCACGGATGTCGCCGTTGTTCTCTGTAATAACGCGTGTTCGAACGCGTACGTGCAAACGACCGCTCCGACCGAGTACATCGTACGCCGTGCGTCGTACAAACACGCGCGTTGCACCGATATGGTTTTCCTCCAATGTGTGTCTTCTGTCGTGCGGTTTATCAAATGCGGAAACTCTGAGCAAATTATTTCGAGCACACGTTTCACCGATAGGGGTTTTAGAACCGGGTGGGCGGGTGGTTTCGTGTGAACTTTCTGCAGCTCGGAACTCTGAATAAATGTTTTCAGACTCGCGTCGCACTGTTATGGTTTCTCTACGGTTAGCTCGTCTACTTTAAAATCGCCACGCTGAGTATACGATTTCAAGCAAACTCCACGTCGATGTGGTTTTTATCGCCCACGCGTTCTCGGGCGTGCTTTCGATACGAAAGTTGTATAATAAGCGATAATATGCTGATTTGTGAAAAAAAAAAAACTATTGCGCGCGAGTAAAAATATTACGCGCTCATACTCGCATCGGATTCCAAACGGGTAATTAAAAATATACTATTGCAATTAAAACACCACACGATGAATAATTATGTCGTATTCGATTGCGGTATTTTTATATTAGTTTTTTTCTTTTTAATAAGTTACGCGTACGATTTGGAAATGATCGCAAGAGGTAATTAAAAAGTTTTTACGTTTATTTCGGATGATCGCGCTTGTTTTTGTGTCGTAACCCACACACTAAACTAATAGGAAAACACATACCTCTCGCTCAGGACGAATCCATTGTCGACGATGGTCGGGATCGTGTGCTGCGGGTTCAACTGGTCATCGTCGGAAGCAAAGAGAGTGAAGTGAAAACAAAAAAAAAAAAAAAAAAACACAAGATAAACGTCCGCTTACAGTTTTACGGTTAATCGCTGTGACAATTATACTTGTTTGTATTCGGGCGTGTGAGTTTCTTTGTCGCTCAGCGACTTCAACACGGGAGTCAGCTGGATGTTCAAAATCCTCGCCACGAGCTGCACGGTCAAGCACGGCGGGCTCCACGAATCGTAGTAGAAATCAATGGTCATTTTGTCAAACGTTCTCGCGTCGTCCGTAAGGTAATATTGTCCGTTAGCGTGGAAAACGAAAACACCAATGACACAGCGGCACACCGACGCCAAAGCCGTAGTATATATAATATATTAGTACACGAATACGAGTCGAGTTTTTTTCTCCTCCGATAACGCCTTTGTTGTGCAATGTGATTACAGACGTAACGCAGACGTAGAAATAAAAAAAAATTATCGTTCGCCGTCGATAACCTATTTTTATTTTTTTTCCAACGACCGAAAGCGGCTCGAGAAAAAATGTACAGTTCATAAGAAGTAAAAAAAAAAAAAAAGAAGAAGCGACGTCGTCTACTTTGGCGAAAACGGAAACGGCTGAAAACGGCTTAAAACCAACGCGACTGCAAACGCGCGATAATACAATAACTGTGCCGACGGATTCTTTATTTCCGGCCACCGTGGATTGTGCGAGAGATCGTTTCGGTACGACACGACGATTTATCCGTTCGACGACGTGTAATTGTCAGTTTTCCGAGCGCGCGAACGCGTGTTCGAGTGTCTAGTAATTTAATTTTTTACGCTCGCGAAACTCACCGTCTGTGCACGCCGCGCGTTCTGGTCTTTTTACATTTTCACCCCCGGCGGCGGCGGCGGTCGGCAGACGAACCGTCCTCAAACGGGTCACGTTTTAATTCATTTATTCGTTTTTGCGACTCGTCGGAAGACCCGTTCGCTGATGAAAACGGCGAAAAAAAAAAACATCGGATGGACGTTATATAAAATCTCGCTCGTTCTGTTTTCAGCCGATTTTCAATCCGCCGCGACATTCGTACGACGTGACACGCGTCTCTTCCAGATTGATTTAAATTCGTTAATTTGGCGACCACACGTCGCTTTAAAACTTTTCTGCGCGATAGGAATAATTACTACAGTGACTGGATTCTAGGTATTCCCAAGGATTATTATTATAATAGATGAATACATAAATCGTGTGCCTTAACAATTTGATTAAATTATACAATTAGATAGTCGGAACGGTTGTAAAAAAAAAAAAAGGATGGATAATATGTTTTTGCCGAATCGAAAAGCCGAATATTGAAAGAGTGTGGATTTGAAGAGAGACAGTAATTTAGCACATCGGGGTGTTTCACACACTTTAAAAGCGAACACTTGTAAATTCCCCATTCGTTAATACGTGATCGTCGTTAAATATTTATCATCGATTTACGTGCCATCTCATTCGCGTATTTGTGTTAACACCATTTGAAGTTTGGGGTTGTCTTGGCCGACTTACGCGCGTGTTATACGCAACAATAACAATAATATTTGTTCGCGACATTCGATTTCAGTCGATACATAGGTTTCGATAAACGTGACAGTATAATGTACGCAGTACATGACACACGGCGCCGTCAAAAGATCAAGCGGTACGGTCGGGCCCGTTTGTATACACACTTGGCATTCTAAGAAACGCTCACCGCAGGTTCTCATACTATCTTAAAACAATACATGTAATACCGCGCGGTGTGTGTGTTGACTACAACACTATCGACCGTCTTTGTCACGTCACGGCTCAAAGTCACCAGAGGTCCAATTTTTAAAATTTGAAACGCTCGCGGGTCACGGAATCGTAGCATACAACAAATCGTTTTATATCCGTTAAAAAGGTACCGAATTCAATAGTTTTATGATTATTATTACTATAGTTGAATTATAGCTTTAAAATCTCGGGTCGTCGGCCTCGAGTATGTTTAAAAATAAAGACGGATAAATATAAAATTAGAGAGTTACAATATTTACGTGACGACTTTAAGAACAAGGGTATATATAGATTTTTATAATGTTAGAAGTTTAGTCTTTGTTAAGAATTCCGTGATTATTTCGGGGTATACGATGAGATTGAACCGCATAATGATACCGGTACTCTGTGAGTTCTTGAATTTTAGTTGAGTTTAAGCGTTTTATTTCAATGAAATACTATATTTTTTTTAATGTCGACACGTCATAATTGTTCATATTATTATATAACGTTTAATTTAATTTTTCCACCGTAACTCGAAAGGTTAATAGACATTTAAAACAGAAAAAAAATACGTTCTCGTCAAACGAACATTATGTGTCTCGTTCAAAATGATAAAAACTATCAATTAATATCCGTATTATTCTCGACCTCATTTACGTAATGATTAATTCTGATAAGCGTTTGATTGCGATTTTATCGAGTGATATTAATAAAATTAACGTTTCTTTCGTCTGTTGGATTTTGCAGTGTTGAATTTCAAAGATAAAAACGTCATGCTTGCGGACGCCACCTGCAGTAGATCGTCATTTCGATGTCGAGTGCCCAAGTCTGCATGAAAACTCGTACGACTTGTCCGACTATATTTTGTCGCATGAACGATTGATATTGTTTTCATCGGCCGTTTTTATATTATATTATATCGAGTTATATAACAGTATGAAAAAAAGCGATACCGCGTGATCGTAAAACAAAAAAAAAATTAAAAATAACATCATCAAAGATTAATCGAGCGTTCTCATATTGTTATGATTCGATGAGTCATAACGATATCTAATCGTTTTTCAACATTCTGTCAAAAAAAAAAAACCGATAAAACGCTATTCAATTAACATCATTCTATATTATGTGATATCACGTACGTATATATATATATAAGACTATTAAGACTTTAAGACGTTATCGCAATATAAAATCACTGTTTGGCCATAAAATACATAAACCGTTTATATTATAGAAGTATAACGGTCCCATGTTTCTTAATAAGCGTGGTCAAGGGAAGATAAAGGTTTGGTTTTATTCCGTTATTGATATGCTCGGAGCTTGATAAGTTGATTAAACTCGGCGCGGAAGAGATAACTGTTTTTCTTTTCTTTTCTCTGGGAATTGTTTAATTTGTGGAAAAGTTCGAATTCATTTTCTCCTGTTTATCTCTCGATCAGACGTTTTGGATTATACAACGAAGCCGCATTAGATGTTTATTACACGGGCTGTAAATATTGATATTTGTGCAATATAAAGACAGATTGTGAATAAATTCGCGAAACCCAATTAAAACGATACCAAAATTATTCAACCCCTAAGGGGTAAAATGTGTAAAGAATGGAAAACGTCATTTCTCGATCTCGAACTTATTTTTCAAAATTCAACCCTTAAAAGGGGTAAAAGGTGTTAAAAGTGTAAAATGTTATTTTTTGGTCAGATTTTTTTGAAACTTAGCATACATATTCTGTAAATCAAATAATGAAAAATCTTAAAGGGTTGAAAATGAAGAACGCTATTTCTCCCTCATACCGGGAAAAACTTTTCACGGGCTAGATTTTGAGATGCAACGATCAGCGAGTGCGTGGTAATTTGCATTTTAAATATAAATAAATTTGATTATGTCATCAAAAAACCCGACGATCTTTACCAAAAGGTATTGATTTTGCAATATCATATTATTACATAACTTTTACCGAAATCGCGTGCGCGCGCGCTCCATTCCTCTTTCAATCGTAGACGCCGTCCCCACATACTTACAATAAGTCGGTTATTTTTTATACTACAAAATTCACTAGAAATATATGGCAAAACAACGTTTGCCGGGTCATCTATAGTAATAGTGTAAAAGACAACGAAGAAAAATATAAACGTATCGGTAGAAATAATGCCAGTTTTGATTGAAAAACGTTACATCGAGAAACGCCTATTACACAGCCGATGTTTTTTTGAATGCCAATACGAAATGCGAACATTTCGTATTTTCTTCCAGCTCGCAGTAAAAGGTTTTCATTCTTTCTGAACAATTCAAACACTCGCGCTGACTATATCGCAGAACCTCCGCGCTATTCGTTTTTAACGCAAACACAACTCGATTATTTCTGCCGTCTAAGTAATAGAAATAACCCGTTTGACATCTGCGGAAATTCATAACATTTAAAGTGTAAACACTAACACAGCGTAAAATTATTACGTTATTTTTCCATAGCGAAAAATTCTTTGTTTTCTTTTTCCTTTTTTTTTTTTCGACATTTTATCTCCACTAGATTTATTTTTACCGTAATATTATTATAAAAGCCATTGTTTTTTTCACTGTGTAAATATTATCACGCGTCAGGCTAATAGCTTCACAGACACGTACGAATTTTCCAAGGATTAAAAATCAGTACACAATCATAATCTATATATATAAAAATTTCGTGTCACGATGTATGTTCGCGATAAACTCCGAAACTACTGAACGGATTTTGATAAAATTTGGTAACCATTTATAATATGGTCCAACTTAAAAGATAGAATAGTATTTTTTCAATATTTATATGTGGCGAGCGCCGATAATATTCTGGAACGGTTATATATATATATAAAAATGGAGCCAAAAATGTAAAATAATTCATCAATTGAGAACGGCTAGGCCGATTTGGCTCAAATTTTTTTTGAATTGTTCGTAATTGCCAAGAGAAGGTTTTTACGAAAAAAAAAATTTGAAAAAACCCAATTAGAGAAGGTGCTGAAACGGGAATTTTGTGATGTACTTTTGAAATTTTAAATGGTTGCTATTGATTATAGGAAAAAGTCAGCCCATTTATATCATAATATAACCTATTTATACATATGTATGTACGTATACCTATGCTGTAACCATAGTGACCATTATCATTGTTTATAAATTTTTTTGCGAATCATTTTCAATTAAAATATATATACGTGTTTCATATACTTTTCACATATACGTACATACTTACAATAGGTTAGTAATTTTTCATAATACAAAATCCCTGTTTGAGCACACCTCCCCTAGGGGGATGTATATAAATAAATCTACAAACTTATTTTTCAAAATTCAACCCTTAAAAGAAGGGATAAACTTTTCACGGGCTAGATTTTGAGATGCAACGATCAGCGAGTAATTTGCATTTTATATGAATAGATTATTATGTCATCAAAAAACCCGAAGATCTTTACCAAAAACGAATTGATTTTGCAATATCATATTATTACATAACTTTTATCGAAATTGCGTGCGTGCGATGAACAATAGAACTTTTTTCATTGGGCGGTCGAATACGATCGCAGGCAAATCTATAGTCATTGGTCGATAGGCTCGATAGGCGTATACAATTTTAAAGAGAAAACCCGACGACGTTTACGCAAAAGTTATGGATTTCACAACGTCATATATTATTACATAACTTTTACCGAATTTGCGTGCGTGCGCGCACCATTCTTCTTTCAATCGTAGACGCCGTCGTCGTTGCCACGCACTTACAATAAGTCAGTTATTTTTTATACTTCAAAATTCACTGAAAATATATGGCAAAACAACGTTTGCCGGGTCAGCTAGTATATATATTATATAATATAATATATACATAATTTAAGATGGTAAATTTATATTGACATTACGCGCACGCGTGTGTTTCGGTAAAGTTTGAAAAACAGACGATTGATTAAAAATTGATAAAGTTCAAAACTTATTGAAGCTTTTAGAATTCTCTCTGTCGGATTCGGTTTATTAATCTCGATATTTTATCGAGTTTATACCGGAAAAATATTCAAACGGAAAATAAAAGTGATTAAAAAAAATAAAAAAAATAACAATAATAATGATAATTTTTGTCGATTTTACTTACTTGTTGTTTTACTTTAATGCATGTCCTACCTTATGTATTCGTATATTTATGCGCGTGACTTTTGGCGATGTATAACAAAAAGTATTTGGCCGTCGTCGTAAGCGTTGACGGCAGGAAGAAGAGAAAACAAGTTTGAATCGAAAATTATATATTAAAAACGGTCGGTGTTATTTAATTCGAAAAATAAAAATAAATACAAACGCATTCAAATATAATTCAATTATCATTCGACGAGTTCACTGCGTGTGTAGGTGTTTGAGATGATTAAAAAACATTTTACCCGACCCGAACTTTTACGTAAGTTTTGAACCGTTAATTTTAAAATCCCATGGTAATTAATTATAATTAAAACGTAAATTTTTTCTCATACGCGCGCGGCTTAATCCATCGAGGTTGTTGCAATAATTATTATAATTACAACCATAAACATGTCATGGGTAACAAAGTGAAAATTGGCCTGTCGTTTTTGCTGCAGTAAATATAGTGCTTAACGCGAAAATGTTATTGTTTTTTAATAAAAAAAAACAAACAGGATTTTAATTCTCGTTTCACGCGGAACGGACGAAAAGGCCGCGCGGTGTACATTATTCGATCTAGTGTAGTGTAAATATTCCAATTAAACACACTGCCTATACCGATTGCAAGTATTCTTGTGTAAAACATTTACGACGGTAATTGGTCGCCAAATCACTAACCCGCTTAAAGATTCCACTCGTAAACTTCAACGTGACTCGTTACGGTTACATTTTCTACCCACAGCTCAAACTGTAGTTTTAAAAACAATTGTGTCAACTAATTTTTAACTCGAGTGTTCTGTGCGCGATAACCTATTTCGATCGAAAATTAATACAATTATTATTGTATACCAACCTTTTTTTTACACAACAACAATATTTAATATAAATTTTAAAAATGTACATTTTTAATTGGCGCTTGTTTTGACGAACACCAATACAGTGTAATAATAAATATACGTATTCTTAACAATAAAACAATAAACGGCTGATGGAAAAAAATTAATTTATTCCAAAAATATCGTTGAACCAATCAACAGGGTTTCAACTTTACTGAAACGTATACATTGTATAATATTAATTTCGAAACACATATTCATTCACAGGTGCAATCATTTTATTCTTACAGTGTCATAATATAATCATTTCGTTTGTTTTGGTAGAGAAACTTACTACAAATGCTTCAAAAATATTAATAAATACACAACACGTTCGATAAATTCGTTAAAAAACGCAATTTCAGAATGCCGTGACAACGTCACCAAAAAACGTAAGTGTCATATTTACGCGATGCCTATATGTTTATTATATAGGGTCGTTACCCCGGGTTTGATGTTAAAAACTCAAATAATTATCATCATTCGTATTCTAAAAGAAAAAAAGTGATCCAGAAAAGCATCCATAGTGATTTGTGATCATATGTTCACGGGTATGAGCAATATTTTATCTTGCTCTAAAAAAAAAAATAAACGCAATATTTTTACAATCGTTACAAAAATACGTACGTAATATGTTAGTTGAGTATCGCAAGGATCAAGGGTGTATTTAACGGAAACGCTGAGGGGGTTCCGTCTGTTCATAAAATTTTCCAGGAACGTTTATTTTTTAGAGCGTTGCAAGTTCTACGTACTAAAGAACAACTCTTGAATTTGATAAATATAATCTGTGGCTTTGAAACGAACATCTATAACCTTTCCGTTGTGTTGAAATTTAATTTTCTTAACGAAATCACACACGTCGATCATTTCGAACGGAATATTGTTATCGTAAACCGTATGTAAAACACGTCGTTATTAAACATGACACGAGAAATATGCAGAAATCTAACAAGTCGGTATAGCACGTCGTTGCATACAGTATATATTCATATAATATGTATAGTTGTTCAATCAAGCTTTTCTCGGGTAATTCATACATCATCGCGCTTTCTTAGAATTTGAAAGGCGCTCGCATGACAATTAATGTTCAGTTTAATTTATGCGATAATACGAGAGTCGTGCAAGTCGGTCTGTGATTATTTTGACTTAACTTACGTTAAGTAACAGCGAGTTGGATTTACAATGTCGATTCATTTTGAGACGAAAACAACGATAAATATTTGGTCGTTCGCTAGTCGATTTGTCGTTCTACTAAAACGTGTAAGAAGATATTACTACGAAAACTTCTCGTGAACGGTTAATACATTCATCCATGACAAGTTGAATTAACGTAAAAAAATATTTTTTTAATTTTGTTCTTATGACATAATTTTTGATGAAGAATTCGAATAAAGTATTTAAAATTCCGTAATTTTACTTCGAAAAAAAATTATTCATCGAAACGTGGTCACCCTCTTTCTATCTTTTCGCCCCCTCTCTCTCTCTCTCTCTCTCTCTCTCTCTCTGTACGCATCGTAAAACGTAATCAACTCGTGATTTTCATTCAATTAGTAGTCTCTATTTTTAATTAAAAACGTTGTGCTGTAAATTAATTTTCTAAAAATGTTTACATAAAAAAAAAAATTAATAAAAAAACAAGAACGTAGCGTGCGATCACTATATCACCCGTTACAAACTTCAAACATTATATTAACAAATCCGGGGCACACGTGTCGGTGTGAAAACGCGTATTATAACAATAATTACTCTATTCGCGTGCGAGTACGTTGGGGAAAAAAATCAATATCAATGAAAATCACGAATATCGTACCGGTTAAACGTATGAGAATATTCCTGCCGGACGCACGCGTCGTCTTTCGCTCGCGATGTATAGTATATTATACGCGATTCGTACTACGCCTGCACACCCTTTTTCCCCTCCACAAAAGATACGACGACGGTGGATTTTTACCAGACGGCGGCGGCGGCGGTATGAAAACAATTCGCTCTTTTTAAACCAAATCGATTTGAATGAAAAGTATGTTTTCGGCAAGTGGAGAATTATGGTAATGCAAAAATATTGTAAACGGGATTAGTTAGAAGTACAAAAACGTACGCACTGTTGTGTCGGCGAATGTCGAGCATCTGCATCGCAATGGTACGGTATTTTAATATATTATTTCGATTATTTATGGATAACTAGCTGAATCTACCCGTCTTTGCCGGGTTTAAGTATAAAAAATGTGTATGGCCCAAATAATAATTGACATTTTCCCTTTATCAACTGACTGCTATTATTATTTAATAGTTTATTATAAAAATACACAATATGAATATATAGATAAACAATTTAAACGTACGTACAAATTAATTTTTACCGACCGACGTCAATGTGTGTGTGTTATAAACTAACTAACACGTAAAAACGAGAACCTAGATATACTGCTGGCCTAATTTGATACTCAAAGCTCCAGTGATTCCGGCCGGGCGAATTTTTCTAGTTTCACCCCATTTAACCCACTTAGGAGTTGAATTTCACAATATAACGTTTATAGGCAATGTTTATTTGTGTTATAGAGTATGTATACTTAATTTCAAAAAAATCGGAACAAAAAAAAAAAACGTTATCAATTTGTACCCCTTTTACCGTTTTCGTTTGGTCTGGGTGTTGATAATAGCGGCGGCGGCGGCGGCGGCGGACGCTTTTGAAATCGGCCGTGTGAAACACACAAACAACGTAACGCGTTTCGCGTTTTAATTTTCCAACGGCGCGCGGCAATTAGCGTATTAGAGACGGCGGAATAATATACCGGCGGTAGATATTTGGCCGGTCAAAGAAGACGCGCGCGGCGCGGCGCTTTTGGTGAAGAACCGTTTGGCAGAGACCATGACCACTAGTAAGTAGAGTCTTCTTTGACCGCCAAATATCTATCGCGCTCGTTTCCACCAAAACGGTACCCAGAAAGATCGGAACAAAATATTTTTATTACCATTTTTACCGTTTTCAACCCCCTTAGGGGTGGAATTTTCAAAAATCCCTACTTTATTTGCGTCTACGTCATAATAGCTATCTTCGTGCCAAACTTCAACCCGATCCGTCCAGCGGTTTGGGCTGTGGGAGGATTTCAAGATAAAGCACGTTAAAGTTATACATATAAGAGAAGATTATTATATTACGTATCATATTTTTACCATACTTTTAAACCAATAGGATTTTTTTAATTTAATCCTGATTACATGACTAGGTTGTGACATAAAAACGAAAAAAAATTTGAAAAAAACAAAAAATAATTTTTCCTTTTTTTATTTTGAACATTTATTCGATAAAAATGTTTACAATACGCATATGTGCTTTTAGTTATAATTTTTTTGTCGTGATGTTGAAAAAAGGAATTACCGCCAGCAGTAATACGGCTTTATGACGCGATATTAAAAAACAAATAAATAAATACTGCAAATAATAATTATTATTTAGTTATTACAGTATTTAATTTTGGTAACCTACTTACGACACGGCCAATCGAACGCCAAGTCTTTCGCTAAAATGTAAACCGTAAACGGAATAAATATTCAATTATATTTAACCGCGTTAGGTTGGTATGGATGGCAACTACTACTTATCATCAAGTATATTATTATGTGATAAATCGAACTTTGCTGTTACCGTTATAAAGTACCTTGTTGTACTTACACGTTTTCGTTATATTTTATTTTCGAACGCTTTGAAATACGCGCGTTCGACGTTGGAAAAATCGAAAAATTTTCGTACGATCGTAGGACCGTTTAGAAAAAAAGAAAAGAAACAAAAATCAAAAAAATAAATAAATTTTCGGCACCTCCCACGCGCGCGCCGCGGTCGACGGGAATTTCGCGTGCGCACTGGCTGGCGATAAAGATAATTACGTGCGTACACGCGGGCGAGGCGGCGGCGGCGGTGCTTACGCGCTCATAGTTGCGCGAGCGGCGGCGGCGTGTCAACACGAGCTTTCCGGTTTCTCGTCGTCGGAAAGGGACCGGCTTCGCGTTCCGGCCGGAAGTCAGTGTCGTACGCGCACCGCTCTCGTCGTCATCGTCGTCGTCGTCGTCGGCGGCGCGTATCCGCCTCGTTACCGCGTGCGTTCGTTCGTGTCGTCTCGTCTGTGCGCGTTCGCGTTCGCGTCACTCTCGTTCGTCGTCCGGTGTCCGATAGATAATATTAATAATAATAATTATAATAATAATAAAATATATCTTCGAGTCGCGCGTCGTTTTTCTCTCGTCGCCCGATGGTGCGTCCGCGTATTTCTCTCGTCCGCGGCTAGTGATTAGTTTTTTTTTTTTTCTCATTCCGTTTTTATTTCTCTTCCGAACGGGTGTTCTCTTCGAGACACCGAAATCTTCAAGTTTCCGGAGCAGCGGGGCCAGAAGAAAATCCACTAGCGTCGATCGAAACGTGAGTACCATCTTTTATTTATGTAATTATTGCGATACAATCGCACTCGGTGCCGGGCACTGCCCCGCGGTGTGGGCCTCGAACGAATGGCTTTTGCGTGTTTTCACTTGTCGTTCTCGCGACAACGTGTACTTTGCACGTTTTCAGATTGATACGAGTATATTAATATGTCAAACGACGTTGATTTATTTTTCGAGTGCCGACAGTTTGTTTTTTCGTTTTCTCTCGTTTTCTTTTCAGTCTCGGCACTTTTCAAAGATCGAAAACTTTAAATGTTTTTTGACATAACTTTGCGCTCAGTACCTGTATTTATTATAAATACAACTTAACGACTGTATTAGTATTGTTCCTATATAATACTGGTGAGTCGATGAGAATTAAATTTTGATTTAAACTTGAACAATTCGTGTGTAGGCACTGTTATATTTAAAGATAAACCAAATAAATCATTATTCTAAACAGCCGGAGAAAAATCTTAGTAAAAATATAAATACTATAAACGACGAGAAATAAACCAGCCGTATAGGACTCTAAAAATGTCGACAAGGTCTTTAACACATTACTTCACCACGGGCCTTTTGTCTCAGTTCATAATCATACTATAGAGTATAGACGACGGTAATAATAACGAAATACATTGACAAACGTACACTCGTGATTTTCGTTAATTCACAAAATTTCTTGCTCTATTTACCAGTCGATTCCTATTAATTTTGTCTACAAATTTAAATTTTAAATACACCAACTTATTTATTTGCGCATAATATTTTTAAAATGTCGTTTTTTTTCCACTTATCACTTTACAAGTGATATAAAACTGAAATGTAAGAACCGTTTTATTTTAGGGCGTTAGCCCTAAAGTCAGCTCCCTCTTCGAACACACCACTGCACAAAAATTAATTTAATAAATATTAAAGCGCAATGCTCGTCTGAACGCGCCGTCACTCACAATATCATGTCAGAAAAAAAAGGACACTCGCGCGTACCTACATACGTACAGCTCTACGCTTATATCGTCGTCGTCGTGACCACGCGCGTACTGGCCCACCGGGATACCGGCAAAATCCCGGTAGGCCCTTTTACAAATTATAATACTTGGGCCCCCTACGAAATAGGTACTAGTTTCGGTTAAATTCAATTATTTTTAACAATTCGAAATTGGATAATTGAAAATGACATAAAAAAACAAATAACGAATTTCATTAGTAAGTTATTGACAGGCCAGTGGCGTAAATATGGAAAAAAATTGTATACTCGATATTTAATTTATTTGAAATATGGACACCGGGCACTATAGTAATTGTTCATACCGGTGACTTTATAATAGACAGATTGGGTACGGACTAGAGGTTTTTTTTTTGTTCTTATCTTATGGCGAGTTTCACGACGTTGCTCTGTATAATTATAGCGAATTGCGACCAACAACCGACTCTACCTGAGTGACTGACGACGTCGTTATCGTCGTTTATATCGAAATAGATTTCCGACTAAAATCAACTCGCCCCGTAATCGTTTACGACAACGCGGATTCTCATTTTATCGTTATTCGCGAGTAATAAGTTATGGTATAGAGTTTCTTTAACTGCTTGTGCACAACTAAAACTCGAATGGGTTTTTTCAAAATATTTCAACAGAATTACTTTGGAAAAAATCTAACTAAAGCTTAGATGTGGCTAGTGGGAAAAAGTCGCGTTAGGCGTGGTGCACATTTATAAAATATTATATTTTAATATTACATAATATTACAGTATGAAACGTACAATAAATAATAATATATTATAATATATGCATTATGCAATAGTGTTTTGTACTTTTACATATATTGTTATTTTTTGAATGCCAATAATACCTTCGAAATAAATAATTTAATTAGATTTTGCTGTACGTTACCATTTATCGCCGTTTTGTGTACGCAAATTTCACAAAACGCTTGCAAACCTTGCTTGCTATTTAAATAATAATATCGAACCCATAGTCACTCAAAAAAAAACGCAACGAATATACATATTATATTATATTATAAGTAGTCGCGTTGGATAAACGAAAAATCGGCGAGATCGTACGACGACGTGACGCGAACCTATTATAATATTTATTCAGCCGGCCGCGGCCCGCGATAATTCCAATAAAAATCGCGTGCTCCTACACTGAAATCCTACGTACGCGACGACGCCGCCGCAGCTCGTTTTTCGTGAGCACGTTATACATTATTTAAAAACGGGAATTCTCTTCACGTACGTATACCGCTCGCCGTGTTTGTTTTACATTTGAAATTAAATTCCGCGGCCCTCGTTCTACAGCGAGGTGGGTTTTTTTTTTTTTTTGCCGAAAACGTACACATCGACGATTTCTCATTTATTTCGAGTTTTTATCGTCTCACTCTAACGTCATAATACGAAAATAAAAACGAAAATCGTACACCCGAGCAGTACAGAAAACCGTACACTGCGCGACGGCACAGTCGACTCGTTAATAACAATTCATTATGTATGGTAAATAATCGTAATAACACGTTTTTTTTTTTTTAAATTCGGTTTTATTTTCTTTGTTAACGCTCGAAACGCGTATATCATAATAGTTTCATATACAATTATCGTGCGAATGCACACGGCCTAGTCGCGACGTCTTTTTTTTTTTTTTTATGCGCTTCGAACGACTTCAACGGTTTGCACACACTATGATAATTTTATTTACGACGATATTCGATGTACGCATTTCTAATGAAATATCTCGGGTCAATTTATTTGCGTTACATTATTATGACGTATCGGAAAAATCTGCAATCGGCTATAGGCAATCATCGACGGTAAATTGTTAATTAATATCGCGAGCGCGGGTACCCGGGGATATTTTTTTCTTCCCACTCCTACACGCCCGTTAAAAGCATGTTTTTTTTTTTCAAAAATAAGGAACACGTATTTTGTACGACGTACGCGCGACGGTATGTATACTTTTTCCGCTCGGAGAACTATTCGAAATACAGTCGACGAAGGTCGAATAGTTCTGATGTATTCGAGTAGTTGACGCGTCGTTTTTGAAAACTATAATTTCTTGGCGTACGAGTTCCGAAACGATATCCGTTTTGCCAACTCCTGTGCATTTTTAGTGTCTCTCGTCGAAGAAACTTTTCCGATGTCGTTCGATATTCGCCGGAACCTCGTGTCGTCGTCCCGCTGCGGTCCGTCAGTCTCACGAGACCATTTAAGACCGACGCTACCGTCACTTTGCCAGCGTGTTTTGTTCGGCGACCGACCGATGAATAATAATATGTTATAATAACGTACAAAGGTACCGCGGCGAAACCTGTTAAGTTCGAATCTGATCCTTGGCCCCCGACTTAGGGGTGCGCGATTTTATCAATTTAAATTTTTCAACGACGTCGCGCGTCGATGATACGCGTCGTTTACAAGTACAACGTTGTTTTGTTTGATCGAGATTAGTATAATTTCCTTTTCCCCCGAAAAATAATTATTATTCGCTTAGACCACCCTCTGACAGCCGACAAACAATGTTAGACTACTCGAAGACCGAGTAAACGCTAACATATGACGTAATCGATCGACGTGCGTGCTACCATACGTACCATATCGTAAACTACGAATCTATGGTAAAAACCATTTAATCGAGAAAAAAATAATCTGAAATATTGAAATATTTGAAGAAGTTTATTTGTCGTTTTTATCTTTAAATATTTGTACGTCTCAATACCAAATTTTTACGTCACTTATAGTTCAAACAATATTTTAAAATAAATTATTGATTGGTTTTTTTTTTATCGTAAAACATAAAAAAAAAAAAAGTAATTTATAATAACAGTGGATAATTTCGACGAAACATTTTGTTTTGTTTCAAGCAATTTAGTGAAAGTTATTTCGCGTACAACTAAAACAAAATACGTACCTATTGGTTTTCATTAATTTAAAAGTTATAAACAACTTTAAAAATTACAATTTAAAATATATAACAGTGAACGCATACTATTTATAACGGTTTTATTCTTGTGCGCTTATATCCAACTAAACAGTATCAGGCGAAAAAGACGTATGAATTACAAAATGTAAAACTTGTAATTAAATTAAACCCCTATTTAATGTACCGTCGTGTAATGTGTTACGGGTTTATATTTTTTAAACGATTAAATGTAATTTAATTACAAAATATGTATGTAAAACTGTTGTCATTGTGTAACTACGTCGTTTTAGATGTTGGACGAAAAAAGCAATAGGAACATTAGTTTCACAGTCGTTTGTAATTTTATTTTTTGCTAGACAATCGGCACCAGAATTCGGTCCATAAATCGTATTTCTATTAAATAAATAATATTATGTGTCGTATCAAACGAAACATTGTGGAAAAGGCTAATCAAATTTTTATCAAGTGTTAAAAATCCAAAAGATTTAAGATAACTACCCAATTATTTTTTTTTTTAAATTTTGCTTAAGATAACAAAAAAAGAAAACTCGATAGAATATCGCCAATTAGGAAACTTTAAAATAATAGGTTGGATTATTTTGGAACAAATAGACACTTTTTTGACAGCTAAATAACCAATCCTTTTTTATATTTTGGCAGACTTGTACGTTTTAAAAGTAATTTCCAATAATTGATAATTTATTACTATAAATGTCGGTTATAAACTCGGAGCAATCTCAAATTTAATCTCTTTTTTTTTTAACTGTTTTATGATTAAATTCATTCAATGACTATTTAATATGTCAAGGGAGTATTTATGGGTGGATCCGAGGGGGTCTCCGTTGAAATTTTTGGAAAAGTTTTAATAATTATCAGTATAATATAAACATGTCTATAAAGATATAAGTATATAAATTTGTTTTGTTTGATTAGAAAGCCGTTTTATTTGCATTCACCTTTTGTATTTATAATGTTTGGACCTCTAAATCGCGATTTAAGGTATATTTAAATTAAAAATATTTCCTTAATTCATACTCAAGACTACTTACGTTGCAGGAGAATTATAACGTTACATAGTTAAATATATGTTTTCTAACCGTGGACGAACAACACGTTAACAAGTTCTTATTCACTAAGTAGGTAGGTACATCGCAATAGGCAATATACTAGTGATAAATGTTTCACATAATACTTTGAACTAACATCATTTTTTGTTTTTGTTTCTTAATTGGCATTTATAAATCGTAACTAGCCCCTTCCGAAATGATACACTGAATACGTGTGTATGATTTATGTTATTAGCATATAAAACACATAATTAATTCTTATTAGGTATTTATCCTTGTTTATATTTTTGTATAGACGTGGAGTTTCTTAATAAAACGATTCTTTATAATAAACTTCCTAAAATGTATACGAGTAGAAGAGTTTGTTCAAGGTTTAATTTATAATATAAGAAGAATAATGGAAAAAAATAAACGACTACATATTTTTAATTATGATTTTTAATTTCGACTAAGACTGTGTGTGTGTGTGTGTGTGTGTGTGTGTGTGCACGTAATCGAGTCTTTTTAAAATTCGTATTATAATAATGTTTTGCCGTACGTTTTCCGCTGTGAAAAGACTGCGGAAAACACGTTCACTGCGATTTTTCGTCACGTAGACGAATTTTTATTTTTTTAAATACGCGAAAGAATGATTGTCGTCGTGATACTCGTATATCGTCGTCATAATATACCGAGAGCGTTCGTTTGTGTCCCGCGTCGAAAATAAAAGCGTTTGACCTTTTTGTTGCGTATTCATCGCGAACGCTTTGGCGCGCGAGAGAATTCGATTTAAATACGAACGGGGGGGGGGGGGGGGGGAGGAAAAAAAAGGGAAAAAAATCCCAGTTCAGCGTAGTGATTATTCATGTTTATCTCCTTTAAAACACTTAGACGCGACTGCGGCGATCGATACGACTCGCTCTCCGGTGCGATTAACAAGTTTGACAAATGTAAGCGCGCGCAGGGGCGGCTCTCGCCGAGTATCGCCGGCATTAGCGCATATTGTTAACTAACTTTCTTACACAGCGCGCGTGTTTACTGGCCGGGCATCGCAATAATATATTGAAATACATGCGCGTGACGAGGGGGCGTTCGTGTCATCGAGCACCGGCCGTTCGGTCAGGATGTGTTTAGATACGCGCGTTTTGTCCTATGATTCTATGAAATATTTATGACTCAGACGGTCCGGCACACGTCAAAGGTCCTGCGAGGAATTTTTCACACCAAGCCCCGCGTTAAAAGTTATTTATATACATACCCGATATCTGTATTACACCCAGCTCGTCCGATCGAGTGTTTGAAAATTTCACAGATTTCACATTAAATTCTATGACATCATCACGAAATTAATATGATTTACGCTGATGTAATGTCGTGAATTATTTATACCGAAAGAAAAATAATTAAAAGCTCGCGCATTGTTGGTCGTCATCATGTCGACAATGTCGTGTCAAGTCCGTTTTGTTCTCGGCCGGATCGATTAGTGCGAGTTCTAACTTTATTACCGATTTATTTTTATAATAATTAAAAAGCGCACGTTTTCTACGACGACGGGAAAAAAAAATAATTATTTTCATAACATTTATGAAACACGCAATAGGCAACTTCAATCATTTTCGTTTAACGTATTTGAATACAGTTTTGTAATTGGATCCCTCCCGATGTTATTATTTATACCAAACCCTGAGAACTAACAATGTTTACCTACGATTAACGTTCCGGTTTTAATTCTAAAAATGTGTTCGTTTTTCGAGAGAATCGTAATATTTTACTGATATCGATAGATTTTTAATAGTTTAATATATATATATATTTATTGGAATATGCAAATTGTTTAAAAGTTCTGCAGCATACCGTTTATTCCACAAAAATCTAAGAATATTTTTACCAAAGAATAAATACGTTTATTTTTGCTCTTGTTAGACAACTCTGAATTAAGACAATCGTCTCGATACAACTGTTAAGTGAACTTTACTTTTGAATTCAATACAATAATACGACATTATCTCTCGACGTCGCCATAAACCGTCCAAAACAGTGGATTATATTAAACCCTAGTCTAACCCTTTGGTCCGTTGTGCCATCAAGAATTCCGATATTTCAAATTATAACGTATTGTAAATTGTATGAACTCAAACTTGTCTTACACAAAAATGTAAAAACATTGGCTTATAACTTTTCTTTTTCTTTTTTTTCATAAACCTCAGAGTGATTTATAGGTTTTATACAGATTAAACGAGATCATAGTTTTTTTTTTCTGAATCACATTAGGATTGTTTTTATTTATTACCAATTGTTTTGTTTTTTTTAAGTATAAAGATCGATCAAAGTTACTGGTTTTATTAAAACAATCTATAAACATATTAAACGTTTAAACAAGTGATATCAATATAATATTATGAGTATTTACTGTGTACTACAGATTGTATATTTCAAAAAAATTAAATCATCCGCAAAACTATACGATTATTACATACTTAAATAAACACGTAATGTTTGTATATAATAATATATAAAACGCGTAGTGCGCAAGTCCCATTGGAAGGGAAAAAATATAAGACGAAATGAGTTTCAATAAAATCGTAAAATCCGTTATGATTTCGGTGCGAAGTACGGGGGGGGGGGACATTGGTTTAGAGACACCGAGATCGTAAACACACCGGAGCCGAGTAATAATAATAAAAATAACATAATATATTTGACCCTCTTCGATGGCTTATAAAAAGTAATAAATCACTTTGTACAAACACGGGTCTGTCTAACAACATTCAAAATGAGTTTCTATCTTTATGGATTTTACACTATATATATATACGAGTATATACACATAAATATAAACGTACATTTCCGAATTTTAAGAAAAATATCAAAGCGACCGACTAACTTTATGTCAACAATATTTTGTGAAATTTATGCACATAATTTTACATTTAAAAGAAAAACAATACACTTTTAATATTTATCTCGTACGCGCGCGCGCGTTATTGAGGGATAACACAGTGGTAAAACGCGCGCGTAAGAACTTGTTCGTATTGCCGACCGAGACGGGAGAGTGTAGTCACTAATATGAATATTAAATATTCTCCATCTGATTAATCCGCGCAGTCAATTCCGTAGCGCCAAACAAGGAAAGCCAAACTTTCGAGGAACATTGATCATCGTTTCCGCGCGGCGGCGGCGTATACATTTTACTGTTCGCGAAAAGGATTATGGTCGACGCTCGATCGGAGCAACTACCCGCGCGCAACGTACGAGTAAATAACATGCGCGTAACCTCGCTAAACTTTGGCCGATTTTTTTCCCTCTTTCACGCGCTCCGACGCATGCCGTATTAGAGTTTCCTTATGGAGATAGTTGTATGACACGAGATCGTCGTAGAGATCTTGACAAGTGACCGGACCGACGAACCGATACCGGTTACGAGAGCGATCGAATCGAATGCGAAAACGAATAAACTGTAATAGTCGAGCACAAGTCCGGTAAAACGTCGTTTAAATTCGTATTTATAATCGATAGCATCGGCTGGTTTGTTTTTGGCATAAGACAGTACGAGAAATTAAGTAACCCCGAGTGTCGAGTTACCTGTATAAAACTACTACGATTTCAACTTCTACACTAGGAAACACATCTCCGCCGTCAATACCATAGCCGTAGTTTACCATATTATTATAGTCGTCGTCGATCGGGCGGGTAATTAATTTCATTTCGATCGTATGAAAAACGAATGTTTCAAAGTATTTATCAATAATACGTGTCAGCAGTAGCCGTACTTGTACCGGAGTACCTACAGTCGAATAGTCGAAAACATAACATTAGTCGTACGTACGCGTGTTTAAACATAATAATGTCGTGCTTTTTTCAATGTACCTTTTACGACGTCGAGTCTCGCGTCCGGCGTTATACGAGCTAGGTGGGCGTCGTGTAATGATTATGAATACACCTCGGTGGAAAATTAAAAAAACGCACCGTACAGTGTGCACGGCCTTATATACGCGCGTGTTGTAATAATGTTATTGGAAACTACGATATCGGATTTGCGTCATATTGTTATTGTGCACACGTGCGTGGTGCAGTTGAGAAACGCGATAGCTACATTAGGATCGTCGTCGTAATCGTCGGGCTAGTGAGATTGTCAGACCGGAGGGCCGAGAGTCGTCGAAAAATCGTTCGGGATCGCCGACGCGTTAAAACAGAGGTAAAATATACAATCGGATCTGCCGGAGAGTTTTTTTTATATTTTTCACGAGACTTATTAGGCGACGACTTTTCGCCTCGTTTTCAGTACCGCCGCCGCGCCGCCGTCGCCGACCTGCAGATTTCCAACGGTTTTATGGACGTACATTTTTGTATACGACGCTAGTATACTCGTATATCGGCGGGTTGTAAAAAAAAAAATCTAATAATTCGCCTTGACGCGTCGCCGCTCTAAAAACACAGAGAAACCCTAGTGTAGACGTTATATATATTATATAGCAGAGCGTTGCGACGAGACTGTCGGCGCGAACAATATTTATGTTCGCCCGGTAGTGCACGCGAGTCTTATTCCGCCGATACATTTCGCGTGTGTGTGCTAGTGTGTTCACGATAGGACGCATTAATATTTTATCGGTCGCCGACGCCGTACTTACTTCGACCGGGCGTTTTCACGACAACCTTTGCGGTTTCGCCATAACGTATTTTCTTTTCTTCTATTCGCGAGTCTGCGCAGACGTACTCTTGAAATAAGCTGAAAAATTTGGTTTCTTTTTGTATTCTCGTTTTCCCAGCGCCTTTTCGGCGGGCAGAGGGTGCAAATACTGTTCGGCTATACTTATTATTGCTATCGACACGGTTTGGTCGGTTGATTTTAAATAGTCCATTCGGATACCAGTTTCTTCGATATAAATACCCCGCCGGGTAACGATCTATTCACAAATACCCTGTCGCAGTCTGAGTATTCATAACATTGCACAAAACATTATATTTACCATACCCCGAATGTCAAAATAAATATCAATAATATGCGCGCGCGAGGCTTATTGTAAAAATAAAAAAAATACCGGTTGTAAAACTAAATGTAAAAAAAGGAAATATTTACTAGGCGAAGTGTAATGAATTTTAAAAATAAAGTTGTTTTCATAAACTAAAATGCGATGGACGCCACATTTGTATAGTTGCTAATACCTTTTTGAGCGTTAAAAGTCGGGTGATAGAAACGGAAATCCTTTCAAAGGAGTTGAACCTCTTCCTTTTCGGTCGTTTTTGTTATGTTGAATTGAATGTAGCGTGAAATACTTTCTTTTTTTTTAATTTCATTTCTTAATTTTTTCCATAAGTCGTTTCGCCCAAAAAATCCAGCGAAAACCACTACTAAATAATATAATCAAAATTATAACAAGAGTATAAATCTGATATGATTATAATATGAAATGGATATAATACATTTTTTTATTACAAAATAAGCAACATAAACATGAGTGGATTTGACTTTTTTCGTATAATTTATTTTGAACAAAAGTCATAAATTTTAAAGGAAAATGAATATAGAAAACAAGTGAAAATTCTTATGAAAAATCAAAGGCTTTAGAGTTTTAAATTTCCATAGAGGGGGCGTGGGCAGCCGCCATCTTCTCACTTAACGTCAATTTGTTGAGTTTGGCTGACTGAAATGAACAACACTACGTTACCCAAGACGTTGTAATTACCGACGTTAACAAGTTTCAACGTGACAACGCCAATTAAACATTGTGTAAAATAATCGTTTTTAATTCAGAGATATTTTGAAACCGTCGCCCGGCACCCGCGAATCGGTCGTGACAAAGAGAAAAATATTTTATAGATAGTATATCCAAATGGATTGTCGTTGACACAAAAACCACAGTGAAAAGGTGAAAAATATTTTTAAATGTTTAACTTGTTGACCAAAATTGAAAAAATAGCGTACCGGCCGAAAACAAATATTGAAGAACGGTCGAAAAGGGTTCATTTTTTGCCGAAAACCGTTCCGCCCGTCGAAATTTAGATAATCGAGACGTGAAAGTCGCAGGTAGTTTTCACGAAGAGTATATTATACTCGAACGCAATACGGCCGTTGTTTCTACTTCGTTGTCACACAAAGTCCGTCCAAAGTGTGCAAGCGAATACCACAACAATGATATTACATCATCATCATCGTCGTGGCAATATTAACGACGCGGCCGGAGGAGTTTCGTCTGCTTTCTCCGTCAGTGCCCGCCGAACTGCCGAAGGACGTACAATATCCTTTGCGAATTTTTTTTTCGTTTATTTTTGATGCTCCTTCTACCGCTCTCTGTTCGCGTTCCGATGCGCGTCTGTAGGTGTATCGATACGAACGCGCTGGTTCTGTCGAATTAAACGCGTTTTCATTTTATTCCCGACGGAGTCGACGCTGGCGCGGGCATAATATTAATTATAACATCACAATAACGACAATGCGACGTAGTTTCGTTTATTATTTTTTTTTTTTTTAATATAATCGTTCGTCAATATAATAATTTATCGCTTTCAGCCGCCGCGTAAATAAATAAGCATTTTTACGTAACGGTTGATTTGTGCGTTTTTTTTTTGTCTTTGAAAATGTTAAACTTCAAAGCAAAAAAAAAAAAACCCCTTCTCTTTAACTCTCTAACCTAATATAACCTTTCCGGGTAAACTTCACGATTTCGTGCCGAGAGCTCACTCCGCGGCGGACCGCAATACGTTGTTCGCGGAACGAAACCTTAGTCACTTCGCCCCACGTTTTCCAGCGATCGTACGATTATGAACAATATAGAAAATGTTCGTTTTCCGATAAGTAACCGCATTGACATGTTAAGAGTGCCGTCGATATTTCAAAGTCGTATACATTACTGAACTCTTAGGCCTACATTGGAAAATAATTTATTTAATAATGCGAATTTATTTATCATAATAAATTATAATACTATGACAAAAATTTGAAAAAAAAAATTTAATTAAATTAAAATATAATATATAATATACGTTTTCGGTAGTAATTCGTTTTTAAACGTAGACTTAAATAAAAAACGAAAAAAAAATCTCTTCTGTTTGAATTCGACTTTTTTCGATTAATAATTTGCGCACATTTTTCTTTTTTCTATAGATGTATAATAGCGTTGTTATGGTCGACCGGTAAAAATAATTTTTAGGGTCATAATATTTGTTTGAAAATAGCAAACGTATAAGAGATTAAGATTTGTAGGAAATTATTTTTAATTTTCGATTATTCTTCTACAGTTTCTAGGTAACATATAATTATTTAGAAATGATTCGATATTTGTTTGTAATTGCTCGTCGCGTACGTAATTATGCTAATGGCCATGTCGACTCTGTATGATTCTATTGAATCATCGACTTAGTTTGTAATCCATTTAAACTCGAATAACTGAATGAGAGAACGGAGATAGGAATTCAATTGTTCTGAATAAATACGTCCTTCGGATTGGAGGGTAAAATAAAAACGTGAAATAAAAACACGGAGTGGTCGAGTCAAATGTTTCGGATAAAAGTTTTAAATGTTGTAATTAATTGAATCTGACAATTTAAAATCTAATAATTTTACAAACTCTACAATCGTTTTTGTTTGAAGTTTGAAAAAGAAAATGGAAAATTTTTGTAAATATCATTTTTTATTCTCTCTTTATACAGGTATATAATATACCTATTATATTAATATCTTAATTAATAATAATTATATTATAATATATTATTTGCGAGTCTTGTGGGAAACTTTAAAATATCAATTACATTATTCGTGAGTCGGGTAAATTATTTTAAAATTTCTCCCGATATTTCGTAGGGCCGGGGAGGGGTTGAACCTCCCCCCTGCGTTTTCACCTGGATATATTATGCGTACGCTGTTTTTATAAATTATGCTCAAAACATAGAGTATGAATGATATTTTATGCAAATATTGGCGTAGCTCAAACTTTGGAATAATATATTATATTATGTTTACAATTATGATTACAATGATATATAATATGGCATGTTAAACAAATTATTAACAGCATGCGATTTATTAACACATGGTATTATGGACAACGCACTTATTATACACACAACGCGCAGGTACATTTCCATACGTATACAATGATAATAATAATATATAAAATATGATATATCGGTGGAAATTACGCGTGACTTCAATACTATGATAATATTTATGTACTGTAATTTGTAAGGTACGACAAAATATAATAATCGTATTATTAAAAAGATCGTTTCGCCATAAAGCTTGATTTACTAAATAAGGTCCTTAGGATTATGTGTGTGATCTTCACATCGCAAAAACTTTAATGAACGAATAGTGTAAAATGATTTCTAAATTATTTGAACCGAGCAACAAAACCATAACGTTATATTTAAGATCATATAAATATAATGATTAGGTATTGAATTTACGGATTTTTAAATTAAAATTAAAATATACAATAAATTATAATGACATTTTTTAAATTCTAATTATTACTTTTGTAATATATTATTTGATAGTCAATATCGGTTGAAGTATTTTGAAAATTCAATACCACGCGCATAGGAGATTAAAACAAAATCAGACCTTAGATATATTGCTTGGTTAGATTCAGAAATTATCATACGAGAGGAAATTGAAAATAAATTAAATAGTTTATTATTTTTCTTCCTCGTCGTTTCAAAAAGAGAAAAAAAATAGCATTTTAATCTAGTAAATCCACTCAAAATCGTGTATAAATACATAATTAATTGTTTATAAAATAATGAAATAATGAATACGATTATATTCATACAATGTCATTGATTTTTTTTTTTTTTTTTTACAGATCATATTGGAATTGAAGACAACTACTAGATTGCAACCATAGGAAATTTGATGCAGTCAAGCGGTTCAAACGTAAGTAAAAAATAACGCTAGTGATAATTTAATTATTTAAATTTAAAATATATTATATTCTCAAGTGTATCGAATAACAAAATCGTATTATAATGATGCGGACATCAAATACTTTTGCAAATGTACTTCTTGTCGATTATTTGTGTTTAGGCAAATAATGTTGAATATTTTTAAGGGTAAAAGGAGGGACTCTTCGTCATGTACATATTACGTATACAATATAATATATACAGTACGATATAAGTACGTACATAATTCAATAACTGTTTCAATTGTTGTTGAAAATAATTTTTCCCCTTTTCTCGTGTACAAAGGCTGTACATTTGTCTTTGTATAATTTAAAATAAATTTTAAGTCGCGACGGATATTTTGATTTTAATATTTTTGTTCGCGTTCTATTTGGATACATTTTAGAAATTAGATAGAACGTTTCTGATACTGGACATTTTCATTTTTCGTCAAATCCAATCATATTTCAATCGACTTAATTGTCAAATTTATTTGAAAAATTAATTTCAAATAAAACGTGAATTATTTTTAATATACGACGGAAAATCAATTACACCGTGACTTATTTGAATAATAATAATAATTAATAATAATAATAATATGAAATCAAAAAATCGTAGACAATTAACTTTTACGTATACAGTTCTATTTCATTAATTTATAAAATATTTCTCAATAATATATTCTTTGTAAAAGATAAGAATAAAAAACTTTTTCGTCCAACGGTGAAGTTCGACTTTATTGGTTTGAAGTAGTCGCCGAAAATGTGTTGTTCGACAGCAAAATGTAATAAATTCAACGTTTTTACGACGTCACTTTTAGAAATGAATATATATTAATACACTACAAAACAATTATTCATTATTCAGCTGTCCTTCGTTTTCTTCGCTACGATTGCACAGCGGGTTCATTAAAGAAAACCTGTCGCCGACTCGAAATTCGTTACTCATACATTCGAGTGTAACGTTACGAGTTCAAATATTAACCGAGTAGATTTTAACGCGTTTAAATGAAATAAAACATCATTGCTTCTGTTTTACTCGTTTCGCATAACTATCGTATATTATTATATCAGCCAAACAATTTTGCGCACATTGATTTCAATCGATCTTATAAAAGTCATCAGGTAACGCATTGAAACGAGAAAAACGAACGATAACCTGTTTTTCTTTTCAATGCTTTCTTAAATCGATCGGGGATGACTATCGCTCGATAACGTTATTTTTCACTTCGGACAATACGCGTGATCGCATGTAATGGAAACTCTGTTAAATAAATATTTACGAAACTAGCGGGTTAGTTACCCGTACGTTTTGATTTTATTTTTCCGAACCGCAATATGTATATTTCACGGCAACCGCAAGAGCTATTTCGACTATGTATGTTTAACCTCGTTTCGACCGAGTCACATCACGTCGTAATATGGGTGTCGTCGTCGTACCCGCGTCGTACAAATCGGTAGTTAGAAAACAATTATCTCGTAAGACTTTACTCGCTGATCTTACCGATTTCATACCGCACAATGTATACCGCGTTCAAATTATTTACGAAACGTTATCGCGCCGAAACGAGAATTTCATAATATCGCGCATTTTGGTACGCGATATACGAAAACTATAAACTTTTTCAATCATTGCTATTGGCCAGTGGCTCTGGCGTCGCCTTCTCGCGCGACCCATTTAGATGTACTTCCGCTACATTTATCCCCAACTTCCCCCAACTCCCCCTTCCCTCTCCCTGCAGGTTTCTGGTCGACCAAATAAACCTTTTCAGCCTTATTTATTTGGCTAAGCGAAACGTCCGGGGCTGTTATTTTCTCGTCGCGTCTCCCGGCGCGGTGACCTTGACGACCGACGCTCGTTTTTCTCACCGGACCGGAGGATAGATTTTGATCTCTGTGATGCGAGGGATCACCAGTAATCCCTTGTTAATTCGTCGCTCGTCTGTGTGTAGTATCTCGTCGTACAGTCATTACGGATCGGGTCAAAAATAGTTTCGAAACTGTTTATTATTATTATTATTATTTTACAAAAAAATATAAGTTTTCCGTGTTATTTCCCTTGGTGTTTGCACACCGGCGGTGGTCTTGCGCGCGCGACACGTTACCCGCGGAATCGGCAAGACGTCGTCGCGTCGTACGTATGAGATTAAATTTTTTCGTTTTCCCCGCGAACGTCCCGGCGTCGCTGTGATTTTCGCGTCGCATCGTGTCGGTCACGTGCGATGCTCGTGAAACGTTTAAAAGTAATAATCGAAAACGGCCGCGGGTATATCGTAATATGTAGGTACTTACGTCGAGTTACGATCGAATGACGATAGTCGTATAAATCACAACAACACGAATGCGCGACGCGAAACCCGCAATATCGTCGCGATCGAACCGCAATGTATTATTTAGAAAAAAAGCAGACGCAAAAGTCGGCGATTTCCCAATGTCCGCGTGTCGCGCGATAACATCGTACATGGCGCGGCGGCGTACAGAACAGTAACGCGACCCGAAACTTATTTAAAAGGGTATCGTTTAGGGAAAAAAAAAAGTAACGCGGAACGAGAACGAACGAGACGACGCCTCTTGTATTATACATTATTCATGCGAGAACGCGCACTGCATGACGGGACTGCATCTCGCGAGACCACGTGTGACTAAAACAGTATCGCACGCACCTGGCACGGGTTACCGTCTACGTATTATAATGTACTACCGAGGCAGTACGCGCTTGCAGTCAGTGGCACCGAATCCCAATATTGTATGTACCGGGGTAAAAGAAAAAAAAAGAAATACCTCTAGAGATATTATAGGCCGTCCGATGAAAAAATTCTTACCAAACTATTGATCACGTCATATTACTTATAGTATATTTACTTATCGTGTGTAGCAGATAATCAAAAACAAACATTGAACAAAATAATTATTTTAACGTTTCTCCGGGTGAACCATTCACGATATTGTTAAGACACCAGAAAAATTTAAAATTACAAGCAAATAATCAGTTGATAAAAACAAAATATAATTTCACATTATTTATTTTTCGAAAACTTTCGTTTCTTTTTTTTTTTTTTGATTATGTATATCGATATACTAGAGTAATTTCCTCAGACGACTAGTATTGACCGATATGCCCGTAAGAGGCAAAAAGAAATCAAAATGCTAGTTTAAAAATCATATTTTTCGGTACGGCGGACCCACTACGACACGATACGATACCCACACGTATCTCCTGCATACCTGGCGGCCCAATTTCTGACTACGGTCTCGTAATTTCGTATCTTTGACTGCATGCACGGACTCTGCGTTTGTTCGGCCGGTCTTCGTGTACGCGCGTCTGGGAGATGAAACACCGCGTTCGTATCATTGGAATGTTATTCTTTTGGCCTTTTTCGGCCGGTGTTAATAGGAAAAACGCGTGCCGTATCGTCTGACCTATAATATGTGTTTTATGTCCTCGAGCGAACATTATCTCTTTCGGACCACGACGAACTCCAGTAACTATAAAAAAAAAAAAAAGAAAAGAAAAACCAATAATAATAAATATCTTTATAAATCGACGCGGAACACTCGAGGCTGGCGACAATATATACACACACACACACCGACGATTATTAAATTAATGGGGTATTGTGTTGCACGCGGTATTTCCCGTCGGAGAATTCGATAAAATTGTTTACGACTCGTTAAAACAATACGGTCTTTAACGTGTACTCGAATGCGATCGTAATAACCGTTTTGGGTGGTGTACTCGGGACGAAATAAAACGACGCTGCCGTGCGCTGCCGGACTGCGCGAAATCGCGAGTGCGACGTAAACGAGTGGCCGCCCGTTATTATCATAATGACTTCGGCGACTATAAACTCAAACTCCGTGCCGTGATTGCGATTCCGCGGCGACGGTTTCCAGTCGTAATAGGGGTCCGAAGTGTTCGGCAGGACGTTAAATCCTGGACCGACACTGTGGCGGGCAACCGGGGTCGCACTTACTGCCCGGGGCCTAGCACTCTAATAAGGTCCCTCGTACTCGCGACGACCGTAAATAATTCATAATTAAATTATTGCCGGGTCGCTTTATATCGTTATAATCTTCTTCTATTTATTCATTGATCGCTAGGCGTCGTCGTAATGAAATATTATAGTATATAATATGTAATATATTATTATTATTGTTATAGAAATACTATTCTCGTAGGTATTGTTTGTGTAGGCGAGTGCGTTTTTTTGTTGAAAAAAAAAGTTATTTTTTTAATACGATAGTTGCTATGTACCGAATCGTTTATCACACCGAAAATAAGCGTTTTATTAATCGAGCGTTCTACACCTAATCGTTTTCGACCGCTGTGGAAGGATTTAACTAATTTTACGGAAAAACACTCGTAAAATATTTCCACGAACTTAAACGTTAATAATTATGAATCGTCTCGAGCGGTTTTTTAATTTATTTCCTATCCGTAAACGACTTTTTATGTATAAATTATTATAATACACGCGCGTTTTTCTTTTTGTAATCGCATCGCCGTTCACCAACACAACAAGTTAACAGTTAGTTTTCTTCTTTATTAATATACGAGTACGTTGCTCTTGACATCGACCGATAAAACCGCGTACTTTATAAATTTGCTCAAGATAAGGACGTTTGTTTAAGCACTGTTTCGCTTTATTGGTGTTCGCAATAATGCATAGGTCCCATCACTATTCAAACGGCCCGGCATAATGAAACGAGAAGGATAACACGCTGTCGCCAAGTCGTTAAAGACGACGGCGTTAAATTTTGATTGCGATTTTCGAAATTAGTATTATAAAATGCCGTAACGATTCTGCGACAAATAATTTTTACGCGTTTCGCGTAACTGTTGTTGACGACTTTGAGCATTCATTTTTCCACTGGTGAAAAACGTATAAATGTTGCTATCACTGAATCGACCGCGTGATTAGATGCACGATAATCAATGAGCGTAATTTTAGAACGTCTCGACGTTTTAACCGTCTGAAATTTATCCTTAAACATTGAAACGCTTAAATTTCGTAATGTCCTTCGTTTGAAAAAAAAATCGTGTTCGTATATATCTCGCGTCATACATCTGCAATATCGTATTCCAGTAACAATATTAGTTCGAAAACATAATATTTTTATAGTGATCTCAAGTCGCGGCTCGACATCTACGACATGAATTCCTCTTTGTTTACATTTAGACCTATAATTTCACATAATATATCGTATTTGTCGTATTGTTGCGATTAGAAATTTATAAGACGATTCGCATTCGGATTCGAGCGGCAACGGCTTCCTCTCGTCACGGTCGTCGAAACGGTGTTCGAGAACTTCTTTAGCGTTCCGTGATTACACAGCGCTCTACTATAACTACTGTTATTACCTTGTTTGTACTCCGCAAATATAAGCATAATGACGGATGTTCGTTGTACAGTGCGCGATAGTCTCTCGATTCGTATAATATTTGTTTTGGCGGCAGAGTCGTATTTTTTTATTTATTATTATTTTATTTGTTTAGTTTCAAAGTAGTCCGTTTTAACCGGTGATTTTATTCCGTTTTTTATTTTTCAGTTCATTACAACGTTATTAATTTTTAATTAAATTTTTTCCTTTTTTTTTTTTTGCGTTACCCATTGTGAGTGCGTCATATTTTTTTTTTTACTTTTGCGCTGAATTTTACGCGTTTGCGCGAGTCCGGATTTTATCGAAAATCATTATATATTAATAATATATTCGTTTATTTTCTACGACAACCCGAATCGTTTTTTTGTAAATCGCAGTGCCGATTTCATAACTTCGGTTTCCGGTGTATTTCGGTCGGACACGCGATTTTTCAGTCAGAACGCGACCGTACGTCGAGACTATCGCTCGGCCTCTTTCAGCCGGTACAAAACTGTTTTTTGGCCGTAAAATCGAAAAACGACGTGCATCATTTTGGTTTCGATCCGAGTCTTTGAACTTCGGTCCACGTTGTTGTTATCGAAATGTCTCGGCGTCCCGCGGACGGTGAATAATTATTATTATCATGTTGTTTCTGGATGAAAAGTCTTCGGGTCCGCACCGGCACGGGAACTATTGTTTCGGACCATAATAACGTATTGTTGTCGTCGTCGTTTCGTCGGCTCGTAAAATAGATTCTTATGTAACCGATGTTTGCGCCTGAAAATCTATATAGTCGCCACCACCGTCGGTCCACGATACGAATATTACGAAATATTGAACACTGATCGTTCAAACGTCGAATTATAATAGCATGTACCTCTATATCTAATCGCCGCGTCCCGTAAACGCCCGCCGCGGGTTTCTCGTTCGACGAATCGATATGGGCAAATCGTCGAGGAAATTCGGGCGAAACGAGTCCGATATTATTGAAACGTATACTTTTTCCACGTTGTAAAAAGAAAACACTCTGCACTATACATATATATACGTACACGGAATATAATTCTTTATTTATGCCGACTGTTATTTTATGATTTACATTTTAAACAAGCTATTCGTTTTATCACATTAAATATGCACGAAAACATTTCAGACAATTATAATGGTATACAATATCAGGTATTTTAAACAATATACAATAACATACACACGCATTTTATGTGTATACAACAATATATAATATTAACCTAATGGTTAATAAAATATTTAGTGCGCGAAACACGTTGAATATACTTTCTTTGTTATTGTAGGTTTTCGGTAAGTCTAAGGATTTCTTCTTATAGATATTTATAACGAAAATAAACAAACGAGTCTTTTCTTTAAAAAAGGAAAAAAAAACAACTTTAATTTGAAATCGCTTCAACCTTTTTTCGTAATAAATAAATATTTTTGCACATAAATTAAATTTACATTCGGGGGGTTTTTTCCCCATACTTTACTTTCTTCGGCTAGTCTGAAAGTTATATTATGTTTTGTGATAACTACACGCTCCAGTTTGTATAGTATTTTATTGTTGTAGGCTACCATTTTGGATATATTAATCCAGTCTGATGGTTATGAAATCTCCAAGTCATAATATTTAAATTTTCGATCGTTGCTTACATAAGCTCCCAGATGCTTTAAGATTGATTTTGAACGGTTTATATTATACGATTCGGGTTTTCGAGGGAGAAAAAAAAAAATAAACAAACAAACAAACAATCCAGTCGGCGATGTTGCGATCGATTCCGAAAACAAAAAAATAATTAAAAACGCTCGCACGTGAACTGCTCTATCGAACAATATCCGCCCGCGCGTTTTCCGCAGCAAAGACGCGACGAATCGACCGTTATTAACTGCACCGCGTGTACAGTACATATACGTAGTACGGGATCGTAAATGGCCGTGACGTGACGCGCGAACGCCCGTGTACGCCGCCGAAAACCGAACGAAGGATAGTAATTTTTTTAAGTAAAACTCGCTCGTTCGTATCGTCGAGCGATTTCGCCGTCGCCGCCGCCGCCGCGCCGCAGCGACACTCGCCGATAATAATAAAGCGTTTCTTTACGGACGATCTAAATCAATGATCCGATCGGGACGAATCGGTCGAGCGAGTATTTTTCTAATACTTTTCGACCCCGAAATCGTCAAAGTCGTCGTATAATATTGTAAATACGTCTGGACGTGCGTACACGCGCGCGTTGTACTGTCGTTGTTCTCGCCGGAAAATACGCAATTTTTACGGGACTCGTGCTTTTTTTAAAATACGTCGTCGTTATACGTAACAGTACGGTTTTAATAATTATAATCGTGACACTTATCTCGTGTGCAGTCGCAATACCGTCGTCCTTAATGCCGTCATTGTGATGTGAATTCCGGTTTTTTGTCCGCCTACGTCCCCAGTGTAATGTAATGCGTCGTCGCAGTAGTATATCATATTATACGCGCGGTTCTTGCTCTCGTATTATAAGTTTTGCGAAGGATCAAGAAAAAAACGCGTAGCAAAACTTTAGTAGAACTCGCCTACGAAACGCGCCGCGGACGAGATCCGAACAACCGCGCGTTTTCTTCGCCACTGAATCCCGCCCGATCCAGCCGGAACAATCATAGTTGGCCGTGTACGATTCAAAAGACTATAGTTCCGACCAGAACAGAGGTCGATCGGTATCGGTGACGCGCGAGATCGATCGATCGGTCCGAAAGTCGCGTTCTCGTCAATATTCACTCCGCGCCGTCGCCCCACACGAGACGCTCGTGACGAGCCCGGTACGTGTTCCTCAATGTTTCCAATCCGATTCGCCTGATTATCAAAAGTACCGAAACGTTTTTGAAATAAACGTACGATCGAGCACAACGTCATTATTATGTTTCGCGAAGTTTTGGGCGGCGAAAGCACAGATCGTCGTCTGTCTAACAAAGTAATTCCGAATTCATTTTCTCGATATCATTAGTAAACATTTCAATATTATTAAACCGCCGGTGTAGACAACTGATCGTAACGATGAACGCATTTTAATGACACGGTAAACCTTGGTTCAATTTGTTAGCGTAACCGTATCTTTCAATTATCAATTTATCGACGACGCATAAGTTAACGCTAACGCAGTCTCGTCCCTTTCCTCGAGAGGGATGGCACAGCCACTTTGTTCCTTTTAACAGTACCCCTGTGACGAGTGCCCGGAACGTGAATCTAATTATTTGGGCATCTCTGTAGAATAAATGTCTCTGTTCAAGTCTAAACGAACAATGATGAGTCATTCGTAAAACGATTCCGGTGAGAGGTCGACGAAATCGTGAATATATTATTAATAATATTTATTACCCGAGTGATTCGCGCATTAAAGTAAATCTACGTTCTAGAATTAATTTTAAACATTTCAGAGAATTAAATTACTTTTTTTATCGAAATAATTATAAACGTACGAATCGCGATCGTTCGGTCGAATTTTATATTTAACTTTAATTTTTTTGAGCTGTTGATGCGTATTACTATTGAAAATATTAAAAACGGCCCGTTTAAAATAGGAACCAATTCCGGATCTATTAAAAATATCTCATCTTACGACTCTTTAACGTTGCATTTTTACGTTTGGTTTCATTAAATCGGCTGAACGATTATTTCATGTGAAAACTTTGTCCGAATACACGACTTCAATACCTAAAACGTTGATTTGAATTCTATGGTGTTTTTAGTGGTTATAGTACGGCTGTGTTGCCATATCGTATAGACTTTTGCTTCCAAAGCAACCAAGGGTTAGTTTTCGATCGAAAATATGGAAAACAAATTTAAGGACACGACACAAAGCACTGTTGAATGTAACGTCCCATTAAATATTTATTATTATTATACAATTAATGAAAAAAAAAAAACAGTTCAATAATATTTATACGAGAATTCGATTTTTTTTCTTCAATATTAATAAAAAATACTTCAATAAATTATTTCTGCCTCGGTTGCCGGTTTATTTAGTTATTAATTTTCCATATAATAATTATGTTGTTTTAGAATACCATCATCGACGTCATTCAAAATATCGTAGTGTTATGCAAGGTTGCACAAACGGTAGACCTTTAAATACATTTTCTCTGTCCCTTAAACGTCAAATATATAGTGACCCGTGGTTATGGTATATTAGATTTTAATGAGCAGTCGGATATATACGTTGAATAATATATTATGTTTACACACGGCTCGGAATTAGAACGACGACGAAGTATTAACAATGTCTAAAATGTCAATATCAAAATAAACCTCGACTCGTATTCCACGTCGAAATCAGCGAAATCGTGAGTGTTGATCACCGCGTTCGATAGCGAACTAATGATTCCCCGAAGAAATCTCGACATGACATAATATTACGGTGCGTTTTATTGTGAATACTCTTTTGTAAATCTGTTTAAACGGGACTTTGAGTTGAGAATTTTTTTCGTTCGCAAAACACAATAATTTCAAACCAATATTAGTGTATTCGCGTTCAATTTACACTTGACTTTTATGGGGAAAAAAAAAAAACGACGACGCCGTAGAATCACTTTGATGTGACTTTAAAGTTCGAATCGATAAGAGTGTAACACTCGAAATTAAACTTGAAAAATGTAGTCTCCGTTGTTCATAACATTATTCCTTTCTTTATGTCTTCGCAACACGTCGATTGTCACTATCCGCGTAATTCACGAATCGATCGAAATTTAAATAATAAATACAATATTATAATATATGTATACATTTGCGAAAGTCGCTCGACAAAATGACTGGATGAAAATAATTCTGCCCGTAACAATCGACTCGTAGCGCGCGGCACGTTTTTACATTTTCCCAAAGAGACTGCGGAAATAAAAATATTATTTTTTCTAAAAGCATCGTAAGTTATACTCAACGGACACACTAATACGTGGAAGTTTCAGACTAAAGTCAACAGTATACTTTCATTATACATCAAAAGGCCGGGGCTGTTCTTCCGAATGGTATTTGTGCACTTCTCTAGGAAATAACAGGCTTTGCGCGAAAAAGTGTCGCACAGAAATACGTCACAGACCCTGCACCAGAAACAGTCGGGCACTGTTTATGAAACGTGTAAATAATTTTGGATGTTTAAAATCAATAGACACCCAACGACTTTGCGATGCGCTAATTGCATCGTTTCTAATGCTACGTTGAATATAATAATATTTATGATTTCGTTCTACGACGAAACTGTTTGCACAGAGTTCAATAGCTTTTAGTTCAATTGAAACGGTAAATTATGACATCGTGATCTCGTATTGCTCGCAATAAAATATTATACGTACACAGTGCGTTCTAGAAAAATAAGAATATTTTACAATTTCTATCAATCCGATTAAAACTTTAAAATTTAAAACTAATACTAAAATATGTTTAAAAGACAAGGTGCAATAACGTATTATAGTGATAATAATTACAATAAATACGTATATACACTTATACGTGATAAAAATTTGAAAAAACTTACTCGGCAGCATTAGAATCATATGAAATAAAAAAAAATAAGCGTTTCGAATTACGAGAGTAAAGTGAAAATTTAAAAATTTATTACGATTAAATTGTATTTATTTTTTCTTCCAAAATAATCCATTTGAACATGTAAGAGTTGTTTTTTTCAAAAACATAGAAAATTAGTTTTGCTCGTTAACAAAAATCGTTCTGGATAACATGATATTATTATCTTTTCACCGGCAATTTTCTGTTTTTTTTTAATTAATATATTTGAAACTTTTTGAAGCACGACTACTATTTCTCGTAGTTTTTCCTCCTTTATTTTATAAAAAATTCGTGGCAAATTAAAATCTCGAGTAGTTAAATATTATTTCCCGTAACATTAAAAAGCCTTTTTACGTGGTTTTAAAAGAACAAACACTACTACTCGCAATTATATAATATATATATATATCTCCTCGACCTGGATCAAACGCGTGTTATTGTATTTTCCGTTATTATTTTCGTGTACGTTTCTGTCTTAACAACGCAAACACCGCCGCGCCGCCGAGACGGAAACCGATGCCTGTTTTACGTTAAAATTTCAATTCGTACGCAAAGGTAAACACAACGAGTCAATCGACATAGTCATGATAAACAATGAGCATTCCAACGCTGAACATTAAATACTCAAGTCGAATGGAATTATTATCGCGTCTTGTTTTTGTAACGTTTTTTTTTTTTTTTTTTATCGAGTTCGCGAAATCCCCGGACAAAGTTTGCCGACCACTTGCTCCGCAAAGATTTCAAAACAGAAACGCGCTAATAAATCATTACTCACCTACGATTTCACGCTAAAGCAATAACGTTCGCGCGCACTGGACGGAATACAATACCAGACCTTTTGCTCATTAACCATTGGCTTTTTTTTTTTTTTTTATATATGTATTTGATCCTAACACGAAAGTCTCGACTGTCATTCCGAGGATTGCTCACAGACGGGTAGGTACTTTGTTTACCATAGGGAAACGTTTAAAAGGCCAAACGATAAAAATCGTACTAAGATAACATAAAACAAAGCTGCGCTTAATTCACTCGCGTACCACAACACTGACGATGTAATAAATTCGTTGTATATAAATAATTATATACGTATATACGTATATACCGGGAGGAGATTTGTTTTCAAAGTTATTTAATTTTTGGTACGTCCATTGAGAATCGATTGTTTTAAAAGGATCTGGAAATTTTGAACTCGATTGAGTATAATTGACACGTGGTGACTTTTTTATAAAAACACGTAAAATGTCTTGTTTTGCATAAACTCGTTAAAATTGTATAAGACTATCGATGTATAGTATTGATTATTATTTTCTGAAAAATACATCTTTCAACGTTTTCGCAGGAGTCAACCTATTCTCACGAAATAAAAATAATTCGTAAACAACACACTCTTATATTTTACAAGTATACGACGAAAATATTCGAAAAATGTTTTGAAAAAAAAATGACACGACATATTTTACATTTACACTTACTTATCGAATTATTAATTATTTTTTTTATCGAAACCGATTGATAACGTCGTCGTTGGGTCGTCTACAACACGAATATAATTTTTACGATAAATTCGATAAATCGTGGTCAGCAATAATTTTACTAGCGAATTTAGTAACCGTTCGTGTTCGCCAAATAAAATTACGGACATTTTTTTTATTTACCGCTGTACACGACGGTTTTTATTTTCCCCTCATTATACACAATAATATTGCGTACGATTTTTCGGGTGTGTACGTATTGAACGTATTATTACGGCGGTGTAGCGAAACGTTGCCATTAAAAATAAGTGTGTGTTCTCTGTGAAAAGTCTTTGGACTCGTAACAGAAGACTTTTGGACCTTAGAGTATCGTTTTTCTTTTGTTAAATTATATTCGCTTTTCATCGAGTCTGCCTCGCGCCAGAACGTCCGTATATTTTATACGCGAAAATAATATCGCGCCGTTCTCGCCGTCGTCGTCGTCGTCGTCGTCGCGAAACCTACGGTTCGACGTCGTACGGAAACGAAACGGCGCGGCGTCTCAGCACACCGCGTCCTATCGTATTTTATGATTATTATATTATCGTACATTTCGATGCGAACCGAACGGTTCGCGATAGACGTACGCGCCGAGTGTTTAATGTATATTTGTTTTGTTCTTCGCCGCGTTCGCCATTAGTATAATACGTTTCGGCGTTATCATGACGTATGTTTATGATATTATGTTATATTAAACCGCGCGTCGTCCTCGCGTTATATATATATCGAACGGTACGAACAAAAATACACTTTTAGGGTGGTAAAAGTATAACTCAAAGCTTTTAAGTTAAACTGTTTTTCTCGTTTACACGTGCGCGCTGGATTGTTAATCACAGACAGCACGGGGTGTTTTTTTTTCCTCTTGTACAACAAAATAATAAAATGTATAACGCAAAAGTTTCGCGGTTTGCAATAAAGATTTCGTTTTTGTTTCCGCTGCTCACGGTATAGACTCGACAAAAAGCGTATGCTCGGTGATATCGTCTGGTCGGTCTGAAATCGTTCGTTTTCCGGTATTGAACGGGCGTTCCAATTGTTCGACGGTTTTACGATCTGACGGGAAAGTTTTATTCGATTTAATGCATACACTGATGCGTGCGCGTTGCACTCGCGTCATTGTCCGCGCGAATTAAATAATTAATACGAAATTCTACGAACTCATTTCGAATTTCTCGTACGTATACAACGATTGCGATGGAATAACATACGTACACTGCAGTCGAGAGACATCCACGGTGAATTGTTTGAAGAAACCCCCGAAAACTAAATTCAATTTAAAGTTCTAAACGAGTGCCGGTATTCGTTTACCGATCGAATCGAAATTATGTTGTTCTTTTGTCACGTCCAATTCCACCGCGTATCCGTTTCTCGACGAAGCCATCGTTAATGATTATGATAAACGATTTCGTTTCGATACCACTGCAAACCTGCCCCAAATCGTATTCAACACAGAGCCGACAACGCGAGGCCGACAGCGCTTGTACAAAAATCGTGTCGTCGTGACATTCCGCGTTGAGAAGATGTACGGTTTTAATAAATCTTTGACTTTTTTGACGATCGAACACGTATGAATAATGCCAAAAATCGGTTGATGAATTTTCCTTAACGCGCTCTATAAAATAATGCCTCGTGACATTGTTACATTTTTACGTGGCCATTGTGTAGGAGTCACGAGTATATCATTTAAACGCGGTGGCGGTAATTGTCTTGGCCGGATCGTCTTGAACTATTGATTTTACGTGTTATAGATTCATTGTGGTCCACGGACCGAGAAAGTCTTCTTTATTTCTACAGACTAATTGTCACTTTAATTGGTTTTTTATTTTTATTTTTTTTCGATACGACAATTAAAAGCTTCACCGTCTATTGTTATGATTTTCGACTGTGATTAACCGTTCCTTTTTTCTTTTTTTTTTTTAAATATTTCAAATCCGGACAAATAACGAGTAAATAATAATGACGTAAAGCGAGTCGTTAACAAACGCGCCGCGCCGTACACGTTGGATTTTTTTTCGAACAGTATTCGGCACAGATACGGGTACACTCATGTTAGTATTATCGTGTCGGTCGCGTGTAACAAGCGCCACGGTATTACATTGATACGACGGCGACGGATCGACCGAAAAAAGCCAAGCATTAAATTATTCTGTGCCGTTCGACGATGGCTGAGACGACGGTCGAGTAAATGCGAGCGAAAGAAAAAAAAATCGTAGATACTACAAGAATGACAATTTTTCAAAGTAAACCGCAGTTGCCCGGGAACAAGACGTCCGAGGAGATACAGTGACTTTTTCCCTATCGACCGCGCGTTTAATCGTCTATTCATTCTGATAATGGTCCGTTCGTCTTGACCCGGGAAAATCATTTTGTATTTTGCAATTCAAGAACCCAAAATGAAACACAATACGGTGAAAACGACGAGTCAGACGTTGTGTAACGGCTCTTCATAAGTTTTCGGGTTGACGAATCGAATGTTTCGCATATAATAACCGTGCCGATATTAAAGTTTACTTAGCGTCAGCTCCGGGAAGTGAGTTTTAGAAGTCGCGCCTAAATCCGACCATAATATCTACGTCGTCTGCGTTTCCAAAAAGAGAACATTTAAACGTAGAACTTGGATAATCTAATGAAACACGTAATTTCATTTCGAATTTCGAACGATCGCGGACTTTCTTCGGAATTTCTAAACACGTAGTAAAATTGATAATCGAAGAATCCAAAAAAAAAAACACATCGTGTGATTCTCGGTCGGAGAATATATATACATACGATGCACTCGTTTCAACTCGCCGTTGATTTATTTGCATTTTTGCACAGTAAACTATAATAATTGATCGTCTCGTTAACTCTTCTTCTCCGCTTTCCGTCGTTATTAATTTTCGGCTTCTTGGTCCGGTTTATACGATACTTTGCTCCATTATTCGTACCTTTCCTTTAACGTCGACCATAACTCAAATACCCGATGCATTACTTGTGATACGCGTGGGAAACGTGGCCCCGACATATCTTAACGAGGTAATTAATTGGGTTGGTCGGCTGCAAAAAGTTAGCAGATTTTCGTTTTTCAATAAAATTTCATAAAAATTTGATTATTCAAATGTTTATAAAAGAAAACCGTGGCTATGTACTTCCCAAATCTTTTCGTCGAAGAAAGATCAACTAATAAACAACTTTCAATGTAATTCTCGAGTGTTTTCGATGAGCCGAAATTATTTTATTGACATTTTACGAAAAAAAATCCAAGAAAACTTAAAAACTGTCTAAAAATAGCACAAAAAATCGAAAACTTATGATATTTATATCAAGTCTAGAGAATGATCTTATAAATATTCTGTGGAAATTTCAAGTTCCTACGATCAATGCTTTTTAAGTAACGGCGAAAAAAAAGATATTTTTCAAAAACTGGTTGGTTTAACGTAAATGTTGCCGTTTTTTTGTCATTTTTCGTCAGTTTTTCACGTATAACTTTCAAACTCTGGAGAAATTTGAAAAATGACTGCTTCAAAGTCCCAACTAAATCCAATTTGCTACCAGAAACGTTTCAAAATATTAGGAAAAAAGTAAAGACTAATCCGTAAATTCAGACAAGCGGTTTGGAATATAAAACGGTTTTGATTGTTTTGTAAACAGTTGTTATTACAAGTGATATGAAATTTAAAAACAAAATAAATAAGAAACGAACAAGGAAACACGGTTTAAACGTTAAATAGGTCACCGCAGACCTGGTGAGTTGATGTGGTGCAATCGTGGATAATAATTATTGACCTATCAACTTCATATGCCTTGACCATACGATGTTTGACCCTGTATAATAATTCCGAGCGGGATTTGTATTATACTTATTATTATTGTTATTTTTTCTTACCATTGCAACGGTGTAATTAAATTTTTAGACGCACGCAACGGGAATCGATTAAAACGCTCGCAAATATTAATCAACGTTGTTCTTAAACTCGAACGGCCGAACGCGATAAGTATAAAAATATCTGAATTTTTCTTCTGTTGTCAAAGACATCGGCGTGAACTGCGGCTGTCGAGAGAAAGGGAGAATAGTATTTGTTATTGTTTAGTCGAATTAATTGGATTTTCAGAGGAGCTATATAGTGTTTTTGCGCGGTTCGAATCGAGTGTTACCGCGGATCGGCCGTGGATTCGAGAAAAAATAAATGTCCTCGGTTATCCCGGGATAAACGGCAACCAGATATAGTCGGGCGATTTTTTTTTTTTTTACCAACACCGTCGTCGCCGCGTGACGCGCGTCGTGTACTCACTACCTGAGCTGCCGGCGGCGCGTAAGAAATATTACGATCGATTGTGTGTACGGTTTCAAATGATCGCCGATCGTTGCGAAACGTCGTCGTGGAAAAACGAAACCGCGTCGGAAAACAATATAACTATTAATGTATTTCGTTTCGCGGACGTCCGAAATACTATAACAATATACGCTCGCTCTGACGAAACGGCAACGGTTCAATCGATCGGACGCCGAATCAAATGTCGCGACTAGATCATTACGAAGTCTCTTCCTGACCGGACGGAAAATAAAACGCGACGGATCCGACGCAACTCGATTCGCGACCCCTCCGCGAATCGTAACGAACGTCCCCGGCCACGTCTAAATTTCAATCGTTCAATCCCGTTCAAACTAATGTCTCGGAGTCGGGGAACTTTGATCGAAATAAAAATACTAAACCGTACGGAAAACAAAACAATTTTTTTTACCCGTTTCACTCGACAAAAAAACCATACGATAAGTAATTTTAGTTGGTTAGTGGGAATTTAAAAACAGAAGCGGCTTTTAACAAACCTACAAACTTTATCAAACGCATTAACCAATTAAGAAGTTAATTAACTTCTTGACGTGACTATAGTCAGTTATTTTATAGATTAGTTATAAAGATATAACAATTTGAAAATTCGCTTTCAGTCAATTTTTAAACATTATCAGTTATCATTACGTACAATTCGTCTTTTTATCATAATTTTTTTTTTTTTTTATAAAACGATTGCAAAAAAAAACACGAAATTTTGTCCATTTATTTGATTTTTCTTTATTACATTTCATATGTATTGATCACTTTAATTTGAGTTGTTTGGACGTTTAACGAAAAAACAAAACAATAATATAATATGAACGTCTATCGATTGCGAAACACTCGGTGAAAATTGAAAGCGTTCAACTATAAAATATATTATGAAATAATTATGAAAACACGTTCATCCTACTCGGAACACATTATAAAAGGTATTCGTTTGATTTCGTATTACGTGGTCGGATGAGATACTATTTTGACACAATTATTAACGATTGACTAAATTTAACAACTCGACTCCATATATACGTATTAGTTCTCCGTCGGATTGCAGACTTCTCACTCGATCGGAAATAAAAAAAATGTCGAATCGTTTTTTATTTCTCCATTTCTCGATCGGTTTCGAACGATCTCCTAATATACAAACGCACGTCGTATTTTCAATATCGTTATACAATAGATCGAGCAGACGTACGCGTTTTCACCGAAAATTCCATTCCTATAATAATTCGTTCGACGGGAAAACGCGCCCGCACGTTATTATAATGACACGCGACGGTGCTCCCCGTGTTTATACGCTACGTGTCGCGTATTGTTTGATTAATTTCGAACTCATTAAAATTTGGATCGAACGGAACTCGCCTGCTGTTCGTTATAAACACTCTGTGCGACGGCGGCGGCGTATCCACCAGTTGTCCATGGCATTATTTACCCTTGTTAACTTTAATTCCCGCGAGTGTATCGCGGATCGGTCATAATACACCCGCGAGGTTATAAGCCTTGGTCCTCGACCTTCACGTTTTACATTTACCCGCACATGACACGTCTAACTCCATCGGGTTCCATGAGTATGCATCTGTGTACATATGCAGATACTCTTGATACGCACGCAAGCCCGGATTACAGATCCATCGGGTCCCGGAACACTTGCGGGGCCCTCTCGAATATCAAAACCTTCTCTTTACTTAAAAAAAAGTGTATATGATATAAATTTTACGTTTTAATTTTAAACCGTTTAAAATTGAAATAATTACAAAATATAATGCTGGCAATGTGGGTTGTATATGATTTATTATTACATAAATTACCTGAAAAAAAAAAAAACTTGTCCGAATATCGATAACACGATATTTAACTAGTTAGTATATATAGTATAATACCAGTCGAGTCTTATTTAGTGTACAGACTATAACGTTTCTAAATGTCACCCGAAAAGTTCACGTGCTAATAAATAAAAGCGTAAATAATTATTTCTCTTCTATAACATGGTAATTAAAGTATGAAACCAAATTAATTTCTCTTAAAAAAAAAAAATTAAAAAATAAAATAAATGCTATTTAATTTTAGATGTAATTTGTGTCTGTGTTGTTTATTTTTTAACGTAATTAATTAAAAGTTTCTTTCGAATCGACGTTGTAAATTAAAATAACGAGAAGAAGTTAGTATATTATTAGGCTGTATTTAGTGTACGACCGACGACGGTCGAACGTAGCTAATAGCTATATCAATGAATGCATATGAACAGCTACAGTGCAGCGCTGACCGTCGGTCGAGCACTAAATACAGCCTTATGTGTTTTTTCATACATTAAGTATACTTAGAATTATAGTAATAGATAGATTAGAGTAAATGATAGATCATAACTTTATATGGTAAGTTAGTTATATACCAGTTATTGTACAGTAAAACTACTATATAGTTTGTCTGTTTTTAAACGCATTTTAAAGTTTTTTTTTCTTCATATTAATGGAAATACATTAGTGCTTACATTTAGAGTTTATTACCGTTAAATATTTTTGTCGAGAAATGTAAATTTGTATCCGTTTTACTTTTTATAATTTATTCGAGTTGAAAAAAATCGGTTCCAAAATCGTACGGTCCCTTATCTTAATCCGGGCTTGTCAGTGCGTTTTTTTGCCCCCCAAGTACGAGTTTTACAAGTGCTTTCAAACGTTTTATTTTTCCGACGCTTTTCAAATAGGTGTCTATTTAGCGGAATTCGAATGTTTCTCAGTCGACGGCGACTAGGCGTACGTAATGCAACGGTCGACTAGGTGATAAATCGCCCCGGAGTCTCGTAGCATAAATTGATTGCTGTTTTAAATGTAAAAAGGGTTAGTAAATGATGATTTTCTCGGATTCGTATAGGTATACGACGGCGTGTATTATAGAGGTGCGCTATCGTTTCGCCGCCGTCGTTCTCGGGAATAATAAAACACTGTCGAAAAATAAATGGCAGCTATGAATTGTGTTCTCGTCCCTAATCGGTACGGCTAAAGGTTGAAAATACGCATCAAAATGTGACCCAGTAACTTTTGCTGATAGCCGAAAAATATATATTATGTTTATAATATAAAGACGTTAGCGCGGGCGGAATTTCAAGAACGTTAACTGCTGAGAACGCGGCTGAGAACTCTTTTGTCGGCCAACGAGAAATGTCAATCCATACTCTTTCGGCGGCAAATGTTTTCGCGTGAGTTTACATTATAGTTACTCTTTTAGCAACATTTATTCATATATATTTTAACGCCGAGGACGTGCATTAAAGACCGTATCAAACGTAAATGTTAAGCAAAACTGGAAAATATAATATACATTTATACGCGTATAAATAGCATGTAAGTTAACTGCTTAAAATTCAACGCCGCGACTTCGATTCGAAATATAATACAATAGATTTTCGGTTTGAAAGCCGAGAAACAAATTTCTCAATCTCATTTACTGAGAAATCGAAAAAAATTACGCGCGCCGAAAGTAACAAATATCGTAACGATTTTTTATGTTTTTATTTTTTTCTTCGGACAAAAAAACAATAGTTCATATTTTTATTACGCGAGAAATAATATTCTTCTTAAATGTTTTTTATTATAATATTATATACTCTAGTACACTAGTACAATAGTAAATGTATCGATTTGATGGTGCCCGTGGTCTGGGTGTATTATAAATTATTCCACAAAGAAGTAATATTGACAATCTTTATATTTTATGTTCACAATAGATATATAAAAGTCACAGTTTCGTTGAACTCGAAACGCGTAGTGAATCGCTTTTCCGCGACCCGCCGGCGGCAGCAGCCTTTGCCGCCGGCCCCACCGGTTTCCCGGACGCGTTATCGCGGACGTCGAGTAGGCCGCCGCGGTCGTGGTAATTACGACCGCGACATACTCCCCCCCGAGTCCGCGGAACGCGGCCGAGAAACCGGCGGTCATTCCATGGTGGCCGGACTGAGCTCGACCTCCATCGCGGAGATGAACCTCTCCGCCATGGCCAATGTGGCCGATGGCGAGAGGGTCCCCGACGACGGAGGTCCGGCCTCCGGCGGCGCGAACAGCGTGGACTGTTGCTGCGGCTGCGACGGCTCCCTCGACCTGTACGGCGGCCAGGTGCGCCAGATGCGGGGTTAGCCCGCTGTCATCGCGGACCGCCCTAACGGTCTCCGAGTAGGATGAGCCAGTCGCCAGCCTGACTAGTACGGCGGGAGGTCTGACCTCTCTCCTCGGTTGGAGGGTGGCTGGAGGCTGCTCGACTCGTTCTCTCCTCGGCCTCTTCCCAGCTACCTTCCACCCTTGGTCCTCCGTTGGTGGTTGCTGTTGTTGTGGTTGCGGCTGCTGCGGCGCCGGCGGCTGTGGCTGCGGCTGCTGCTGCTGTGGCTGCGACGGCTGCTGTTGCGTCGGCGCCTGTTGCGGCGGCGGCTGCTGCGGCTGTGGCTGCTGCTGCTGCTGTTGCGTCGGCGACTGCCGCGGCGGCGGCTGCTGCGGTTGTGGCTGCTGCTGCTGCTGTCGCGGCTGCTGCTGTCGCGGCTCGTTGGTCCTCGGGCGGAACCGGCCCCGAGCGTCCCGAACCTCGTGCCGTTGGTACGGGGTCCGGGGGCTCGGGGGCTGGCGTGGTGGGAGGGTCCTTCGGGGGGTGGCGGGTCGGGTCGTCTTCCGACCCTCCTCGAACCCTCGCTCGAACAGTGCCCACGCGACCGGGTCCGCCCGGATACGCCCGAAGGACGCGGTGGCTGCTCGTTCCACTGACCAACCGTGGACGGGCACGGTGGTCTCCGCTCCGTCACCCGCCAGGCGTCCCGCCTTTTGGAGCAGTTGGGCCGCCATGGCCCTGAGCCAGGCGACGTGGGCAGCCACTGCTCCGCGCGACGGTCGATTTGGCCGACTGGTTTCTCGTGACATCTGAAACAGTTTGCGGTTAGGCTGACGGTTCTACAGCTCGCTTCATCGCCGAGACATGTAATTTATTAGGGGTTTTGCCCTCCGTCAGGAACACCCCGGTTCCCAGGTATTTCCCTAACCTAACCGGACCTAGCCACTTAGGGGCGAACCCCGCGTGAAATCGCTTCTCCGCGCTTGACAGCGGGTGCGATTTATAATACACCCAATCCCCTACCGTTAAACGCGTTTTTCCCGGGATTTCTGTGGGTGACTTGGTTTGGGCGGTGTTGTGGTCGGCCTCCAACCCCCGCCCTTCCGATTTTACCGAAGGTTCGTCGCTTTCCGCCGACGGATTCCGGTTTGCTCCGGAAAACTTGAGCTGCCAGTCTCCAGGGGCCTTGATCCGTGTTGGGTCACCGGAGGATCGTGGATCTGGTTTTCCAACAACTCCTCGTCTACGGTGTCTGACCCTACAGGACAACGGGATAGGGCATCGGCTGCTTCGTTTTCTACTCCGGGCACGTGCCGGATTTCGAAATCAAATGCTCCGAGTTGTAGTGCCCACCTCGTCAGTTTGCTATTTGTACAGCGAGCTTGTTGTAACCAGCGGAGTGCCGCGTTATCCGTAAATAGCATGAACTTCCCGGACTCGAGGTACGGTCTGAAGCGGTTTACCGCCCATACTATGGCAAGACACTCACGTTCGACTGCCGAGTATCGTCCCTGGGCTGGACTCAGCTTTCGACTGGCATACGAAATGATTCTTCTTTCGCCACTCCCCCCCCGTTGGAAGAGCACGGCGCCAACTCCGACTTCGCTTGCGTCCGTCTGTAAATTATAAGGGTTACCCTTCAGAGGAGGACAGAGCCGTGGTGCTGACACCAAGGACTCCTTTAGCTTTCGAAATGCGTCCTGTTCGTGCGTCGACCAACGCCATTTAGTCCCTTTGGCTAGTAGGTTCGTGAGTGGTGCCGTGATCTCGGCGTAATGCGGTACAAATTGACTGTACCAGCCGCATACACCCAATACTCGCATCACGTCTTTCGACTTCTTTGGAACCGGCAACTCCTGAATCGCCGTCAGTTTTTCCGGTTCACGGTCTATTCCCTCACCGCTTACGATGTGTCCCAGGAATTTGATTTGTGTCACCCCGAATGTGCATTTCTTTGGTTGACACGTCAGACCGTATGACTGGAGTCGCTCCAGGACTCTCTGTAGGTGGTTTAGATGTTGGTCGGGGCTCTCCGAGTACACCACAATATCATCTAAATACACCAAAACAAATTTACCAACTAATCCACGGAAAACTTCGCTTACCAAACGACAGAAAGTGGCGGGGGCGTTTTTCAGTCCAAATGGCATTACTCTGAACTGGAATAATCCTCTTTGGGTTCTGAACGCCGTCAGTGGACGTGTCTCTGGTGAGAGACCCACTTGCCAGTATCCTGATTTCAAGTCCATGGTGCTGTAAATTTTTGCTCCACCCATTCCTCGGACCATGTCGTGGAGGTCCGGCATTGGGTGTGCGTCCGATTCCGTCTGCATGTTGAGACGGCGATAATCCACACAAAACCTGCGTGAACCATCTTTTTTCTTTACCAGAACTACCGGTGCGGCCCATGGGGATATACTAGGTTCGACGAAACCCTGTTCTTCCATGTCTCGCACCATTTCGGCAATTTGGTCGTTTTTTTCTCGGGAGTACCCGTACGCGTTTAAAGCCACCGGATTTGGATCCTTGAGACGGATCTGGTGCTCTATTAAACGCGTTCTGCCTACTTCTCCGGAGAAAACCTCTGGATATCGGCTTAGGACCTGTTTCACCTGCTTACCGTACTCGCCTTCGGGTAATCCTGCGGTTGACAGGTCCACTGCTACGGTGACCGGAGTTACTGGATTTCTCCAACTCACGGAGACCCGTTTTTCTTTTCCTAAGTGGATTATGCAACCGTTATAGTCCCAAGCGACTTGTTGTTCCACGAGGAAGTCATGGCCCAGGAAGACATCTCCAATTAGGTCGTCGAACACTGCGGCCCTGAAACTTACTTCCAAGTTCATTATTCCGGCTCGAAATTCGGCAAACTCCGTAATTTCCCGGGTTCGTCCGTCCGCCATCCGGACGATCTCTGGTTTTTCCGTAAAACTTCGACCAAACTTCTTTGCTACCCATGGTTTGACATACGTCCTCGCCGCTTGCGAGTCCAGTAGTGCTATTACCGTTCCGAGTGCAAACTCCAGTTCTATGGCCGGTAGCGGAACATCCGATACTCTAGTTTTACCTGTTGAAACTGTTGCAATGGTTGGAGACTCCAACATTCCGGTCCGCAGATCCGCGAATTGTTGTCGCAACTCAAACAGTGAGTCCGTATCCGAGTCCCTCCTCTTGCATTTTTCCCGTTGGTTCGGAATAAGTTCCTCTGAAAAATTTTCGGACGTGATCGGACAAGTTAACAACTGTTGTGTTAACTCCTCTTGTTCCGCATCACCTGAAACGTTGTCCGCGACATGGTTATTGGGAAGATCGCTTACCTCGGTAACGCTTCCACTTTTGTCCGGAACAGTTTCTGTCCTACTTATTTCCAAAAGGTCAGACCCTCTCTCCATTGGTCCGTCGTTCACCCGTCCCATTGTCACGAACTGTGGTTCTTGTGCCAGAACGTCGCTTTCAATGGTTTTTTTCGGTTGATTGACGGTTTTCACCGGACGAATTCGAGGTCTGGATCTTTTTTTCGCTGGGATTCCGTTTTTACCCGGAGAATCGACGGTTTTCACCGGACAACTCCGGGCTCCGGGGCTCCCCTTCGGTGGATTTCCGTTTTTACCCGAAGAATCGGCGGTTTTCACCGGACAACTCCGGGCTCCGGGGCTCTCCTCCGGTGGATTTCCGTTTTTACCCGGAGAATCGACGGTTTTCACCGGACAACTCCGGGCTCCGGGGCTTTTCTTCGGTGGATTTCCGTTTTTACCCGGAGAATCGACGGTTTTCACCGGACAACTCCGGGCTCCGGGGCTTTTCTTCGGTGGGTTTTGGGAATCTCCGGTCTGTAATGCTCCCAAGTTCCGTTTTATCCGGTCAGTTTTTGGTAAATGTGTTTTCTTTCCCGAAAAGTTACTTACTGACTCAGGTGGAACCCGTAGCTCACTTGTCCTCGGCCGACTCCTTAACCTTTTTCCATTTATTTCCTGACCGGACGGGACCCACCGGTTCCGCCGGTCGTCCTGGCGTTTCCCGACTCCGACCTCTTGTTCGGACATGCCGCTTGCCAGTGGTCAAGACTACCACACAGCCTGCATCCTGATCCGGACGATAGTCGTTGGTTTGAAGTCGGTACCTGTGACTTCTCAGCAACCTCTGGTTTTTTTTTTTTCCCGCCAGTTTGGTTTTGCTGTTCTATCGCTCGTGGTTGACCACGACCTTTCTGGAGCTACGATTACGCACCCGTCCAGAACGTAAGACAGGTCTCTGAGTTCCGCAAACGACTTCGGTCGTTGGATGCGTGCATGCACACGGAACTCTTCACGCATGAGGCCGATTACCGTTCGGACCACCGCTTGTTCCGCCAAGCCCTCATTCACCCTCAGGTACAACTGGTATTTCAGTAGGATAAACTCCTCCAGTGTTTCGGACCTGGTTTGTGGAATACTCAGCAACTCTGATTGGAGACCAGATTGTAGGTCGTCTCCGTTGAACTTCCTTAGGAGTTCATCTTTGAACTGTGCCCATGGCAAGTCCAACGATCGTAATCTGCCCCACCATGTACCTGCTTTTCCTTTTAGTTGAGGTGCTAGCACAGTCACCCATCGAGCCCTGTTGATGCCGGTCTCTACCAAGATTTCCTCGGCCTGAAGGAGAAACCGCTCCGGGTCTTCGTCCTTCTTACCGGCGAACTCGGGGATGCTTGTTCGTGCTAAGGTCAACTCATGTTGGGGAATGAGTAGACTTTCCGCGAAGTGTACCCGTTTTCCACCGGAGATTTCGCCGGAAACTCCGGACTCTCCGGACAGGTTGCCGAAAACTCCGGACATTTTACCGGAAACTCCGGACGCTCCGGGCTGATTTACGGAAGCTCCGGTCATTTCACCGGAAACTCCGGACGGAACTCGTCTCGGTGGGTTTCCACCGGACAGCCTGTTCCGAATGTTGGCCCACCGGTCCTCAGCGGTCGTCTGAGGGTTTTCGTCCGGACAATTTTGCATTGCGCCGGGCAATACGTCGTTGTATGGTCGGGGGCGGTTTTCTTGGGTGGTTTTCACCACCCGTTCGGCTGACTTCCGCTTTTCTTCGGACAGTTCCCGGTCCAAACGTTCCACGGTCTCGTTCAGACTGACGTTGTCCAGTTTCAACTGGTTTATCGTCCGCTGCTGTTCGTCAACCGTCACCTCCAACCCCTCCAGCCGGTCCAAAACTTGCTCCATGTACGTGTTCATCAGGTTATTCTCGGTATTCACCGCACCCGTTTCGTCAAGAGCGTCGGGCGTGACCGACGGTATTTCCATGGACGACCGTTCGTCGTCCGTTTCGAAAATCACCGTCCCCGGGTCACGGTTTTCCCGTTTACGGATATAATCCTCGAGTACCAACAGTTTATCCGCCTTGGACCCCCCGGTCTCGATGCCACGTGCCGATAACTCCCTGTTCAGGTCGACTATATTCAGGTCCATTATCTTTTTACCGTTCATTCTAGATTCGACTTTGCCGTCGTCGTCGTAATCTACTAATTAACTTTTATTACGGAGAGATATCGGTTTACGGACGCGGAGAGATATCGATTAACGGACGCGGAGAGATATCGGTTAACGGGATTGTGGTATCGCGGGCCGAGACGTATTTTCCCAATCTATTTCCCGCTTAACTTGCGTTCAGCTGTTAGGATTTTATAAAAAAATTCGCAATTTGCGTAGATTTTCACCTTAGATTGGGGAAATACTTGGTAATTTTCGTTTGAATTTAAGAATATTTCAGACTACCCAGGAACCAGGTCTTTCGGGACACCCTTTCGTAGGTTCTTTACCCGTTAGTGCTAATTTATTTTAATTTTTTTTAAAATTATCGTTATTTAAATTAGCACTTACCTTTACACCCTGTCCGCAGCGCCAATGATGGTGCCCGTGGTCTGGGTGTATTATAAATTATTCCACAAAGAAGTAATATTGACAATCTTTATATTTTATGTTCACAATAGATATATAAAAGTCACAGTTTCGTTGAACTCGAAACGCGTAGTGAATCGCTTTTCCGCGACCCGCCGGCGGCAGCAGCCTTTGCCGCCGGCCCCACCGGTTTCCCGGACGCGTTATCGCGGACGTCGAGTAGGCCGCCGCGGTCGTGGTAATTACGACCGCGACAGATTTATTATTTATTCTTTTTCAACACGGTGTGTGTGTGTATATATAAGTATACATATTTATTGTGAATGTTATATGTGTTCTATTAAAGCTTATTTTGGAAATTTTGATACATTTGAAGTACTGCTTTGAAAAAATATCGTGTTATATAGCACAATATATTATGTAAGGATTTGAATCGGTTGAGGAATAAAATAAAAAAAGTATTTACTAAGAAAAAAGCTGAAATAACAAATGAAATATACTTACAAAACGTTGATTTTATATATACGAGTATATATATATATACTCGTATAAAAATAAGAACAAGAATTCCATTGCCGAAGGCAAAATATAATATTTAATTGTACAAAGACTATAAGCTAAAATAATGAAATGCGCCGCCATTATACCTCGAAGTTTTGTAAAATAACGCGCTGACGTAATTACCACACCTAAAAACAGCAACCGAGTCGGCGATAAGTCGAATCTGAAGTCGCAGTTAAAACATTTTCAATAATCAATACAATTTCGGGTTGAAATGAATTTTAAGAGACCGAAAATGTAATGTAACACAGATGATCACGATCAATCGATTGTTATTTTAAAGGAAACGAAAATATTCAGTTACCACATCCTTAATATACTCGTAAATTAAATTATATATTGTACGTATTGCGTATCGTATGTTCGTTTTCGACCGTTTCGTCGGAATCTAATGGACGACGTCCAATACGACCTACTCGGTAATACTTACACAACGTTCAAATTTCATATTGCTTTTTCCGCGCGCTCGCCACTAATTGGCATCCCGATTCCGAGGAATAAACTCCTGTACTCATTTATTTAGGAACTTGTCTATCAGTCTAAATATTTTATTCGAAATCGATTTAATGTTACGTATGGTAGCAAATAAAATTGTTTCCGATTCCGCGGAACAAAGAAAAAACAACTGCGGGTATTGTTGACATAGGATTTTTGTTATTTTTTCGCCAACGCCCGACGTTGTACGATCGGCATTTCCTGTAGAATTTTAATCACACGGTTATAGGCCAGTCGAAGTGTTGAAAAAAAAAAACAAAACAAATTGTGCGAAACCGAACGAAAACCAAACCGATAGATTTACAGCGAGTTATTAAATATTTAAATCGTTTTATATAAAACCTGTAAACGTATTAATTTTTCTCCGTTATTCGGCTGAAACGATATCCGTGTAGAAACGTTTTAAAATTCTGACCGCGGATACATGAATAATAATTATTATTGCAGCACGCGCAGAAACAATTAAATCGGAAAACATTTTCATCCCGATAGTTTACGGGGATTTGTTTCAACAATTGCCGCAAAAAAAAATAAAAAATATCACCGTTTCAACGATTCCGATAAATTGAAGATTTCTCTTCGGCTTCGAAAATCATCGATTCCACTCGAATTGTTGTTCGCAATAAATTTCGAATCTATATTTTATAACACACATATACGTATATTCTTATATAGGTATGTTTTTATACGTTTTTTTTTTTTTTTTCATTTCGTATTTTCTTTTTGTTTGCAGTCAAAGGTTTCCCCCCCCCCCCCGTATACGAAATACATTATTTATTGATCATAATTCGTCGTTCGACGGCAAATCGCCTCTGTATAGAATCGTTTTTGGCATTCTAATGATGTATCGTCACATTAAAATTTCAAATGGAAACCGACCACGGTCGTACCCGAGTAACCTATACCGAGGTTACTCCACTCGCACCAAGTTACTCACTTGGCGCGTGCAAATGTAATGCGCGTGACTCGATTTGTATTTATCATTGCTAGATGGTCAGAAAAAAACCTACGACACGCATTTGAACTGTCCGGAGCGGACGGTATTATTATTCAAATAATCGTTTTCGCGAAAGCACATTTTTTTCGAGTGTAAATAAAAACCGCGCGGGCTCGTCGTCCCGACGATTTCTCGTCGACATCGCCGAGCCGAATTCGAACAGACACGATAGATTATACGTTTCGTCGTGGAATATTCATATTCATAATATAATTATTATCGACTGTTACCGCCGTAAGTTTCCTTCGTAAACCTTCGTTTCCTGACGCCAGCCGTCTCGGCGGTGACATTTTTTTTTTTTAATTTCTAATTCATTACACGTCGTTAGATTACCGAGTTGGATGAAAAATATGATATTTACGACGATATTATGCGCGAATCGTCGTATATATTAGATACAACGCTTTTAACTACGTATTTCACCGATCGCCGTACTGACGACGACGCAACGTTATTATTTCGTCGAAAAACAATACAAACGTCGTACGTATAAGGGCCGAACAACGTGCAAAATGTTGAAATACTACGTCAACTCGATTGTATATTCGTGTCGATCGGTATCAGACGACGTTTTACGATGGCGTCTTCGTGACGTCTGTGCGACGCGCACGCAATACTATCATCTTTGTTGCTCGCCTGCGTTTCCATATTATATTATTATACGTCGTCGTTAAAATAACGAAACGCCGATGGCAAGTTCATCGGCACCGGATGAATCGCGTTCCGTTCACTCAAGACCGGGCGAAGTCAAATCTCGTTATTAATTTTTAAGCTCGGTGAAATTTACTTTTAATCCGTACGGTAATCGATGTAGCTTTTAGCTATTATGCATTGTGTTCGACAGTGGCAGTTTTTTACGTGTGCAACTATTATAAATTTCCATTGAAAAAAAAAAATGATTTGTCGAGTTCAATTTTTCACGTGTCGTCACTGCGAAATTTATTGTAAAAATTCATCAAACACGAACTAATTAAAAAATGAAATAATACGTTTGACACGTTATCGGGACAACGATATATTCACGATAATGATGACGAAAATAAAAAAATACCACAGAGTCGACAAAATAACTCCATTACAACGATATCGCAATCGGATCGACTACCGGTGTGCTGCACAGTTGGCGCACGCCATTTATTCGTCAGCCCCCTTTCGACGACCTTATGTGTTTTACACGGGCTGTCGATGTTCTGACCGAGCTGTAAATCAGCCGATGTGCGTGATGTAAAATTCAACAGAATTTTATGAGTAATATGTTCGTGTTAAAGCGTTGGTAAAACATATTTAAAATTATTTTTGTGATTTATAATACATATTGTATATAAAGTTTAATAAGTTTCGCGATAAATTTAAAATACACATTTTTATTAAGTATAATATCGTCTAATATTGATCTATGTGCGTACACCTAAGGGCACGAGCCGCCCCGCTGCAGGCGTTCGTTATTCGTCAAACGGGCGGTTTGAAACGCGCGCATTACAATAACATCATATTTATCTCAGATTGGCCGTCGAATAAATGAAAACGAAACGTTGGGGGCGGGGAAGTAATTTCGAAATATGAAGTGATATAATAGTGTACGGCCGTATTCCGATGTCATCCGACGGCTCCGATATTGTTATTGTGTTTTCCACCTACGATCGGGTTCGCTCGTCGACGCGGACCGAATCGAAACTAGTTCGCCGGGACACTCGACCACCAGAATATTGCGCTACATATAAACACGTACTCAGTCGTTGTCAATTAGCGCGTATTTCGTTTGCGTGTTTGTACTTTGAAACGAATAAATTATAACGAACCATACGAACCATATCGTTCGGCCAACGAGGTAAAAAAAAAAAACAAACACAGTATCGGAATTATCTGAAACGAGAATACTCGAGCAATTGATTACAACGATTCACTATTCGGGTATCGTTCGACCAAGTATGATCGTATGATCGAGACGCGAATTCAGTTTGTCCGTACGAAAACGTCCGGCGAAAACATTTTTTTCCTTTCCGAAAAAACCACCAACAACGTCCAATAGATTGATCTCTAGATCGAAATAACGCCATCGGACGAATTGTATATAGTTTACGAACGATCGACGATATAACCGCCTACGAACTCGACGGAATCGCAAAGTAAAACCTACGGACGAAAATTCACGGGCGGGGGGACGCCGATGAACGCGGGTTATCGGGTTTTCCGTAATTCGATCAAAACTACGACGTAAGGTAGTTTGGTATACCGTATACCGTATATATATATGTTACACCCGTATCCGTATGCGGCGCGCGTATACTCGTTTTAATTTATGCAAATTGAAGGAATCTATTGCCCGAGGTGAGATTTCCGAAAGACTCGCGTGAATATTGTTGCGAACGCGTTCGGTCGACCACCGTGCGTTCCGGGGCAGGTTCGGTGCGAGTACAAAGACAATCGGTGGCCGACCGATGACTTGCCGGGAACACTTTTTAAAAATAACGTCTCGTTTTCGGTGTTACAAACATAAAAAAAACGGTCTGGTCGAGACTCCGGGAAACACGATACCGCGAACGAATGCCGGGAGGGGGTCAGAGTAGAGCGATACGCCAGCCGCCGTCGGAAGTTCACATCGTCCGATATCGGGACGAAAATAATAATATTATTTGCGAAAGTCCGCCGAAGAGCACAGACCGTCTACTTCCGGTCGTTTTTTTTTTTTTTTGTTACAATCGTAAACGTGTTCTCAATACAAAAATTATTATATTGAATAATTTTTTTTTTTTTTATTTCGATTCTTTCAAAGAGAATTTTTTTTCCCGTAATGACCGCTTTCATTTCATTATATTATCATTATAATTCGAATCTGTACGGACGAGATCGTGCAGTCCGAAGCTTTTGAAACGGTCGTTTTTTGTTTCACCGGAGAAAATAATTAGCCGTGTACGTTTTTGCGGAACTTTTTCCATTATCCCACGTGTAATGTAATGTTACGTATCACGTGCTCACGTCGTGTGCGAGCGGTATTCTAATTACTTATCGCGATTTCGGAAATTTAAAACGCGACCAAACAAAGCAACGTGATCAACGATCGACTATAATAATCGGATCTCTGTAGAGCCTATACCTATACTATCGTGAAAATCTTTCCTTTCGAACGCGATTGAACGTCCGACGAGTCGACCGGACTCCTCGGCTTTCCGAGTGCCGGAGCTTCGGCCATCGCTAAATGATCACATTATTACATTGCCTCGATCGTCAATCGATAAAGTAAATAACTCAATTAAATATTATACATTCGCCATAACGTTCCAGTCACCGTGGCAACATCGATTTAATTGTATCGATACCACGTCTATTACTTTGGCCGACCCAAACTAACCCCCGACGGTTTAGGAGTGAACGACGCGCGGAGCACGACTTCACTTTGAGTCCTTTCAGACGGCACCCCGGCCTTTGAAATCGGTCAAGTAGTTCCGGACGAGGCGCGAACGGAAATAAAGTAATCGGAAATCGACCGGACTTCCAGAATCTAGTGCTCGATTTTTAAAACAATCGTCGGGCCGAACGAACGTTTATTTTCATTTGTAAACGCGGGATTTTCGTTTTTGGTTTCCATTTCGTACGCCGCAGAATGCGATGATACCGAGAGAGATCACGCTGTGTTTGAATATTATTTTATCAAGACATACAATAATATAGATCCGAGTATCATCTGCATTTTACTGTAAAAAAGAAAAGAAAAGCGAACCATCAATTATAGCCTAATTAATATTCACCGAACGGAACGCGTTTTAATTTAAATCCATCGTTTTATTTTTACTTGTGATTAATTATTGATTGAATTAATTATTTGCCCGTATTTGATTAATTAACTCTCCACATAGGAACACTTTATTTTTATAGGATATTTGACAATTTTTTCATTATATCATTTTTTTTTTTTTCCTATCGAAACCAAAGTCCATTTGCGTAATTAAAGACGGAATATTAAAACAACGCAAATAAATGATCTCTTCAAATCGTTAATGCTATTTTCCACGAAAAATCGAATCAATTTGCATAGTGCTCGTCATCACCGCTGAAAAAAGTATTTATTTTTTTCTGAATGGAACCAATAAACATGTTGTATGACGGAAAACGTTTGTGTTGCTACCGAGTTTAATAATAGTCTGCGATTCCACACGATTCGTTGCAAAAAGATATATTTTTAGATTACAATATACAAATAAGGTTGAGATTTTGAAGAAATGTCTTTTTGTTGTTTTTTTTTCGTTTTTACTCTCGTTAGAAAAACAATTCGCATACGTTTATTTGATACACCGCAAACTGATTCTAACTAATTAAGGTTTTTTCTCTTTCCACCCTTTGATTCCGTTTCTACTAGGCTTTTTTTAAACCTTTTTTAGATTTTTTATTCATTAAGTGTCTGCAGAAGCCTACAATTGAATTTACATAAAACATGTACAAATTAAATCTTATTCGAGAAATGTAAAAACTCGTACGCGTTGTTTTACACCATTGGTTTAATCGAATACAAGATACCACGCGATTATTGTACTTCAACAACAATTATTATGAAAATCGAATTCGAACACTCGATTGAATTTTATGGAAATATAAAAAGAAAGGTGATGACTTCTAAACGTTTCAAACGGAATTTTCGTGTCGGCAGACTAATCGACATCGATTTACTGCCTTGCGTTTAATTAATGCAATTTATGAATTCACATTAATGACTTTCTTTATATTAATTGCATGTCGATTATCGTTTTTTTTTTTTTTTTTACATTGTACATTATGCAAGTAATTACATTTCATTATTTCGGTTCTTGTTTATGAATGAAGACTGATGAAATAAAACGAAACGTTATTTTACGTTTATTAAACTCAACACTTTTCATCCCCATCATGACGATTCGCCGACTCATCGACTTCTCTAACTAGGCATGGAAATACAAAAGCACGTTTTTAAATATTATTTTGACAAAGAATGAATTTTTTTTTTTTTTTTGAACTCATTATGCACTTTTGGATTCAGACGTGTCAAAGACTCGAATTTCGTATCACCCGTGCACGTAAAAGTGCATACGACTATAGATGACAACTTACGACGACGACGACTCGACGGTACTCTGTAAACTTGATTTTATTTCGAACATTTCGCAAACGCTCATACCCGTCTCGGTGCAAGCACAATTGCACCAGCGATTACGTTTAAACGGTAATTATAATCGGACTCTAAATAATCTTCTGTCGACATTTTATTTCGATAAAATGCGAGAATTGATCGTGTCAGATTTGACTATACCCGGGGTATTTCGAATCGATATCGGCTTCTCGGTTTCGGATAGTCACATTGTTTAATTTATTTATTTTTAATCATTCAACGAGTCGACTCGACACTCGTATAAGGTACGCGTCTAGGTATACGAGTATGTATTCTTTTTACGAATCGTTTAATTAATCTTGTGTAAACAAAAAAAAAAAAAAATCATCGTACACAAACGTAATAATAAAACGTTAAAAATATGTAAACTAACTTTGTGTACTTATTATGTCGGCGACCTTTTTTTTTTTTCTGAAATAACTCGTTATCCCGAACGTTTATATTATGTAGGTATGGTTTAAATATTTAGGTCAACACGGCGTGCGAACACTATCTGAATTACAGTTCTACAACCCGCCGTTTATTCCTTTCGTATGAATTAATCGTCGTTCATTTATAATACTCGGGGTCGTGTAATGTACACGAGAGCGCGGCGTGTTATGATTTCGTCAGAGGGCTCTTGTGAACGAAACGCAGTCGCCAAGGTGAAAAAAATTATTTAAACGAACAAATTTACAACTTTTAATTGCGACTGTTCAACGAAACTGCTGAATATATAATAAATAATCGTACTCCGCCGAGAGCGTTTTATGAATCGCGTTCGAACCCATATTATATAAAATATACAAATCGGAACACTGAAAGGGTTAAACGTTTAGTTTCATCGAATCATTAGTTTCTGACAAAACCGTTGCGATTTTTTAGCGATCGCTATAATAAAATACAAATGGTGAAAAATAAATCGTCAAAATCAAAATGAATGTTGAAAAAAAAAAAATAAATAAATAAAAAAATACGTTCTAGAAAAATGTAGAACATTGTGGGGTTAAAGAAATAATGACATACGTAAAAATAACAAAACGTATGTCGTGAGAGGTTAACCACCGAGTCGAAATATGAAAATGTAGTTAGTATTTTTACAAACTATTATTATCCTTATTATCCTAATCCGATAAATATTTCAAAACGTGTTTCTTTAAATACATCACGTGCGATATTATATTAATAAACACACGCACACTGCGAGTCAAAAGAGTTCATGATAAATACAATCAGACCAAGAGTACAGAGTTATTCGTTGAAATTGGAATATTTTGATTTTTCATAAACACATTTCTCATTCAATTATAAACGATATTTATTATATTGCGTTCACTCAATAATTCTACATATTTAGTTCATAACTACACGAGTTCCGTTAAATTATTATTAATAACCTTTTACGCATCTATTGTCGGTAGTGAAATTGAATTGTCATTTGTCAGACCTTCGTCAAATCCATGTTATTTTAGTGTGGTTTTGAAATGTAGACGTTTAATAATACGAAAAAGAAAAAAAAGAAAGAAAATTGACATTGTCGAAACGGTCGGTGTTGAACTTTGTTCAAAGCTCTTGGTTTTATGTGTAAATCGAACGAGAAACCTTAAAACACGGGGAATTCAATATTATAATACTTGTAAGTAATCACTTACTTTTAACAACAGACTGTTTGTCATCACTATCGCGTTCCTTACTGTCTGTTTTCTATCACATGTTAAGTGAACTCAACACATTTCGATTCTACTACGGTGTAGGTTTTATTTTATTTTATTTTTTTGCGTTTGTCATTACGTTTTTGACCAAACGATTTTCCGAAGAATATTATATGAACGGTTTGTAGTAGAAAACGACGTCTAGTTGGTACCATGGAGATCGATTTCAAAATGTCCTTATAAGTTTTAAACGGGAAAAACTTATGGTCATAAGCTTACGTAAGACCGACGGAATTGACGGGAACCGATTTTTGACAAAATCAAATTTTCATTTTCATCGCCACTCAAATAAACCGAACAAACAATAAATTGCTATGACATGAGACATTTTTACAGATTACTTATATATTACTATCTCATAAAGCTTGTAAAGTTTTGAAAAGATTTCGATTGATTTTTGTGATTGTAATTTATTTATTAATTTTTTCAAACCGTTTCATTACAATTTGGCCGTCATGTAAATTAATGTACTGGAGAAATTACAGTTGGGCAACGAGTGTGCTATTATTTTTAAAAACGAAAAAGAGTCATCTTAAACAACGTAACACGATCATTTGTTATCCTGGTTATCTGGCGTAGCGTGCAAAATGTGCTTACTACAAAAAGAACACAGGAATGAGATTTTTATGCCAAAAAAAAAAAAAAGAATGAAAAACATGCGTTTATTATTAAGTGAAATGTGTGTGACCTACAAACAATAATCATTATAAATTATAGTTTTAAAATTTTAAGCGCATACTCTATACAATATGCAATGTATATTATACATAGTGTCTTTTTAACCTTCATCACCCCTTTTTTATATTTATTAATTGACTATATAAACTATGTAATTTATTTTTGCATTTATTCAAATTCTGATTTTTGAAACGTCGTCGGCTAGTTATATATATAAAAGAACAGGCCTTTTTTATTTTCCCATTTTGTGACGACGCTATTTAACTTTTTTCCAATTTTTTTTTAACAGAGTTGTTCCAATTACCTTTCTGAGTGTCGTCACGTCCCCCGATTTTCAAAAATCTACCCTTAAAAGGGGTAAAAATGAAAAAAATAAAAAGTTGCGCACGGGCGAAGCCGGGTTATTCAGCTATAATATTATATATATTGTTAATATTTTAAGGGAGACTTTTTTCGCGAGCAGAATAAGTTTAACGGGAGCAGTAATTCAATCGGAGGGGAACGCAGGGGCAATACAGGTCTCCCGACTTCTGATCAAACTTTTATGTGCCGCCTTTGATTTTTTTCCCGCGAAGTGTACTAAAAACACACGGGGGCGCTTAAAATCAAACATAAATGATAGTCTCCCTTAAATCATAGGGGTAATGACGCCACCCCACATTGCCACGAGGCAATAGTTCTTTTTTTTGCTATTCTATGAAAAAAAATCGTGATTCTCGCACCGGAAACGTACAACAATCGAAGAGATTAGTCATTAATAGGTATTACGTAATTATTATATAAGATAGTTCATTGTGACAACACGATTATGTAACAATAGTAATGAGGAATATATGTAAATAGGAACTAGTGAGATACTGTGTGTTAATGAAATCGCGCCACCCGACCAATAACAGCTGTTCTGCGCGCGCAACCCGCCTGATACCGATCGAGAGACGCCCGCGAGGAAGTACGTCGGCTAACCGGATGCACAGTGCTCTGACGACCGGCCTAGTGTCGACAGCGGTTCGGAAAGTTCGGTTTCGTCGCGGTTTTAATTTTTCTCCGTGATAAATGTGATAATGTCGTCAGTTTATTATTCATCTCCGGTCCGACGACCGATGAAACTTTTAATCGTCACTTTTGTGTGTATCTGTTAGTGCTTACTTTATATTTTCACCAACCGACGCCGAAACTCAACAGCAACCCACCGACAAGCCGTAAGTAGTACCGATTATATTTATTTACAGTCTAAGTTAGGTCATAGGCGCCTCTGTTCGCGAGGTAGCGAAATCATGATTTTTGCCCTATTTTATAAAAAAAATCGCGATTTTCGCCACGTTTAGTGAAAATCGTAATTTTTTTCACCGGAAACGTTCAAAAATCCAACAGATCGGTTATTAATCGGTATCTAATTTTTTACTTATAAATAAAATTCTCTCGTCACAGTGTTTCTCATCGATCTCCTCCGTAACGGCTGGACTGATTTTCATGAAATTTTTTATATATGTATATTTGTATATTTGGTAGCTCAGAGAATAGGACATAAACTATTGTTTAAACCCCTAGGTGTTAAGGGTGGCCCCTACCACAAATATTTTTAAAAATTTAACGTTTTATATTTAAACCTATTCTGTAACCATAGTAACCATAATCATTGTTTATAAATTTTTTTGCGATTCATTTTCAATTAAAAATATAATATACGTGTTTCATATACTTTTCATATACGAGTACTTACAATAAGTTAGTTATTAAATACTTAAATTTGTTACATTAAAAGCGATTTAAAGTGAAAAAATGTTTACATTTTCAATTTTTACAAAATTCAACCCTCGAGGGGGTAAAAGAGGGTTAAAAATGAAAAACGTTATTTCTCTCCCTCACACCGGAAAAAACTTTTCACGGGCTAGATTTCGAGATGCAACGTGATCAGTGAGTGCGTGGTAATTTGGATTTCATATAATAAATAGATTTTAAATTTTATATAAACGAATGGCTGGCGTTTTGTTATTTTTATATTCCTCTTTTAATTATAAACACCATCCCCAAATACTTACAATAAGTTAGTTATTTTTTATACTAAAAAATTCACTAGAAATATATGGCAAAACAACGTTTGCCGGGTCAGCTAGTATATATATAAATAAAGATTTTTCGACTTTTTCAAATATTTATAATTTTTTAGAATTTAAAAACGAACTGTATTATACACGATGCTATAAATGTTAAAAGAATTATGCGCGTATCGTTATATCGTACTACTGTTCCACTATCTGATGTGTAGTTGTTTATGTAAAAACAAAGATAGGAAACGCAGGCATCGCTTATCTTTCTAATAATATAATGTTTTGAAATATTACTACGAAAACGCGGACGTCCCGCGTTTTTTAAACGGTCGTTGTTATGTGTTCACGTTGTATACATGATAAGTGGGCGTTATTTTTTCCGTCTTAGATTTCCGACGCAAGTCACTGGCCAACAGAATACATCAATTCCCCCGATATATCCATCAAAATATTGTACGGATGAAATTGTATTCCTGTCATTTGAAACAACAACAGCTGCGGCCGTGTTTGATCTCATATTACGCCAATGGTAGTGGGAAATCCTGAGCGGAATAAATCAAATCTCCTCGGTTTCCGATTTCTCTCCTCGAAAACTCATAACCAAGTTTTCCGTCCTAACGGTTTAGTTGACTTTTTCTTTTTTAATGAAATCAATAACGCACATTTCTACTTAACAAACGCGCTCGCGCCTCCGCACTCGTATATTATACCGTGTACATTATATGTACAAACGGCCCGACAGACGAGACGAGCGACGGGCGTTTCAGCTTCAAAAGTCCCCAACGTGGAGTGCATTTCACACTAGGAAACCCGACGAAGATTCGAGTTCTAACCTTTTATTGGAAAAGCTCAAGTATTGTCGTCGATCGTACCAAAAAAAAAAAAAAAAAATCAAATTAGTTTAAAAACAAAATTAAAGTTTTAGGTAGATACTTCAGATTTTTGCTCGCAATTAAACGGCGCGTCGGACGATTCGATAAAATACGAAGCTATAATAGTGATTGTGATGAGATAAACTAGAATTTTTTCCAATTTAAAATCTCGCTTTAAGTTAGAAGAAGAATTATTATGAACCAAAGCTAATTTAAACATTTCCGAGGACAGTTCAAAAAGATTTACAACTCACATCATGGTTAAACAAACAGATAACGAGAGAGCCTGGTCCGCGAAGTCGCGAGGTCATGATTATCGTTTAAAGTCGTGTTTTTTCATATCGTTTTTTAGAACTTAGATCACATAAATTCGTTTGGTTTTTTTTTTTTTATCACGCGACTCAACCCCCCATTAGAAGTTTGGCTTTTAATCCTGAAAATGTTTAGCGAAAATACATTAAAATTTTTAATTAAAAATGTTTCATAATAAAATACTATTAGATCGCGGAAATATGGAATTATTGGCTGGTTAAACAAAAAAAAAAGTTTCATGTAACCTAGAAAATACCGTCTACTAGTCAGAAAGTTTGTCTTTTTTCACTAAGTTAAACAACACGCTTAACATACTATCATATTAGACACTGTTATAAATTGCGCGATGACATAAAAAGCTTTCTATATAGATTAGGTTTTAAATCCAGATTTAATGCGTCTAAGTCTTACTCGATGGCGCTTTAGATCGGAGCGCGATTATCTCGAGACGGAACAGCATAAATAATTAATAAAATAGATTTCAGATGATTTCCAAAATCACCGTCCGCTTTCTTTCGAGCACCAGTAGTATTACTGCGGATTTTATATTTCCGCGGTGCGACACTACCGCGACTATATCATTGCTGTCGTCGAATACGTTTTTCGATCAACAGATTTCGAAAACGAAAATACGAGACGAAAAGATAAAAACCGCGTGCTAAACAATACATTTTCGATGAAAATTATAAATTTCAAATTCTATAATAATATTTCTATCAGTTAAATCATTACTGAATATCTTATTATTGTAATCATAGCGTAATAAAAATTAGCGCGTATAGTGTTTATATATCTTTTTAGACTAAACAATTTTAGCGACACGATTTTTTATTTTCATATTATTTAGTGGCCGGGCATACAGATAAATATTTCGCTCTAGCTTTTGTAAAACATACGGGCGCCTCTGCGTATGACGTCCATATAGTTTACACATATCAGTCGGAATACTTCGTGAAAAACCGTTAATTTTTTTATATGCGGTTTTCGCACGTGTTCGTTTCTTCGCGTCCGGTGTTACGTCCGACGTATACATGATATTTTTGTAAAACATCAAAAACAATAACAATAAATACACAGTGTCCAAACACTAGCTGACACCTTGCCCCCCCGCCCCTCGATACCTCGTTTGAGCCGCACTCGCGAACAGAATTTATACGACTGTGGCCCGGAGCCGTCCGATTTCTATTGCGTTTTAAAGTTTACGTGCCATTTAAAACGGCGTAAGGAGAAAAACAATATTAATGGTATGGTTACGGCCGGACACGTGGCAGCCACAAATCGTAAATTAACCCCGACGCGTGACGTATTACCTAATCTCGTTCGGAGCACAATGGACGAAAACTCGCGACAGTGCTTATTGCGGTAAATAGTACTTTATCGTATTTTCATTGCCGAACTCGCGGCGGCGGCTCGGAAAAACGTAATAACAATAACAACAATAATAATAATTAACGTTATCTACGCGAGCGGACACGTCATGCGAAAAAGTTGAAAAACTCCAACGCGTATACTTTAAACTTACGGGTCTATATAATAGATTTCGAGAGGTTCGAAAAACAATGGATACGAAATCGAAAATATCCATTCGGTTGAAACGGTTAAAGAATTTCCAAGCGACCGAAACGTACGAAATCGTCTCTCGTCGGCTGTACACATTGACGCGTTGCGATATAAACGTTTCGCAAGAAAGAAATTTCGATTCGAACCGGAAATATAAAAAAAAAAAAACACGACGTGGCGCCAAAACTTTTAAACCACGATATTACGTATATTTTATTTTCGACGTCACATAATAATTGCAGATATTTATATTTACAGTCGCGATATGGTAACAAAGTTTTCAAGAGCAACACCGGTGATATATATGAAAAATTAGTGACGACTTTGGTCAAACTCGTGAATCGTCTAAAGTCGTATTTTATTGTTATTTGAAATGGCGAAAGGTTCGAAATAAAATTTGGTCGACGTAACAGATATCACCAGTCCGTCTAGAATGTGTCGCTCGTGAGTAATTTCTGGCGCTGCGAATATAACAGTATGGCGAACACGTTATATAATCGTTCACCAAGTCACTCGTCGTCCGTCTGACAAATAAAACGCTAAAAATTAGTAGCTTTGTATTCGTTCTGCTGATAGCACTTGGACCGGATCGTATTCGAATCGCTCGGTATTTTACGCACGACGACAACAACGATATTATCTCGGCGAGGGCCGTACTTACGTGTGAAAACACTATTTCACAACTCGAACAGTAGATAAAATTGACGCGAACTAAATGACTGATTGTAAAAACTGGCCATCTGCACGGCCGTTATTCTGTTCGAACGGTATAATACAACGGATGCGACTTGATGGAAAAAAGCTGCTGACGTTACTGAAAGGAACAATATAGGTTTGAAGCACTGTTGAATCATAAAAAATAAATGTATTTCCAATAATTACACAATTATTACAAAGCAGTTCAACAATAACGATAGGAAAAAAAGAACACGAAAATCGATATGAAACTACAGAGTACCATCGAAATCGGAATGATCTAAAAATATTCCGCAATTTTCAAATAAATTGTTCGAGTTTTAAATTTTTAAGTTGACTATTTTTTTTTGTTCCACCTTTGTTTGAATTGTCAACAATATTTCATTATAAAATATGCATTTATTACTTCGTGCTTTCGTTTAGAAAAAAAAAAAAATCATCGAACATGGTTTTTATTTTTGTCCCAGTAGCGTGCAAAACTTTGCGCGAGAAATTATTCATTCAGTTTTAAAAATTGACAATTCCATAAGTGAGTTTTTTTTAAATATTTTACAACACCATATTGCGATATAAGAATAAACATTTTAATTTGTCTAAAATATCGTGTTCATTTGATAACATCTAATTCGTTCGGTAATTATTAAGTAACTTTTAACCGTTTTAACGATGATATGGCAATAAGTGCATGAAAAACTATATGGGTAAATTTTTATTATATTTTTTGAGATTAAATCGATTTTCAAAAAAAAAAAAAAAAAACATACAAATCAAATGGACAATAATTAAAAATGTTTCTAAAATTGTTTGAAAAATTTATTACGAAATGTTCGACTGAAATTTATCTGTTTTTACCAATTCGTCGTAAACGTTGTCATATTGTCAACCGGTGTAAAAAATATCGTTCGATGTATTAGAAAATTAATTCACGTAAAATTCACGTCACTTCGAAAATTAGTGTGTATTTAAGCTTGACGTAAGCACGTGTATAATGTATGTACCTACTGTACTTATGTTATTCTGAAGAGCTGAACATTTACTTTATTTTTCATCGTTTATTCGTTTAGCTTTATTTAAAATTATTCGCGATTCAAATTTTCTCGTTCGCACTTAACGTCATATTATTTATTGTCGTTACGTTTTTAGCTGTAAACGTATTGCGTGTAATCTCTGAAAGCCAAAGACGGGTTTGCCACGATTTCTGAAACGGCTGAAACGAATCAGAAAAATATGCTTGACGGCAAGGAAACAAGTATATAAAAGCAGTGTAATGAAAAAGCCAGGATTACGTCACAGACAACATATTACGCAGAGGCGTATTATAAGTAAATATATATATATATATATATCAAATAAATTTTCATATTAAAAAAAAAAAAACTCATAATATAGTGAGACGACGTCAAAAATAACCGTATTCTTCCGTCTAAAAATTCGTTTATTATTATTATTATTATTGTTATCGTCCCGATGTTTCTGTTGCATTGTTTGAGTATAAATTATAGTCTCGGCGCGCTTTTACTCATTAATCAGTGGATTCCTCGGTCCGGACGTTTTTCAATATATAAATGTTCTCGACTAACGCGTTTTCCGGCGAAACCCGAACGACAATCGTCCGATACGAACGGAATATTATAATATTTTCATAATGTTTTCAATCAAATCGTGAAGGACGACACAAGTTTTCTCTAAATTTACGAATATTTGTCGACCTCTTGCGATTCCGACCGCGCGCGTGCGTTGTGTACGTGTCACAGTAGAGTATTTATTTAATGGTTTAGCCCGAGCAAACATCGAACGCCCGAAACTTCGGCGGGTTTAAATAGTAATAATAATTATTATATACCGTTTTGCGTTTTTAACGTACCTATTATTGTTGTTTGCGATTGTAGTTTAAAACGAAGTGACAAAGTCGTCGTCTGGTGCCTTGAAAACTCCACGCCGATCGATCGCGTTCGTTCGTTAACTATTCGGGTTTAATATTTTACTGTGTTGTCGTGCTCGAACGTATTTTACGCGTGACGCTTTGGATTTCTGTTTTGTGACATAATCACGTGAGCCGTATCGGTTGGCCTCTTTATAACGCGTCGTGGCGAAAAGTTCCCGAGTCTCGCGTACCTACGCTCTGGCCACTCGGGAACGGATCGAATTGTATTACCGAACTAACTTCGGCTCATTTATGAATTATTCACCGCATTATGAGTTCGGCGAGAGTGTTCTAGATGCGTTTAAACAACTGTGCCGTATTATGACGTTTTAAAACGACAAGAAACATGAAAAGAAACTTCCAAAAAACTTGCGCTGCTAATATCTGTTTTCGATTATGTATCACTCGGTGATGTAGTTAGGATTGAGTGATGGGATGTGTCTCGAGAGATTGAGGCTATAGCGTTGATTATAACCAGGACCCGGATGTGTATGCTGTACTGAAATTATGACATAAAAAACACGAAAAATTCCCTAAAATTATATTAAATCGATTTTTTAAATAATAATAAAAAAGTATATAATGTCTGTACTTTGATTCAAGTTTGAATTTGAATCGACGTATTACAGACATAAAAAATTATCAAGTTGTGATTATAAGTTCTTAATTCGTTGAAAAAAAGAAGAAAAAAAGAAGTTTCTAGCGTTTAACTTTAACGTGGCGGGTAATACTTATGGCCGTAGTTTAGATTTTCTGTGCGAGAAAATCTCCATTGTTTCTAAATTATTGTGAACGTGTTTTTAGTAGATTAGAGTTTGTTAAAAACAGATCACGGTCTTCCACTGGGAAATAAACGTACAGAGGCGTTTTCAAAGTTGCCGCGTTAGTATTAAAAGCAGGGGGGAAAAAAAAAACGAAGTTTCGGACGGAGTAGAGTCATTATTTCTAGACGGAGCAGTGAAAAGTTCTTCGCGGTCAATGTCCAAGCCATTTATTATATCGGACTGAAAAAAAGTAATTTTTTAACATTTCATATGCGGTGTGTTTTGACACAAGTTCAGTATGCGAATAAACCAAACGTAATGAATATCGAATATTAATAATATTAGGGTTTGAAAAAATAGCGCTGCGATTTATGTGGAAACTAAGTTTTATTAGTCGGCCGATTGTCTATCTTGAACAGTGGGCTGGTTCGCACTGCGGTTCGCCTCTCGCTGAACCCACGTAATTTTCCTGTGGTAATAAATATTTAAAATTACAAGTTTATTGCGTACAACAGAAGCGTACTGCACGATCGTTCATCGACGTTCTTCATTTAATATTTATCAATGTAAAACCAACATGTGACGTGTTCGAACGAATCGTCCGGTCTTATAATATCGTGTGTACTTATTATCACGTGGTCATTTTTAATTCTAAGCAAACATGTTATTATAATATAAGTCGAAGCCAAACGTTTGTTTCCCGAAATAACAGTGTTAATTGTACGTAAGTCTCGACGTTTTATTCCGTGTCACTGACGTGCGATTTGAACGCGATGTTTATCGTATGCGTAATATTTTAACGACAACGAATTCAAAACAACGAAAAATATCCTTTCTCGACGTTGTTCTCACAAAGGAGACCCCGTTCGATTTAGAAAATACGACCGAGCGCGCTGTATCAAATCGAATCCGCGCTCTGAATCTGCTCTCGAGTGCGATTTGATTTATCACTGTTGATATTATTTATAATAAACACAAAACGCGTGTTGGGCCGAGATAAACTAGACGTCTAGTCACCTACGTCGTCGTCGCGACGGCGCGATTGACTAAATACATTGTTCACTACTGTACCGTTTTAAAACAATAAATTAACAATCCATATTTACACCTCGACATACGCGAACATGCACAGCGAAAATGTCATAATACTACGTCGTTCGATACTTTCGTTTTCAGGGGAAAATTACAAGAGAATTTCAATTTTTTAGCAACTTATACTCGAAGGAAAAATAGAAGGCAAGAGAAGTCCTGGTAGACGAAGGGTAAAGTGGCTAAAAAATCTCCGGGATTGGTTTAGTACAACATCAACCGAACTATTTCGTTCATCGTTAGAAAGAGAAGCAATATTCAATATGATTTCCAACATCCGAAACGGATAGGAACTTCAAAAAGAAGAAGATTCGATAGTAATATTTTCTATCGGCCGTTTTTTTTCCGTTTTGTCATTTTTTTTCTTCTACGTAGTCTGAGTCATCGATCTGCGACGGACGTTGTTCTACCCAAAGATTATTATGCACTGTTGACGGGCACGCCGACGTTTCTGACGAGGCTCTTAGGAATGCTTCGTCCGGGTTTCGCCTAATTATAGCGCTTTGTCGAGTCGATTTTCCATCGCGGTCGGCCGACGACGAGGCGCACATAAAATAATAATTCAGCGAGAGAAACGGCTGTTCGGCCCGTATCACGGCGCGCCGGAACGATAGCATAACATAATATTATGTTCTATTCCATCGTATTTCGTTCATCGCGACCGCCCGTAATAATAACGATTACCGACCGATCGTCGCTTTCAACCATCAATATTCGGTTGGCAAACTTTTCCGCGGACTGCGTATCCAACACGAACCACCACGTCACGTGGCCGTTCGGAAATAACGTCTTAATTTAACAAAGTGATTTTATATCCGTGGAAAATTTATATGATAAAAAAATGTGATGAAGAAGACCGACTACCGTTCATTCGTCGTACGAGATTCGTACACGTTGTTTTCTTTTTTCGGTCTCGAACGACTATAAAAATACAACAATTTTACCGAAACGTATATCCGGCGAGCTTATACAAAAGTTTATTATTCTTTCCGAACATAATTGGGTCTTAAACGTAACCGGAAAAAAAAACAAACTCTTCCGAGTAATAGAATATTTTCGGTTCGTTATAATTCACGTAACTTTCGGTGTTTTTATGTTATCTTATGAACGCAAATTGAAACTTTTTTTCTCGTAGTATTTTGTTTGTTTGTTTTTTGGTTTTTTTATATTTTTACAATTAATATGCATAATATTAACAATAGCGTTTATTCAAAAAGTTGCGGATAGTTCATTGTAAAAAAATACCTATTCCTTAAAGAGTTCTGTAGATATACAGTGCAAAAAAGTTTTTAAAAAATACAGTCGATTTACAAAAATATTATTCAATACATTTTAAAAGTGTTTCAAATTTATATTGTTTACTAATTGATTTCAGTAGAATAAACAACTTTCCTAGGTGGCCGGCGTGAACGATCTTTGTTTACACGAGATATTTAGATGGGCTGTACTCGTAGTCGATGTGATGTTGTATTATTATTATAAATATTAATTAATAAATGTTAATTTAGATCAAACCAATTTACCGTGAAAAAAAACTCGTTAAATATTTTTAAAAAGTATATTTTAATAACATTATTCATAAATAATCAAACGTCTCTCAGCGTAATGTTGATGCATTAGTCCAAATTTATTTTAAAACTTATACTTTGCGTGTTTTTTTTTTCTTTTACGTTTTTAAAAGCTTTAAATAACAATTTACCTAAAACACAACATCTAATTGTTCCTTCTATTATTCAATCTACTTGAAATCGCTAATCAAGTCAAATTAACGTTTGTATAATGTAAACTATATTATATAAAAAAAAGAGGTTGTTTTAGTGACTTTTTAAAAATAAAATTTGATTTATCATTATAGCAATACTTATGTTATTTATCATTATAATACGCATTTCGCCTTTCCAAAAGTAGGTAACGAGTGACATGTAAAGAAATGAAAAACTTAATTGGACGATTTGGATGACGATATTATTATATTTTTATTGTTTATAATGAACTTTATAATGGATCGAGAAAGAGAGAGAGAGAGAGAGAGAGAGAGAGAGAGAGTAGAAAACTTAAAAAATTCAGAATGTACAAGTTTCTTAGAAAGGAAAAAAAAAAACAAGACAGTTATGTGGTGAAAGAAAACTCTCCGCGAGTAGTGACAGGTTTACGTCCTTTATGACAAATTAAAAGAATAATTTAATCGAAATAAATTATTGATTTTGTTCCGGTTCAACTTATATTAAAATATTTTATTTTCTCTTTACTTGACGTATTTCATAAAATAACAATACATGCTCGTATTTATCGTATTATATATATATATATTTCTATAGTTTCCAATTTTACGTTTTAAATGTTACACAATCGTTATTTTTCGTTCGAATTAAATCCAAATTTTAGCTGTCATTAAACTATCTAATTATTGCCATAGTAAATAATTATAAAATGCGTGCCGTTTATTATCGTGATTTCTATTTTTTATCGTTTTCGGATGTGACGGACATTGTTTGGGCACGTTATTTCTTGCACTTCGCGGGGATAATCTAAAAATCGTGTACAATCGGCACGTGTATTTTCCCGGAGAAAATAATACGTAGTCGACGACAACACGACGTCGCCTTTTTCCGGTGCCGGCATTATAAGATCGAATAAATGGAGTTTTTCTTTACAGATACAAATGGCAGGCACATCGACAGGCACCGCGGAGAGACATAATAAATCGCTCGTTTCGGTTTTTTTTCAGCATCGAAACCAAATAATAAAAAAATAAATAAATATACTTTTGTCTCGGGACGGCGGGTAAATCGTTCGAAAAAATAACGTTAAGTATATTATTTATGCGTATTAATATAATACCAGGTTTCGTTTCGTAACCGTTATCGGAAAAATAAAACGGCCGAAAAAGAAAACTTCACGCAACTAATCGAATCGTCCGCAGACGGTCGATATTGTATTTCGGTGTGGTTATTGTTTGGATCTCAGCGGCGGCGCTCGACTCGAATGCGAAACGTCCGACGGAATATCGTCTTCGTCTCGCCACGCGGTGAGCCGTAAAAAATGTATTATATAATCTAACAACAATCAGAATTCGAGGCGCAAACACATTAAAACCCACTGATTTGTCACAAAAAAAAAAAAAAATTAACCGACGGGATTTAGTTTTCCAACACGAGCACAATAGGAAACACGATATAGTTTTCGTTTCGTTCTGTACTGAAATCCATTAGGCGCCGACTTCGATCGATCATAAATGTAAATGCGACCGACACTTATCGGTTTTTTTTTTTTAACGATATCAGGGCGTTATTAAATCCCCGTCGTATATTTCTCGCGGCTAGTGCGCGTCGCACAGTAAATATATTATCTAATTTTGCGATTCTAGAACTTCCGTCTATAAATTACTTATAACAATGTGTGCATTTCGGCTGTAGTCGGAACTAAAATAGTTTCGGCAAAGATTTATCGATCTCCTTTTAACGGTTAAGAGTTTTACTCGCTAATAATAATAATATAGTCTATTAATAATGTGTACCATTGAATTGAAAGTTTCGGGCAATAGAAAATTAATATCAAGCTATATATATTTATATTAAAAAAAAAAAGAAAAAGAAAAAAGTACCGCCAGTCCAACGTTGACGTTCTCGCATTGTTGTCGACAAAATCATGAGACTTTTATCCGGAGTACAATTTTCACCATCGAAATTAGAAAATATAAAACAATGTATTGTTATAAAATTCATCAAAACTTTATAATTGCGCTTTAGATCAATACTAAAACATAAAATATTAAAAAAAAAAAATTAATAATAAAAATAACGCGTGACGACGAATAATAAATAATTATACACTATCCACATTATTCGTGATTTTAATATGGTTGTTTATCGGCACGATTCCGGTGCGTCAATACCAATAATAATATTATGATTAAAAAAACAAAAAAATTGTGTTTGTCTATTCGATAAATTTATAGAATTTATTTGTTTAATATAGAACATTCCGTATTTTTAAATCGTTCATGTTTGATTTGTATACGTCACTGTGAGTGTGTGTAGTATGGTGAGTGCTTATAGTCAATGGCTAATGTCAACATACACATCCTAAATCGGGGCTATTTGAACAAATCGAAAACAAAAAAAAAAAAAGCGGATTAAAAACAGACGACGACGACGACGGTTGGCCGATAATAGTAAATTGGTCTTTTAAATTTGAAACCAACGCTCACGTTGGTTTGGAAATACTATTCTGAGCACACGGATCAGCTTCCATTTCAAAATGTCTAAAAATAAGAAAAAAAAAATTCAAAATTCAAAATATTATGAAAACCATACGACATCTCTAGAAAATTACTAGTAGAAATGATGTTATGGTGATCAGAGAAGAAATCGAATAAAATTCTGTGCACACATTCTCGAATCGACGGAAACACTTACAAAGTATTACGTTTTTCAACAAGTACAACGGCGCATTATAATAATATTGTATAATATCTCGTACAAACATGTTTAGTCTGTTTATTTCATAAACTACAACTATAGTGTACTACTATAATACAAGACGAGACGAGAAACGTTTAGAAATGAAAATCGTTTATTAAAAGGTCCGACGGACCGTGCATATTTACTTATATCATGTCTGTTCTATTCGAATCAATAAACATTTTTCCGGCGTTTTTCTTACGACGACTTAATATAACGATAATAATATAGTGATTTATCGTTCGAGTTTGGGAAAGCTATAACGAGAACTCAAGCCGTAGAAAACTCGTCGACATCTCGAAATCTCGGTTTCGTAGGAAAATTAAAAACAATACGACGCGACGCAAAGGAAACGGTAAATCGTTTTTGTTTCGATTATATTAACGATACGCACGGAAACCCGCGAAAACCGAGTGGCATATCAGATTTCGAGTCTTCGGGGGATGACGCGTGTGTATGTCATTAAATCAGGCCCGTCGACGGCGTTAAACGTCGCGGATTATAGACGAAAACGGAGCAAATGAACCGCGAAAACCACGTGTAAACGCAGTTTGATCGAGTTGTATTATAACGTCATTACGCGCGTAATATAGTGTAGTTCGCGCGCGGAAGCCTCAGCCTCAGCCGCGCGGCACGCGAACGGTGTCTATTAGAGCGAAAGATTTTGATTTATACGAGCGTATAAATTATACACGGCATGACGTAATAGGAAGGTATTTTTATTTTTTTTTTTGAAAACGTTAAGCCGCAGACGAATGGAAATAATACGGAAAGTCGCGGTGGTGGAAAATAATATAATATGCCAGATTCGTCGGGTTTAATATTCGGACGCGTCTCGAGAAAAAAATATTTTTCATCCTCGGCGCGGCGGTGGTTTGAAACGGAATGAAAAAAAAACGTTCTCGCCGACGACGCGACGGATTTCTTCTTACAATAATTACGTTATTATTATGATTATCGCGAATTTCAGAATCTATGACGATCTTCATCGTAGAACCACGCGTGTCATCTGCGAAGCCGGGGAGGGACTCGTTTTTTGTGTAAATTCCGACACGCCGAGGTCGTACTCAGACTGGAATAAACACACGATATTATACGCGCGTCGTCGTCTCGTCACTCAAAACCGACGCGATGCGAAGAGATGTCGTACACTCGCGCGCAGTATTCGAGACGTGCAGTAAAACCACTAGAATTATTGTCGCGATAAATCAGCGTGATTTGTGTGTCGCGCGTTCGATCGCGTGTTAATGAAAATAATAATTACGAGCCCACTCCTTTGATTGCCCACTTCGACTAGAATACATATTATTATTATTCCGACGATAAACCAACTGCTAGACTGACGAGACCGAAGCCCGCACGGTCTCCGAACTGCGACGACGACGTGCCGTTGTGTAAGCGACTTATGGAGAAAAAAAAGAAAAACGTCACTCGTCAATAACAGTCCCGTTTCGAGTGATTACGACGACGACATTATAATATATAATTATAATATTACCGAATTTCTCGTTCGTCAGTCGCTGTTCGGAGACCCGAGAAAACCGCGCGTGCTCGAGAAGTAGATAATCATGTAGTACTACCTACGTGCTACCTATCCGAGTCGTATTTTTTTAATTTTATTTTCATCCAAGTTTTCTAGGTCCTGAAATTCGCCTCGATTAGACAACACGGTTAACAAACGAGTAACTATCTCGATTATCGTAACGTTTTACCGAACCGTAATCTCCTCGCTCGTTTAACGGAATTACATTATGCCCGTCGACGATACAATAAGATACTACTCTAGCATAGTTGATTATTATTAATCTCTCTCTCTCTCTGTCTCTCTCTCTCGGTTTTTCAAAAACCATAACGATTTTGTTTCTTCGACCGAATAACTTTGTTTGGGTAAAAAAAAAAATTAGTTTTCGCAATTATTTCGTATTTAATTGATATCTACGGCCGTTTTGAATTTCGAGTTGCCGCGCCAGTTCCGTCCGAGATCTCGGCAAGGGCGCATCGTCGTTAATCACGAGCTTTCGTAAAACTACATCGTCGCGTTTTTCCCCGTTTTCAGTGAATTAAACACGAAACGCGCCTAACGTCCCACGACATCGCAGTCGTATATCTAGGGATTATAAACCGATTTCCAACTATGACGTTTTTTAACGTTATAGTATATACGCAGTATAATATAATCGCAGGCGTTCGAATTAATTATAAATGTTAAATTACAAATCAGCTATATTATTCGGAACACTATCGTCCTGGCTTAGGAGCTCCGTTTCCTTCGAATGCGAGAGACGCGCGGTGACCTTCTTAGAATCGGTATGAAGTTACTTTTGGGAGGCACGAGCCGGCGCGTCCGTCCGGTGTGCTTTCTCATTTCGGTCGTACGTCAAACAACGTGTAACCGATACTTTTTCGATAACGCACGCGAACTTTCGAAAGATTTCCGGTCAGACCCGTTTTCGCGCAACATCCGTGCATCGCGACCACGGCCGCGTCGGTCGAACGTCATATTATTATGTTTTTGTCTTTTATTTTCGATCTGTACGCCGCCGCGGACGACAGCAGCACCTAAGGACGATATTATAGTGTTATCGCTATTGTAACTTTAAAGGACGGTAAAAGGACGACTGACAGAAATTGTGTGAAAAATAAAAAGGATAACGTTAAATTGTCTAATTCGTGTGATATTTTCCCGAGTGTTTGACGACACGCACAAAAACCGAAAATATATCTATTCCATTTGAATCGTATGCCTGATTATTTCATTATAATACGGTGCGATTTTAATTCAAAACAGAAAACTGTTGTTATTCCAACAGACATAGTCGACAATACGAAAATGTCAAACTAGAAACTTGATGAAAATCGGATTCGGAGCTTAAAATCGACCTTATCGAATTATTTTACGACTGTCGTTTAAATCCGTCGGCAACAGTCGGCGAGTAGAAACCGAGTTTCGTGTGAAGAATTATTGTAAATCAATCGCGCGTACCGACGAAGCGATGTTTACCTATTTTGACACGTTCGACCGTTTCGCAGCTCCGAGTGCGAGGGTAATATCGATTTAAAAATAAAATTCACGTCGTTTCCCGGCGTTTAATCAGTCCCGTAAATATATCCGAGCGGACGGTTTTAAACTCGCCGCGACACAAGCTACAGCGGCGGCAGATATCAAGACTTTGATCTTTTTCTTTCATTACGGACAAATAGAATTACGCCAACTGATATTGGGTCGACTCGTCCGAGTTCGTGTACCCCGCGTCGCGTATCAACTCATCGCGGATACTAGGGTTACGTCGGGTTCCCGTTTTTTTTTCTTCTCCTAATTCTCCTAATTCGATGAAGTATTGAGAAAACGACAAATAAAATTCCGTTTATCTGCTACACGCTACTCGATGACGGATTTTCTGCGAGAATAACGTTGATGTGAACGGACAATCTCCAGATCGTAGTATATTTATAGCACGAAAACAGATTTGTGTCTGATATTATCCAAGTGCGAATTTTCCAAACAGAATATTTTGAATAATACGTTAGGTAGTGTTTATTTAATTTTTATAGACCACGTAGTATCAAGAGTAAAACGTGTTTTTTGTTTTTTTTATGACTACGAACGAAATACGTTCAAGCCTGTATCGTAAAATATATTCATACTCGTGTAATTTTCAAAACATTAACTTTTAGATTACCCAACGGCTGATCATAAGTCCATTACAGGAATTACTTTAGTAGACTTACTTTACTTAACAGACCGTTCTTTACTGTTTTAGTTATACTTAGAAATATTATAATGCTCCAACATTATAAGAAGTCGTTAAAACGAAATTTTTATTAATAAACGCAATACCTGTCTTACTTGTTTTATATAAGTTTTTTCGCCGCTAAACGAAATAAAACCTACGACCGTGTGCACATGTTCTTTAATAATAATTAATTATTTTCGCGAGTTATCTCAATGTGTAAAACTTTAAAAAAAAAAAAATAAACCAGATGAACTGTTGAACGTTTTATTCGGCGTTTTTCGAAATTTTAAAATATTTTTTAGACCCAAAAGTCAGAGTTGAATCACATGTTTATGATAGTCATGAAAAAAATTTCGAAAAACTCCAAATACAACTCTCACTCGTACACCCGCGAATCGCAAAAGAAAATAATTTCTATTAATTAGTTACGATTTAGTTGATTCACTCGTGAAATTTGAAATGATACAAATTGCACTTACATAATTTATTCACGTTGTGAGAACGTAGTAATAATCGGTCTGTAAGTTTTAAAGTATGTGCGGAAATAGAAACTTTGAAGCACACTCCCCATTAAAGATGGAACTGACAAACATAATATTAATGATATTTCTAACCGTCGAGACATTGTAAAATACGTTTTGCCATCGAGCGAAAGCTGAATAATACACGATATAGAATCCGCCTGTCAGCGATTTGCTCGCGATTTGATAACACAGCGAATGTATATCAAAAAAAAATTGTCGGCATCTCACTATAGAGTCGATTTACATTCACATTAAACGCCAATCGTTCAACATCGGGGAGGAAAAGTCAGTTTCGTGTTAGTTGATTACTTACCGACTTACCGCGGCAGTGTTTCAACCTCGTATTTAGTTACTCGACAACGCAAAAGTGTGAAATGTTTTTCCATAGAAAATACCGGTAGTGCTTTAAGCGATCTGAGAAGTGTCATTAATTAACACCGTTCACCTCGCGTCTCGTAATCTCTTATGTTGCCGATGATTACTTTTATGTATAATTATAAATCGATTCGATCGGTCGTACGCGTTTAATGAAAATATTTAAGTATACATAGAAACGTACGTTTCGACGTAAAGTTTGATGGATAAAAAATCCACACTCGATGTGTGCATGAAAAGTGTTTACGTGTAGTTTCAAATGGATATTAAATATCGTTATTTATTTTACAAATAAACGTCAAATCGACTCGAAATTCAAAATTTTGGTTCATCTAGTACTCAAGACGGCAATTAGAAGGGATTTTGGGGAAATGTCGGCCCCGGCCAAGACCGTTCCGGTAACGACTCGGCTAGTGCTATTATAATCTATCGAAACGCACAACATTTCATTATACCACACGCGATTATATTTTTGTTCACCTAACCAAACCGATTGTTCGTTTTTTATTACATCGCTGTCGCGTGACAGAAAGTACAAATTTTTTCAGTGCGCAACTTATTTGACTATAAAATTGATCCGTTATCGTCTTATATCGATCGAAAGGATTATTAGTGGTCAACACGAGCATAGAGAGCTCATCATATCACGCGAGTATAAGAATAATTGGTTATTATGATGTAATAACAATCACGTAATTATGTAAATAGCATGCGGTGATTATGTAACAAAAGCGTAATAATCGTGAAATGATGACGTAATAGTATTGGAAATAAGTGTGTTTACGTGAAATCGCAATGAGTGAAATTCCGCGTCAGTACAATACTGTCCGGGCGAATGATAGCCGAGTTGCGCGCGCAGCCCGACGAATGCCGATCGAACGACGCACGAGAGCACGGCGACCGTGTGTGCGGACGATCATTCTAGTGTCGACAGCGATGGTCGAGAGAGCTCGTCTCGGTTTTAAAATATTTCATTTATTATTTTTCGATTGTATTTGTCGACATTGTTGTCGAAATTTTATTACTCATCTCGTCAAAGTGAAAATCGAAATTTTTTTTTTTTTTCGTGAATTTTGAATTTTTTTTTTAATTTCCCATTTCGATTTCTTTTTTTTTATCGCGAGTGACTTTTGCATCCGTTGTTCTTTAATTTCACAAGCAAATGGACAATAAGCTGCGACACAAAGTTCACCGCTGCAACCCGCCGGGATTCCGCAGTGAGTAGTACCGATTATATTTATTTAAAGTCCACGAGTTTATACGATTTTGTGCTCGTGCGTGTGTTGGTTTTTGAAAAAAGTTTCAAAGTTTCTATTTTACTAAAAAAATTCCAATTAAAATAATCGTGCGTGCCAGCGTCGCGTACTTATCGTTATCTCGTCTGAATAAATTTATTCTATTTTATCTAACGGTTAGGTACTTATCTGTGATTAAAAATCCCCTTTCACGCATAATTTTTACAGATTGAAAATTTATTTTAAAAAAAATTTTCGTAACCTATAATATACGAGTAAATAAAAAGTTTAAATAAGGTATTTTCAATTGTTTTAATGCGATCTATCGGGATAATATAATTTTATATATTTTTCTATAATAAAAACTATGAGTTCAAATTTTAATCATTAATATATTATATTAATATTATGACGATTCAGAGACTAGCCTAGAGGGGTTTTTTTTCATTTAATTCGGTTTGAGAATTTCAGAAAATCATATGTAATTTATCTATATAATAATTTTCAGCACTTTATGCCTTAACACCCTCCCCCTTTCTTTCCGGGAAACACTGTTGGCGGGTGTAGCCGGGTAATTCAGCTAGTACAATTATATACTTAGTTTTAAAGTTTAAGGATGCCTTTGTTCTAGTTATTTAGTGCTCGAAAGTGTAATTGTAGACATTCCGTCTTAAAACCCGCGTAATCAATTAGAGCAGAACACATTTTATTTTGTCACCTAAATTAACTATATAAATAATGTGTAATCAATTTATATATAAATATTTTTAAAGTAAACTATTGTCAAAAACAATAATATGTATTAAATTCGCATCCGTGTTGTGTCATTTTAAACATACAAATTGAATATAATTTCGTTAAAAATACGCACGTAAAATATATATTATTCTATATAAAATGTTTACATTTTTATTACTGTTTTAAATCAAAGGCTAAAACTAGTAAATTAAATAATTTTAAACTCAATAATACGATAATAATACTGATACACGAGTACAATAATACCATCAATAATATTTCCTTAAATGCGAGAAAAAATAAACTTTTTTTTTTTAAATCATTATAATAATAATAATATTGCAAGCTATTTATCGGTAGGAAAAAAAAACCATATCTATATAGACTACGTTTTGATCATAACGTTTCGACGACATTACACTTTCGGTTCGATATAACGCTCGCAAGTCGGTTGAATTTCGGTCGGTCTTTAAATATTATACAAACAAAAATTAACGTAAATCCGACGGTTAAAAATATTTCATTCATAACAGACATTTTAACATGAATACGTAAATTAGCAAGTTTGTATTTATTTGCTCAATTTGGGTGTGCCTACGTTAAAATCGACGAACTAAAAACTAATTAATTCAATTGGAATTATGTAAAAAAAAAAAACGTCCACCGTCGTGTAATATACTCGTGCGATCGAATGGAAAAATATTGGTTATAAATCGTGCAAATCGACGCGGCTTTTGTCGTTGTGCACGTCGCGGATGTAATGTTTTCAATCGCCCAACAATGTCAACTAGTGTGCGCTTTACAAGCGAGTACGCGTTGAATCGTAAAATCGATAAAAATATTATAATATATATATTATAAATGACGTAGTTATATTATCATATAAATGTGTTTTCCCGTGTCCCGTCGTTGCATCGAGTGCATAATTGCATAACTTAATTACATACGTTTTTATACGGAGTAGAAAAAAATAATAAAAATAACGTCCGGAATGATAAACGACGTAAACGCTCTCGTGTGTCGAGCCCTCGTGGTTCGGAGTTCAATAGAGAAATTTATGTTTGGTTTGCACTTTGAGTTTTAATTACCGCGATCGATGTCGCACGACAAAATTAAATATAATATTTTCATCTCGAAACGTATGTGAGCGCGTACTAGCGCGCGGTGGTGAATCACGACACATTGTGTTTATGAGTTCGGTTGAAATAATTTGTCGACGGCGTGAATAATAACGTTTCGTTCGTCGACGCGATAGTATATTATTATGAAAATATTCACAATTTTCCACGGTTTCGTACGCTGGTAGTCCTTCTATGTATATCGTAGACTCGGCGTTTAGGTCGGACCGCCGCCGCGGTTATCGTAAAAACTGTTCGTTTTTGGATTGCGAGTGAAGCGTATCGATTTGTCTACGAGTTTTTATTATTTTTATTTCTTTTTTTTTCTTTTTTCTTTTTTCCACACCCGCCGTTGCGGTTTTGACAAGACGACTTGGTCCAATCATAAAACATCAAAATTTACGGGGTACTATTTTTCGGCGAAATCGAATTATTTTTTGTGGCCGTAAGTCAAAAATGAATAATCGTGGTGACTTGAATTTTTCACTGAATATGACAATAATTCTCGAGGGACAGTGTGATTTTCGAATGATTTCGACTTTTTTTGTACTATTCATGGTGGTGGTGGGGGTACTCGAAATCTTTGAGTTTTCTTGGTTTTATTTTTTATTTTTTTTTCATCGCAAATATCGATCAAATTATTTTGACCGAATCGAAAAAGTGGAGATAATTTGATATTAAATTCCATACATTTTGCTCTTATTTTAAGAACTCGTTTTTATTATTGAAAATTCAAAGTCGCTGATTTTAAATGTTTATAAAATCGTGAAATTTTTCAAACTTTTCGTAGTTAAAAATGCATTAGATATTAAATTTTACAACTCTGAGCTGAAAGTGTAATAATATACTAAATTCTTCGAAAGTTTTTATTTTTAACAAAAAAAAAAAAAATTACCAGCAAGTCTCGAAAACAATTTATAATAATTATCAAATAAATGTCTAATAAAATCGGATTATATCGCGTAAACGATATTCTGAAGCAATTTGGTTTAAATTTTTTTAGAACAACGCACTAATACTATTCGCGCGTTCACTAGTTTTAACTAGTTATATCTCATTTCAGTCTTTTATTTCACCTTTTAATGCATATTTTAAACATCTGCGCACAATGTTTTCAATTATATGATTTATTATTCACATTATAATATTAAGGAATGTTTTTTTTTTTTTTTTATAGTTTCGAGAATCTCGATAGATACTAGTTAAAACCAAATCTAAAAAATTACGATTTAAAATAAAAAAAAAAAAATGATTTTGATGCCGTGCGTTGGTGCCGCACCAACGATTTAATTTCTCCAGTTAAAAACGACTAAACAACCGACAAACGGACGATTCTTTTAAAATGCTTGATAAACGAAAATCGCGGTAGGACGAAGAGTAAACAATGGGTTTCGTAAACGTTTAAAATGAGTAAATATGATCGCGACACTACGTTATGTTAAACGGTAATATTTCGGTCGTTCGCTATACTATAATGCAACAAATGTGCAGTGAACGATTCGTTCGTATACTGCATTCGCATGACGAATATCAATATCTACTGCTCCTTAATACGTCGTTTATACGAGACGTGTTTATATCGAGTACATAACATATTATAGTATATAACACGCGTGCACATGTCACAAACGTATTTTCCGCCTTGTCAAAAATAAATATGACGTTTATATTATCATTTTTTTATTTTTATTTTCGATCCGATTGACACGGAAAGTTCGTGAAATATTGATCGTGCCCAAAGTTGGGCCCCGGTGGGCAATCGCGTCGCGCGTCGTCGTTATACCTACTTCTCCCTCGATACGGCCCTGACAAATCAAGTCTTTATTCAGTGTCGTAAAACGTGTAATAATCATGATGTCGTTTTTCCCAAACTGTCGACGCGTGTCGACGAAATACGGCGACCTTTAGCCTTTGCCAGCGCGGCGCGTTAAATCTTTTCCTAAGTCAATTTTTTATCGACGTGACGCGACGTAACGATCGACTCGTTTCGATATAATAACATTATCTCGTCGTCTCCGAATCGCCTACGGACGCGGGCCTGTAAGCGCGTTTCGTTGTATCGCCGCGAATCCCCAGAGTTAGTTTCCCCGGAGTTCAAAGTTCGAGCTCGCGCGCGTGTGCTGTGCGCGTTCCAGACTGCGGTTATTAGACGCAGTAATAATAACACGCGATTGTTGCCGTGACAGTGCCGAAGCGTCGGAAACATAAACTCTTGATTATTCCGAAAGTCTGCGGCACCGAGATAATGCCGGTGGTCGTCTCGGAATACGACGACGCCGGCGCGCTCGCGCGCGCGCGTAGGAGTGTAATCGTGCGGCGTGTGGGTACTCGGCGAAAAAGAAACTCGCGCGTTCGGCGAGGTCGAAAAAAACTATTCTCTTTTCCGAAAATATGACGCGACTGCGCGTATAATTATATCTTATCAACGGCCGTGCACAAAGGACGACGACGTTTTCGTGTTTTATTCTATTTGCGGCGGCGGCTTTTAGCGACGGCCCCACGTCCTCGTCGTCGTCCGGCGTTATAATGGAAAATATTAGACGAAAAAAATCGTGAGAACCTCGACGGGTCGGAAAATCGCGTAGTACAGCAGCGCGCGCGCGCTCGACGACATTATTATCCGGCAAATTTAAAACCGTGCGCGCGGCGAACAGATAGATGAATTATTGAATTGCATATAAATATGCGCCCCGATCGTCCCGCTCGCCGTGCGGTTCGACATGAATAATGCACGTATCGCGGGAGGCTTTCGATAGATAAATCTAATCAAAGCGTGAAATCTCGAAGAATCGTCGACTACCGAGTACTCTGCGTTTTCAGTCTTGAATTTTTTTTTAAATTAGATAAACGCGTTATTATCTCTTGTGGAAAATAAACACGCGGGCAATGGATGTTATAGCTGTTTTCGTTTTGTTGACGTTTTAGCGAAACTATGTATTTGATATGATATCGAAACCGCGGAAATTTCAAAATTTAAACCCGTTCCCCATTTTGCAAAAACGCTCTATTTATTTATAACTATTATGTACGTTCTTCGATGTGAGTAACATAAACCACAATAAATCTCTAACCGAGTAAAAATAAAATAAACTATCCAATTGGGCGACTCCGCCGTCGCGCTATAAAACGATATTATTATATTCGTTTGTTATTTAATTCGATTTCAATACGCACCTGACGGAAATTGATTATATTTACACATTTTTAATGTGAGTGTTGTATCTTATTTTACTGTCAATTTCGTTACTCTTTTTTTTTATCTTTGAAATAGTCGATTCTCACGAGACACCCTATACTAGTCATAAATCACTAATACCTACTTCTATCGACGATAAAAATATTATAATAAATATAATGCGTATGTATGACGAATACCGTCGAGTTGTAGATTGTAGCCACGAGTAAAAATGCTTTGCGATCGATACGATTTATTATTAAAGTTTATTTTCAGTGAATTTACAATTGAACGTTTTTTCTTTTTATTTTCTAAAACAAAACTTTTTTATGAAAATGAAATAAAACCGACCAAGTAAATCCAAGTTCTTTGGAAATTTACACGTTTCTACAATATATATATATATACAATATTTCTTTGCAAATATTTATAGATATAAACAAAAATATAAATATTTAACGAAAAGTATAAAATTAAAATATCTCCACTATGGTAATCAACTGGAAAATTATTTAATTTAATTTTTTTAATCAGTAATGAAAAAAACAAAAATCAACCACCAGTATCGAAAATTCTATTGCGATTGCACGCGATATTAAAATTCTATTTGAATGTGCATCGTTTAAAATACCCCTTTTTATATTTTTAATTTTGATATCGAAAAAAAATAAACTAGTGTATGTGTGTGTGTGTGTTGAGAAACTATATTTCACAACGTGAAAATATCATACATAAACGCTTATGTCGAAAGTTATTTAGTTTTGAAAATCCTACTCCGGAGCCAATTTTACGCTTTCTCGATTATAAATACTATCGAGTGAGTTATTGGAACCGAGTTGAAGCATGAAATATATATGTCAACATCAATACCAGAAAGAGTCCGAAGTAGAAATTCAATCATAACCGAATTCAAAACACGATGTCGTCTTGCGTTCTTCAGCGGGTCCTGGTGGCATAAAACAAGTTTATTCGTCGAGGGGGTCTGACTTTTCGACTGAAAACGGCGAACAAAAATGTATTATGCGAAGCGAACGATCGATCGCAAAGCTTATTTACCACACCGAGGTGTGGTATACTATACACGGCGAAATATACGTTTTTGAAAACAAAATAATAACGATGGCGCTAATATGCAACTAGTTGTTCAAAGTAAAACATTTTAATGATTCGTGTATTTTTGTTCCTAGCACTCGTGCGTGTTAACGTTAAAAGTTACTCGTACAGTTGTACGTTGTAATACTACCGAGTTTAATTAAAACGATCGTGTGATTATCCCAGTCTGCGTTCTACTCGGATTTATTATTTTTAATTTTACGTTACTTTACACGTCCGCGTACAGGTTAATGCCAGCCGCGCGTTGCGTTTCTATCGCGCGATAATAAAATTACACAATCTAGTTTACTTGACGGTTTCGTTTAGATATTTACGACTTATGCGCCGCGTACGATCGTTATTTTACATAGAATCGATTGTATTTTTTACCCTGCTACCTTCTACGGGTACTTGTAACGTTTGGAAAACTGAAAATTTCATATTGTGATATCGAACCGAATCGATCGCGGAGAGTTTGCGTATCGCGTCAAATCGAATACGTTTATCTTTCGGCGTGGAATATTATTATGACGTATCTTTAAAACGTCACACGAACAATGGTGGTGTGTGTCGCGTGGACTCCCGGTGGCGGTGCGTACGTAATCGTGTCGTAACAATAACGATAACAACACTGCGCGATTACGAGAGTTGCCGGAGTACAGTAAAATGCGTTTTTGCGATTATTGTTTCGACGGTAACCCAGCCGAAGTCTGAGACGTACGTAAACAACGTCCAGGAATAATCTCTACGTTTTACTACTGTTATAATATTGTGTATTGAATATTATTGTGAATATTTTTCCGTTGCAAAGCCGAAGCGTACGACTTGAAAGCAAGCTTTTATAATTGCCAGCGGAATGACTCATAAAGATCTCGCTGGCTCGTAAAGTCAGACCGGGTACGCGCGTACTTTACTGCGGTTATAGGTTAGCCCGGTCTAATATTCTACAACGGACCACAACAACGATAACAAATTTATGAGATCGTTACGCCGGGTGTTCTATCGATTTTTACCATCCAGGCATCGTCCACATTTTTCTACCCACGCCGCCGTCGAGGTATTGTACACAAATAATTAAACCAAGCGTCCAGCATGCGAATCGGAAAATATTGCACATTACAGTATGATAAAATAGACGCGGTCGAGTCCAAACAAAGAAATTAACGAAACCGATTGTCATTGTTGTCATTGAACCGCCTGCTAACTGGTAAGACAATAGCGCTTAAGGGTCGTATTTGAATTTCAAACAAATTAAATTACATTAAATCTACAGTTGTTGTGTCATCAACTGCTACTTGGAAATACTACCCGATTGACTCGGGAATAGGGGTTATGAGGTGAAATCGTTTAGGACGAAAGTCGTTGTCTTTCTCTTTTCTCTTCTCTTCAGTTTCAGTGTTGTCCCAATCGTCGTCAGATAATATAGTCGTCCGAAATATTTTGTTTATTTACTTCCCGTCGTATGCACGAACCGAATAGTTTTTATCGAGCTTGACCGATTGATTTGATTTAAAATAGTTAAACATATGAATTTAATCGTCATTACGAATTCAATTGTGATTTACGATTTTGTTGTGTTAATTATCGTTTTAAAATTGTTAGTTTCGTGACGGAAACGAATCGATTCTTAAAGCAGGTGAACACATTCTTATTTCGTTTCATTACTATATATTATAAAAAATATAGCTAAAACTGCCACTGAATACAATTTTTTTCAATATAATCGAATTTTAGGTTAAATAATTTAAATAAGTAATTTTTATTTCCAAATAATCAACATGAAACAATATTGTAAATTAATTTTCGGATAGTTAATTTTTGTATTTTGAGGCATAAATGATTAAAACTATAGGTGGTAGAATTAATATTGCAAATCGAGTTTATTCGCAGAATACTTATTTTATCGTAAACAAAAATGAAATAAAATACAAATTTGACCTCGCGATTTCAGAATTTAAATGTTTTAATTTTTACGAGCATGCGTTTTTCTTTAATATAACATACAGAATGCATTATTACGACGTGCGCCCAATATATTTTATTTTACATTAAAGTTTTCTAAATACAAGTGAACCACACGGACAATAAATTGCATTTTCGTAGTTTCGATTTCGATCAATTTGTTTCTAAATTTACAAATAATGAATTTCCTTCTTAAGTATGTTCCATTGGGGAAATGTATAGTCTCGCCCAATCTCGTAGTTGTAATAATATTCTCAACGTGCGATTCGCTTCTCGCTGCGCCACTGACCTACTTTCCTCCCTCGGAAAATTTAATTGTTTTTAATCGCGGTTTACTCACCGAAAGCTCGTACAGCCATTCGACTGCAGCCCCCCGATCGCTTATTACGGACATCTCGATGGTCTACTGCGGCGCTCCGTCGTGTTGGCTCGTTTTTCCACGTCTGCCCTAAACTCGCCTGCCGGGGGATTTCTCGCCGTCCCCGGTGGGCGGGTCAAGGATTATTTTACTGGTGGCGCTACGATTATTATTACAAGCGATAGTATTATATTATTTTTAACCCGACGTATAAACATATTTCATTATTTTTTATACGACACCTACACCGAATAGTACGATAAATTATCGTTTTAATTTGTGTGTAAAAAAAAAAATACACGAGCATACGTTAATTATTTAAATATATTTTGTAAATAATGTTGAAAAACAAAACAACAGCTAGATAATATAAATTGAGTTTGTTTTTCGAGGTATTAAATTATAATAATAACAGTGTGATTTACCGTCTATATAAACATCAAATTATTCAAAAGAAATATTATTATATTATTTAATATTTAACCCTTTCACTACCGAATTAAAAATATTGGTCAAAAAAATTATTTTTTTGCATATTCGTAATCAGTGATCTAACAGTATAATATCCCAATTTTTTTTTTTTTTTTTGGAACATTATTAAAAAAGTTACACATATGTCCATTACTATGGACACTGGGAATTCAGGAAAAAATATTCTTATCCATTCGATTTCTTTTTTTTTAATAAATGGTATTGTATTGACCTAATATTTGATTTTTAGGGACTTCGGCCACTGGCTCTTGGGTTTGCTCGATTAGATTATCAGATTCGTCGTATATATCTGCATCTTCCAATACTAAATATTCATTTTCAACTATCCCCGAATAATCGTTGTTCTCAAATTCTTGTAGAAGAAACTCTAGTTCATCCTCGGATGTTATGGACGAACTACATAAATCCCTTATATCTCCCTCTCCCAAAAGGTTTAAAATTTGGTGCCATAATAAAATCAAAACACAAACAACACAACTCAACAGCTCAAAATCGCTCATACATCGTCAAAATACAAATACGTTGTGATCGGAATAATGTAATAAAATAATAATCCCAATCAAAAGTACCTGAACCTCCCACTGTAAATAGGAATCATAGGGATATATTTATCATAATGACGCTTAATATACAAAAGAAACAATAAGTATATGTCTATTGTATCATTGTTTTTGATTTCTAATACCAAGAGGCAAGAAATGTTTGTGCCGTCGAAAACGGTCGTTGGGTAGCGCAGGAACTACCAGTGCCCATTACAATGGACATACGTATTATCACGTATAACTAACAAAATAATTGCTAAAGGTGAATTCTATTGGCGGCATAAGGTTCTTGATAATATTTATGATATAGAAAAAAATACGCAGTATAGCCAACACTAATAATTTAGCTATAAAATGAGAAAATATTTCGATATTTTTGACATGCTGTAATACACGATGTTTTTTTTTTTAAATTATTTATTGACAAGAATTGATAATAGTTAACGGAATGAAAATATTTTTATAATGTTCTACAGAACTTATAGATTGCTATCAATATTAAACATTACCAAAATTGGTAAACAGTAAGTGTGGAAAAAAATTATAAAGTCATGTCCATTGTAATGAACAAGGGTAGTGAAAGGGTTAAGTCGTTTCTAAATTTTCTAATTTCCGTAAGACACCTCTGGATGTCCCGATACTCGTCGAAGAGCGCGAATAAAAACAAAAATCGAACCCCCGAGAATCGTTTGACGGGAGCGCAAGTCGTCAAACTGCAACAGTACATACCGAGTGCGATTTTTTTTCCGACGGTAATAATTCGAAAGTCGTTCACTACGTTTCCGATGTCAGTGCGGTAAATTTTAATTTATAAACTAAAGTATCTATATCGCGAAAAAACAAAACGGACTTTTTTTTTTGTTGATTTTATTTACTAGCTTATTCGTTTAAAAGCGCGCGCGCTCGTCGTGCTCGTTTCGCGTCCGCGAGCGCAGGTGTTGCACGACGTATTCAGAGTGCGTACATCGCTGCGCGTTCACACCCGAATGGTCTAGAATTTCGCGTTTACAACGCGATCTAAACGAAACGACAAGTTTTTCTCTCTCGGGAAGGTTTAAACAACCCCTACGAACACGTCTCTTCGCTAACCGGGCGCGCTCAAACGATATTCGTAGTAATATTACGTCGCGAACGCGCCGGGGCCGCGGTGTCGCCGTTTATCTCCGGCAAAACATTCATCCCGGTGCCGTGGACGACAAAGGCGCGCCGCGGTAGGCCCGACACACGCGGGCCCGCGTACTGAATACAGCCACACCGCACGTCTGCCGTGCAATCGATTCCACGACAATAATTAGTGCGCGCCCGCCGCCGCCGACGCCATTAATATTTATAAATAAATATATAAATCGACCGCACGTCGTCGGTGTGGAAGGTGTTTGGCATTCGGCCGGGGTCGAAAAACGATTGCGCCCGGTGACGTTTCGACGTAACGGCCGACGGCACATTCATTATTATTATTATTAAAACACCGTGGAATCGATCAAACTCGCGCTTCTCGCGACACCGGTGTCGAGCTAGATAAAAATTTATCCAGACAAACGAGCCCGACAAACAATTAATCTATTAATCTTATCTATAGGTGGTCGAAGAAATAATTATCTCTTGTATTATCGTAGTAGATAAATGAATGTAATTAATTTTTAGGGTGGTTTTTTTTTTTTATTCTTTTTACGAGCAACAAAAAAATAATTAACAATCACCGTCGTCTAATCTGTTGCAGTAAGTTGTTACGAGACCGAGAAAATATTTAATAACACCTAAATACTCAATTCAACTGAAAGCCATAAGAGCTATTTTGATTCCCTCGTTAGTACTCTTATTGTCGCTATCTGCGATGTTTAAATGCGCCGGAGGGAAATATTTGAAATCTATTGTTATGACAATTCGATGCGATTCTACAGGGCCGTGTTCTTATTAGGGCGGCGCGCGGGTACGTGTTGTTTCGCGCGGTGGAGTTGCTCGTTTGGAATTTTGATTTTTACTACTTTTACTAACCTCGTTCTGGCCGGTCTAGTTTTCGCGTTTAACGCCGATCGCACTCGCGTATGAGATAAATTCGGAAATTCGAGCCTTTCGAAAATCGGCAATAACAGTAGAATACCAATAATGTTTTATCGTGTTTTTAGTTTATTTCGGAACAAATATTGTTGCTTATCGATCGAGGTCATTCGAAACATTGGTACCTAAATAATTTACACAGAGCGAACGAATTTTTATTTTCAATATAAAATTTCATAACTGTGTTTCGCCCTCGATAAATCTCTGAAAAAAAAAAAAAAAAAACCCCCGACGGTCTGAATTTTGTGTTTTATAAACTTGCCAAATGTATGGCGCCCGTCGAGAGCATAAAAAAAAAATAAATAAAAAAAACCGAACACTATACATATTACAGGACAAATGTTTATTGTACATGTGGAAATAATGTTTTTTTCGAATTAGGGAATATTTAGCATGTCGGTCGTGCTGGGTAAAAAATATGTACTCTAATATTATTTTGTTTCTTTAGCTTTTTCTCGTATATTTATTCGTACGATAGCATAAATCATTTGAGATTAAACAAGAATGACGACTATAAACAAAATACTAATTTTTTATTTCTATACTTACATCTATGTGAGAGAACAGTGTTGTTCACGTTTGTTCTACTTTTCGCAGTATATTTTCGACTAGAAACTTACTGGGGGCTACTCGGGCACACGGTAATCAGTGATTTTGAATAAAAAAACAATAACAAAAACCGTTTGAATTAACCGTTTGCGCCCGTGAAATATTATGTAAATGTAATCACTGCCGACATTTATTAAATTTTATGAAAACAATATTATTTAGAAATAATAAATGTATCAATTCGCGATTACCGGCGTGTAAGATATTCGTAAAAAATATAATCCATACAAATTAGCCCGGGGAAACGAACTGTGTTTTACATACAAATGCATATTTAAAAGGGTAGGGCATATTTTCGAACGAAAAATGTGAACGTATTTTTCCAATTTAAGAGAATATTTTAATGTTTTTCAGTGTAATATGGGTGAAATATCGTCGTCGGGTTTTAAGTTTTTTATCGATACAATATGAATTTGGAGAACTTAAAGCTGACTTAAACGGTACGTTTTAACATACATATTATTAAAACCGTTTGATTGTGATATTTGTTGATATTTGAGAGAAAATGACGAACTTTATTGATAAATAAATAATAATAAAAATACATGTTTATAATTAAGTAAAAACGGGAAAAAAGTCAATAAAAATAATATGAGATTAACCTATAAGACGTGACTGTAATGAAATTATTTTTTTCCTAACCATATTATATTCAGCTTAATATTAAATTTTCATGAAAATTTATTTCTATAATCAAATCGATCAAATTAAAAAAAAAAAAAATGTACATAAAGCAAGTTTAAACGTATTACTCTGTGGAAACATTTCATTTAAAATAATATTGTAGTCGAATTAATCACTGTCGTTGAATTTTACGCCGTTAATCATAACGAATAGACACTGCAGTACATCCGTACTTGTATAATATTAATTTATAATTTATTATCGGCGATAGTCTGTTTTAATTCGTCGAAACTATTCCTTTCCAAAACACACGGTAATGTGGTGACGAGATCGACTTGGACAAAAACAGTCGTAAATCTGTGTTTCGAGTCCGTTTTCACGGGGAGATTTCGTACGCTCGAAGCGGCGTTTTCTACTTCCAAGCTCCGATTGTGAGTCAAAAAGTATCAATATTTAAAATACGTTCGTACATGCACGTTCTGAGTCCATTTTAACAGTTAGTCGTAATTGACGGTTAGAGTAAGTGAAAATTGCGTTTACATCGAAATTCCCATGTAAAAATGGACTCGGAACATATACACCTCGTGTGCATGTTTTAAATATTGATATTTTTCGACTCACAATCGGAGCTTGGAAAGGCCGCTTCGAGCGTACGGAAATCTCCCTGTAAAAATGGACTCGGAACATACAAAACGCTACTACTCGCGAGAGTTCTGATTATTTGTATTTTCATCCGTGTAAATACGATAAACCCATAGTGTTTTTTATAAGGCGATTCCGCGTTACGCACGCGAAAATTTTCCGGCTCAGTATGCGTATATTATCCGGGGGACGTAATTGCACGCAAGAAATACTAAGTAACAGTACCGTATAGCGCCATAATAAATACGGTAAACTTAAACATTCTCTTTAAATATTCTCGGCTTTACCCGGAATCCGAAATTCCGTCATCACGTCGGCCGGTCGGAAACGCGCGCGCGAAACAATCGACGTGTTTTTCAACATCATTTATTCGTGTCGAACCACGACGTGTTGTTCCCGCCGCGTACGAATTATCAATTATTTAACGTTTGACAATATAATGTGATTCGCAGCCGCCTATATTCCGATTGAACACGGCTTATACATTTGTTTTTTGTTTGTTTTCACTGCAACACAGTTCGATTCGTTGCGATAACGTTACCGCATTTTAATATAATACGCGTCCCGGTAAAAATTTCGACTTTCTACTAAAACATGGGAAATACTTGACGTTTCCGGATTTCCAGAACGCGCGCGAGAAAACTAAAATAGAAAAATACACGAAATAAATCTCGATCGCAGTACCCAAATGAGATTCGACGCGCGTTTCTATTGGGTCCTATCGGCCGGCACTCGGTGCGCGATAAATCCTACGCGGTTTCTTTTTCTTTTTTTTTTGTTTCTAATTAATTAAACGACGCACATCTGCCGCCGCCGTTGCAGTTATCGCAACGCCGCCGCGCCGTCTGAAACCATCCGGCCGATACGCAGGACTTCTTTTCGATGCAAAATAAAAAAAAACCCACCGAAAAATGAGATCTTTGCGAGCTTGTGACGAGTGTACGATATAATATAATATTTATTATACCGTCTGTCTGATTACGTCGTCGTCGACTTGTCGTGTACGCTTTCGCCGCGTCGGATTGATTGACGGCTTTGTGTACGAGCGATGCGATTCGTATGCGGTATTATCTCGTCTGCGCCGGCCTTTGTGTATAAACATTTGTTGTTTTTTTTTTCCTGAAGTGAAAAAGGAGTAGAACCCAAAATTAATTGATCGAACGACGCCGGGAAATTAAAGAAAAACACGACTGTTATTGTATATATTATAATATAACGTCTATAGTAGCAGTCGTTGGCGATATTGTTTTCGTTCGTTTTTCCTCTTGGAATTTGATCGAAAGACAATACGGCGGCGTTTTGTTTTTTCACTTTTCACAAAATTAAAATTCGACTGCTCTTCCAAAAAGGGTCGACTACGTAGATCGCGTCGAAATCGAGGAAAATTATTTAACGGCGCGACTATACAGTGCGTGTTATTCTACCGATTCGTTGACGTTTGCTTTGGCCAGATCAACTCACCGCCGCGCCGGCGGATTTCTTTACCCGACGGTTATTATTGTCTGAATTTCGTGATAAAAATAAAACGCGCCCAAAACGATTTTCCGTCCCGACAGAACCAATGGCGATTCTTGAAATTACCGAAACCGTTCGGCTGTACAGAAATTTATGTTTTAAAACGTCGTTTCGGGACAGTTAGGGTTAAATATAGTGTGTTATTTACTCGGAAGAACAGCGCAGCGTTACTACGTCTATACGTATATATATACGTATATATAGTGACATATTAATTTGTTTTTCCACTGTTCGCCGTTGTTTGCACTGTTTTTATTTCGCTCAAATGTTCGCTGTTATTGGTCTGCACAGCCATAGGAAATAGTCTACGCAAACTTCTCAGGAAATAAATTTAATGTCGGAATGGTAAAATAAAGGCCAAAGTCAACATGGTACATTACTACATACGACGTATTACATGGCCAAAAGTGTCTTGCAGCATTATTACATTATATATATATATATATAATATATGAATAGTGAGTTGCGAAACAAAACAATTTCACTACATCAATATTAATACTGTTTGGTAAATAACAACATTTGGCTGCTTACGATGTCATCGTATTTAACGTTTTATTGTCACAATCGATCGAACAAGTCCCGGACGATATAATAATAGAGCATTACCGTAACAGCCGATTTTTAGTACCGCGATGTACTTGGTGTTATTAACGCCGAGACCAACAGTAGGAATTATTCAATGCTTTGTCACAACTACGTAAATGAAGCAAATCAATAAATAGAAGCGAAAAATTCCGATTTCAAACTCGTGATCACGCAGCAGAATATTGCGATCGTTTTCGGCAAAAATGTGTACTATTGCGGTTATCGGTCATCTGTGGTTCGAAACACTAATGCAGGATAGGTATTTACCACGATTCTGCACGGTCGAGCTGAAGCGAGCGAAACGAGACGATTTATCGAAAGCCGGCGTCACTGTACCACAATATCGGTTTATCGGATTAAAAGTTTATGCGTATGTGAACAATTTCCCCAGAACTATCGCGATAATGGAAATACATTCGAATATTATTTGGAAATCTATCGAATCAATAGATTCTACATTTCACAGGGCACTGTTTAGCGTGGTATTTGCACTGTGGGTGGAACGACGTTCTATTGGCCACGTATTCTGCAGTCGTTTATATCGTTGCGGTCGCAATCCGGTCACGTGATGTGGCTCAAACAGACGCGTTTGTAGTCGGTGATTTTATTTTTATTTTTACAATCGGTCGCGGTTTTTTTTTTTGTCGTTTTGTTTGTTTCCACAGTAGTCTGTGCATGTAGAGTGACACGACGTCATATTCGCCGTCGAGTTGGGCTACTAATAAACGTCCAGATTTGTGTTCGGTTCGATTTAACGCCGAGCGGCGGTTAAATCGCGAAATCGGTCGACTCGAAGGATTATTTTTTGTTTTCAATGTTTTACGTGAGCGCGCGCGACCGCGCGGAAATTCGTTTTACAACGTGTGGGCAACCGTGACACAAAGTCAGTGTGTTCGCTTTGAAATGAAACTGTTGACGTACGTAATGTTTGGTGTTGACGTGTTTTCGAATACCCGCGTACCGTAATTCACTAACGCGGGAATGCATTCGAAATGTAATTGCATACGGCGGCGGCCAGATAAAAATGTCATTTATGCGCGGGTATTATAGTATTATGCGGATAAAATATGCTCCGAACGGATATTATGACGAGAAAACGGTGCAACTCGACGATAATGTTGTTGCCGTGTGCCGTTAAGAGGTCTCTCCGCTAATAATATTTATGCCGTGTTTTTCTTTAAAAGCGCCAAACGTTTGCGCACGCGGTCCATAGATAGTGCACGCTGCACTCGTATCCGGGTACATTTAAAGTAACGTACATATTATTATACTTACCGAATCTCGTTAATTACATTTTTCCGCGCAAAAGATTCGTTCGAGTTGGCACAGCATAATATTTTATCTTATAGTTTTCAGACGAACAGTATACCTACGTATTATATTGGTTCTCGTATTATTTTCGAAAAAAAAACTTTACCCGACTCGTTTTCTTCAATCCGCGGAAACCTCTTGCATAGAGAGGTCTTTGTGACGATAAAATATCGCGTACAAAAGGGATTTGCATTTTTATCGAGTCATTGGGTCGCGAAAACGACTGCTATTGATTACACGAAATTTCCCATATATGGCCGTCGCAGGCAATAAATACACATTTAAAAGAGCCGCATAACCGTTCGGCAAATCAATACTGACCGTACGGTTTATAAAATAAACTCTTCTTGTTTTCTTTTGCGATCGAATTCTTTTCTCTTTTTCGGTTCGATCGACGGCATAATAATGTAATAATAATAATCGTTGTATTGTTGACTTGTTATTAATAATGTTTACGTTAAACGTGTAATCGTTATAATGACATGATCGATTCGCATGTATAAACTCGAAATCAAGTGAAAAGTTTACGGTTCGTGTATGTCATGATTTCCGCGTGTGCGATCGTTGTTGATTTTTTACATAAACAAAGAAAATGTCGATGGTGAAAATATAAATTAATATATTTTCATAATTCGATTTCGTCACTCTTTCGGCGAATTTCGCGAGTAACGAAATCTCATTACAATAATTATTAATGCAATTTTCCGTTACATTATCACTTCTCGGAATAATATTTTAAAACCTAATTAATGATGGGCACGGTTAATTGCAAAATGCTTTTGTGTTCGATATTAAAATTATTACCGGAAAATTAACGTGGTTTATACCTTGATGTAACATAACTGGCGCGGTCTCAACGTTCGGGTGCAACATTTCCGTAATACGATCTATTTAAAATTAAGTCGAGTCCGATAAAATCGTTCTCGTGACGTTATATTGTTGTCGTCGAATCGAAAAATGAAAAAAAATCACAATTTCTTTACTTTTCTCTACGGAAACACGCTCGGAGTTTATACCGATAAAAAGTTGATACCTATTTTTACGGTTATAATAATTTAATCCGATAGTTTATGTGATCGTATACGAACCGTACTTAACTCGGGTCCGGTATAATTAGGTTTTTTTTTTCTTTTTTTGTCGTTTCAAAACGATTGTAATATTATTAGACGTTTAAATTGTTTCATACCCAACCAGTACTTAAATCCTCGTAAATATCGTAAGCCATGTTTTCGTGCGTGGGTAGGTCGTAAATTATTGTGTATTCCACATAGATTAATTTTATGCGAATTTAAAGGGTCCATTATACATTCCTGACATCCTGCGGTACCGGGGGGGGGGGCGGGGTAGTGTTATTCTCTTTTATCGCATATGCATAACATTAAGCTCGCTCGCGAGATATACGTGCGGGGTTTTTTTTTCTTTTCTATCACTGACGAGCGTACCATAATAATAGTGATAATATACGTAATATCGTTTGTGCGGGGGGGAGGGCGGATCGGAATCGACGAGGATAGACGACTGCGGCGACTCGAAAACCCGTGTCAAGAATTTCACAGATTACCGTTTCGAACGATTGACGAGAAATTCAAAAACCCCATCGAGGAATCGAAAATCTAAAAGATAAACCCGCCGGACGAGGAAGATAATAATAATACGGACGGAATGCGAAATCCATCGGGGTGTGTGTGCAAACAGTGCATTTCGCCCGGGGTCTGCTCGGTGTCGGAAACGCGACCAAAGACTTTTCGTAATGAATCGAGAATTTGCATACCTAGTTCAAAAAAGATTGATCACATCCGCAGTCCGCGCACGGTTAATTGGCTGTCATTGAGAAAAGTTTTCGATCGACTTTCGCGACAAAGTTTATTTTTCAGAAAGTTTCGTTTCAATTAAATAATATATTCACTCCGACTTCAATAACCCCCCTACCCCCCTGTCCCCCGTGGCCGGCGCGACCTTAAAATTCACAGTCGGCGACCGACGGGGTTTATCGCGCGTTTGTGAGGATTCGCGCGTTCGTAAAAATGCATATCTATGGAAAAAAAAAACGTAAATCACTGTTTATCGTATTAACGCTGTTTTGTCGCGTCATATTCACGATAACGCTGATTCGACGCGATAACGTTTAGATACAGTTTCGTTGAAATCGATATCTCCGCGGAACGGAAAACGTTCGTGTTTTGTCGTGTGAAATCTTAAATTTTCATTCGATTTGGTATATACGAGTACGTATATTTCTTTCTCGTTCTAAATGCCACTACGTTTAAATTTGTTTGCCGTATTGTGACGTAAGAAAAAAAAGAAAAGAAATTCAATCGCGTCGGTTAGTAATTTTAATCCAAACGTTCTTTTAATTCAAACGCGTCCATAAATACACGACAGAAAGCTTGGCGATTTCGCGAGACAGCCAAATGAACGATCTCCGTTAAATAAAATCGATGGGTATAAATTACACGACTTTCTCGAAGACGGAATGAAAAATTGAAATCTCTCGAGAACGACGGCAATAGATCTCTACAGTTGTTCGGAAATACATGGCTTTTCCTACTGCGGCATAAATAAATTATGATTACAGACAGGTATCTACTGTGTAGATTTCGCGTTAAAACCAATTATGTGTTTCAAAACTTTATCCTTTTTATAAAAGTAAAACCGGAGGCTCAGGGAATTTACCGTTAATTTTTGGTTGGTTTTTCGGTTTCAATCTCAATACGCTGACTTGACAAAACTTGCAGCGATCAGAAACTTCCCTCGAAGTTGGTGATTGGATCGAGTATTCTGGTCGAAGTTTTGATGACAGACAAGAAAAAAAATTAACACTCACACAAATACGACAATGATAAAACCAATATCTTTCTCGTTTTACCCAGATCTAAAAAAAAAGAAAAAAACAAGAGGAAATAATTATTACCGATCAGACATAATAAAATCTGGAGACATTTATATTTTACGATTTGTTCGAGTTTCGAATAATAATTATAACAGTGTGTCTTAAACCGATCTCTAATTACGCTTTAAATTCGACCGTAATGGATGGTTTTTTAATTCGACGTAACATTTCTTTAAAACTAGCATCGTGCTGTTTAATACCTATTGATATGAACTAGAAATTAGTCTCAATGTGAAAAGTATAAATATGATTTATGTGTACGTACACATATAGTTACGATTTGATTTTCGACCAAGCACAAAACGTTAAAAATAAAAACCCGCGTTCCCTGTAAAGAATTTAAAAAAAAAAAAAAACTGAAAACGAAGAGCAACGCGAACGGCGAGAATATTAGAAGCGAAAAATTTACTCGGGAAACGAAATAATATACCGACTCTCATAACTCGTGTAACGATAAATATAACAGAATGCAACGTCGTCATTTTACAAGACTATAAAACAAACTTGGAGTTGGCTTTAGTTTACCATCATCTCTTAGGAATACAAGTTTACTAGTATACCTCTTGTCAACTGGTAATATAAAATATTATCATTGAAAACTTCGTTTCCAAAAATAATACGAGTTTAAAACAAGACGCCGTATTAGATAATTCGTTTCGAACACGGAATCAAATTTTAAGTTTGACACATGCGTAAAGACACGTGCTGTACCTTATTGTAAGTGATTTATATTATGTCAAACACTTGTGTTTTTAATTCGGCTTTATCGACGATAAATGGTCTTTTGATTATTATTTTTTTTAAAATTCAATCGCAATAGTTTCTGAATTCTAAAATGATTTTAATCACAATTTGTTTAAACAAAAATATTCTCGGTTATGTTGAAACGCGCATGCTTATAATTTTTCGCTGACTTTCAGTTTTACGACGTAACAAATAGTATTTTTTATTTAATTTCAAGTCTACAAAGTAACGCCGTACGAAACTTTTAGACAACTTTGACTGCCTACCTCAGAAACATTTTTTTTTTTTTAGAAAACACGTAAAATACCTAATCACAAAAAAACTTTCATAATGCGTTTAGGCTCTAAAAAATATATAAAAATAAAATAAAAAATAAACGTAAACTGAAAAAAAAACGCATTTTTTAATATTTATTCACTAGGACTTTCAAAAAAAAAAAAAAACCCGTGTGATTATTCCAAGCCAATAATAATGTCTAAATAATAATATAATATATTTTATCATATAATTCTTTTTTGTGTTCGTATTTTGAAGTTTTATAATTCAAAGCAAAAATTATCAGTTAAACTCGGTTAGCTTGATTCAATTTATAAGTTCTAAAACCATTTTATTACGAATGTAACACCATCATTGTTGTACTCGAGAGTGGTAGTAGATAATACGTAAAAAAAAGAAAACAACTTTAATTTCCTAGCTCGCGTTTAAAGCCATCGTTCGATTTTCACTTACAAACGTATTAGAAGTTTAATTTGATTCTTTAAATCAGCCGTCGGGTTAATCAAAGTCAGTGAAGAAAAAAAAATAAAACAAAGAAAAACAAATGTTCTGAAAACATCACGAACGAGGATTATAAAATATTATCAGTGAATGTTTTTTTGCGCACACCACGATATGGGCCGATAAACAAATCGTGAAAATAAAATCGAGTTTTCTACAAACATCAATGTCGACAATTTGTTGCTCGGATAACCCCCCATCCGTTTTTCAAAAATTAGTTTTTCGTATTTATTTCTGAAAATCCAAAATTAAAGTCATTCGGATTTTTCCATTGTTTGTCACGTCGCGCGTCGTCTCTTTTAGTTTCGAAACGATGCGCTCGAAGGTTCGCACCCTACTAATGAACGGCACTGTGAAACAGTTCTTGTCGACCGCGGGTCGGATTATTCGAATCGTCACATGCCCTATATCGCGATCTACAAACTGCTTCCATTATCGTCGTCCCTAGATCGTTTATCATTATCAAACCGTAAGTCTACCGAACGCACCGACGACGTCGACGGCGCGGCGGCGCGCGCGTAGTCCTCCGACGTCCTTCGGCGGCGGCAAAACGGTAAAGCCCAAAAGACCCGGTGTTAAATGGGAATACCTACCCACCATGCACCACCGACCTCGTGGCGAATCCCGTCGAGACGGTTCCGTGTCGGCATCGCTAACGGAAGGTTTCACATTCAAAACATATTACGGATTGTTTCGACGCGGTCGTGGCATATATTCTCTTTAATCTCTTCATCCGCACCGAAAACGGAGTGAAATTATTATTGTTATTTTATCGATAAATTTTAATATATATATAAATACGTATATATCCGTTTCGTATAAATGCCGTTCGAATAGATTAATAATTAAAATCACTCGTTTAAAATTAAAAAACAAAACAAAAATCCTTTCACGAATGTTATTATAACGTCACATATCGTGTGCATTGCACAATACGCGCGTTGTAATAAATTACTTTTTCCACGCGTGTGAAAACAATAGAGCGAAATATTATTTATCGAACGCGCAATGATAATAAAATATTATGCGTTTTGTAAAGAAAATAAATCGTCCAAAAAGTTATCTTTGAGTACTGCAGTTTTGTCCCAAAGGTGTCAGCCGTAAACGCACGGTGACAATTTATTATGATAATATCTATACAAGTGACAATTATTCAATTTTAAGTTTGACATGATTAATCACGAGTTTGCACGTGTTACGAAAGAAAAATTATTCACCAAAGTACAACATTTCAAACGCAATAACCACGCGCGGTTATTGCGAAAGTAATCTCTTACTTTTAGTTTAACTCGGAATATTCTTTTCAATACAAATTCGGCTATATCGTGACTGTATAAACGTATGTCATAATACCCATTTCAAATTGTTTTTTACTCGATATCTGGTTGTAAAATCAGTAAACACCAACGCAAAAATAAAATACTGAAAATGACGTTTCTTTTTATGCATCTGTAGTTATTATTTCTCTTTTTCATCATTAGTTAATCGACCATTTTGTAGGACTAATCGACCGCGGTAATACTACAATATATCGTACGTGTCCGCGCACGTTTGCTCCGAAATAGAGATTATAATCAACGAATATATAAGACAATAATATTATTTTAATACTTCGGCTCGAGCGAGTGGGCTAATTAAATCATTACGTTGATCGCTCGAGGAGGGCCCGAGTACGTTTTTGCCGATTCGATTTGAATAACGAAAAACGTGCGTCCTTTTTCAAATACCGCGTTGGGGTTTATTTCTGATTAGTCGTTTTATTTAATTCAATTATCTTAATCGAACGGTATTGATTGTACAACTCGTCGGCGTGTATGCGTTTCTAGTCTCTACCGCCGAATGTCTTTGCTCAATCGATAACATAATATGTATATTGTATATTATGTTAATGGAAATCCTATTCGGCGAAAACGTACTCGCAGTCCTCGCGGGGTTATAGATTCCGATTTTTTCACCATCTCGTTGATATATCGTCGACAGTTTTCATTGTAAAGCGATAAAATCGTTAAGTTTTGATTTTTCTATAAATCAAACGTATTATTTAAAATACTAGCGAAACATTATGTTAAATCTACATTACATTATAATATTATATTATTACGTTGAAAGCGATTAAGCGTGCGATAACATTTGACTATTTATTTTTTTGCGTTCGTTTTGTGCTTCACATAACGGATCGGTCGCGTTCAAAAAGTGTACACCTTCGTACGTAAATATATATTCCCCCGCCACGTGATAAAATCGTGTTTACGACCCCGTTTTCGATAAGCGCGTACGAAATCATCGCCAAAATGATAATAATAACAATGATGATAATTCTAGACGAAAAATCGAGCAAAAAAGAATAATAATTACGAAATTATAATACATACGTGCACCACCTGGCCGGGCAACGGTAGACGGATATTATATAGTCGATCGTAGTTTAGTGGAAACTCGATGACAACAAATATCGCGTAGACGCGCCTCTCCCAGCGGTCGTAGGGCGCGGATCGAAATAATATTATTTCTTGACGGCTCGACGGCGTTAAGTTTAGGTCGCCGCAGTCTCGGACGAATGTCGGCGCGAACGCCGGCGTTATCGGTTTTTCACGTCGCACGGACGCGGGTTCATCGGCCGAGAAACGTATAATATGTATGATATTTCGCGCTTTTTTTTCCACGTTTTTCTTTCTCCACGCACATAATTAACGGCCTCGGGCCCGGCGTAAAGTGTGCGCGCACGTCGTACATTAACATTGACACGGTTATAAATTAAAGGATACCGTATATTAATAATTCATGATCACGCGTTATTATTATAATAACGATCGGGGGCAGCGGTTTTTTTTTTTCCGTATTTTTTTCAATTTTTCTCGCCCGTACCCGAAAGCCGACGTGCGGTCATATCACTATTACGCGTAGATATAATTAACTAATTTATCATTGTATTTTTCGAGCGCGTTTAGTTTTAAAACGCGACGAGCAACAACGACCGGAAAAGGGTTTTCGAGAAGAGAGCGCGCGCGCGTCAGTATAATTAAAAAACTTTCTTCTCCCCGCTCGTCGTCGCCGATCGTTTCTTTTTCGGTTTTTCGTCGTCGCGTCCCGTCGGTCTCGGGCCGCTCTCCGCCCAACGAACGGCCGAGACAAAATATATGATTATTATTATTATGCATATTATTGTGAATTTTCCACGATACGATTCGGCGCAATGTCGCATGAGGACTAGGCGTGTGTCGGCGTGCGCCGAACGAAACCGAAATCTTTATTATTAACTCTCGCATTTCGAGCGTAAACAATACTGCGATAAAAGCATTACTGCGATGAAATCTTTTCAGGGCATTTTTTTTTTTTCCCAATAATAACTCTACCGTCGGTATTCAATTTATATTGTATTTACTACAGCGTGATATTTTTTTTTTATTTATAACAATATCGTTGACGATGCAAACAAAACGAGAATGTGTATTATCGTCGTCGACGTCGAACGAGCGGGTTTTATTCGATTAATTAGGCACGCGATACGCTGGGATATCATTGTGAACTGCGAGCAATAAATTTTTTTCTTCTTTTTATCGGCAACAATAAAATATAGCGGTGTATAAAAATCGGACTTTCGTAACGGCGGTATCAAAACCCATCTAATAGAACTACGTATACCGTAAATTCGTATTTTTTACCTCAAACCGATCGTATGAAATATAAACATTGTACAATACGACGAATGAAAATATCTACGACAGCTATACTTTGGCGTTTGACGAAACGATCTTATTTTTCGTCTTGTTTTTAGTAATGTTTTCACCGGTAAATACAGATCTACCACTAGTATAAGTGATAAATCATTGGTTAAACAAATAGTTTACGATAGATATTAATTATTAATTTGAAATAGACTCATTTCGTGCGGGTTCATCAGTTTCAAATCTTATTGGATTCTTCATGAAGATTTTCGTTTATATATTAACTATCCGAAAATGTGTCGCTTGCAAAATGTATACAGAAACAAAATATTTTAAAATCTAGTCATTCCTCCATTGTAAAAATGAACGTCCTCCGACGCAGTCGTATACTAACAAATTGCCTAAACGTTACGCCGTCTTGGCTATTTACTCGAACCAAAAACACGTTTGAAAATGACCAACTCGGCGTATGTACATGAACGTACTTGTTGAATATAAAATGATGTACAAGGTGAAGAAAACGGAAGAAGGTTGTCTACGGAGTCTTACTTTTTCAACTTAATTTTTAATATTCCTCTAGACTTTTTACGCAGAATTAATAACCGAATACGTTTTTACCGAAAACATGTTTCATCAAATGTTTAATACATTATTATCACAATTTTATTTTCTCCGTTCTCGTCGTTAAAAACTACAGTGAAAACGCAAAATCAACATTTTTAAGTACTGGCTGATTCCATTTGTTTTTAACCGCGAACTAAAGTGTGTAGGTAATAATCGTTCAGAATATAATTTTATAAATTAACAAGTGTACGAATTTAATGTAGTCGTGAAGTAGAGGACACGTGATTATTATGCGATCAATAGATCAAACGTAACGATTATAGGAATCTGCAGAGGATGTCAAAAACAGAGTCGAATAATAGTTATAGTTTGTGAAAAGAAAACGTCACACTGCTTTCATAATAAAATATAAAAAAAAAAAAAATCGTTTCGTGTAGATTAATAATTTCTTCTGCCTGCAGTCTTAATTAAAAAAATCAAATTTAAATACAAAGTGAAAAATAATAATATTATTTGCTTTGAGGTCCTTATTTCTTTTTTTGATTAATACCCGAAATGGAATTGAATTAATTATAATCATTTTTATAATTGGCATTTTTTTTTTTTTTGTTACAATAGCTATATCTTAACTATTTCTTCTCGCTCCCTCTCTCCGGTCGTGGTAAAAACGACGTAAAAATACTCGTGTGATAATAGTTTTCAAATACGATTCCGCGGTCTCGCATGCCAGCCGAATTACGTAAACATCCTATTTTAAACGATTATTATTATTATTATTATCGTAACAATCGCCAGCGAGTATAGACGTGTAGACGAACGACTCGGTCGTATTGTCTGCAAAACACACTATAACACGGCACAATTATCGTAATAATAATATTAATACCTCGCGGTGTACACAGCTTCGCAGTATTATTATTATTGTTATGCACGCGGTTGTTATCAAAATGTTGACGTCGACCAATTATTAATGGCCGGAACGACGCACCTACGTCTTCTGCAAACGAACGATGTATTGACGATAATAGTAGTCGGCACGGTTATGTAATATGGGAATCGCCCACACGCGTTTCGCGTTGAAATCTGTTCTAAATGTAAATCATGATGTTTCGCCGAACGCAGCTCGTCGTAGGCGCGCGCGCGTTTTAGACTCGCCGAAATAATAATAATCGAGACGTCGAATTCTATATGTTTTTTCGGCTTTTAAACGGAAAATAATAATAAATAAAAAAATACGCGTTTATACGCGAGTGAACGTTATTCTTTCGTCGATTGATTGCGCGCGCCAACACTAGCATTTCTATCCGATATATTATTATGAAATTTCGTCGCGATCATTTATGGTGTGAGCACATTGTGACGGAAAAGAAGAAAAAAAATCACGATTACGCGCGCCGGCCGAACGCGTGTGTAATTATCGGGTAAATTCCGATAAAGTCCGGAAGGTCGCCTTTGAGCGTTTTTTCGCCGAGAAAAATACAACAGATATATCAAAATCTACACGAACGCGAATCGTACGCAGGTATCGTGTGAATTTTTTATGTTTATTTGTCATGCATAACAGTATAACGACCGCGTCTTATTCGGTCGAATCGATAGATTTTTTTTTTTGCTACAACTCACTTGTCTATAAATATAAGGGGGGATTCTCGTGTAAATTATTTCGATATCGGGTCGTGAGTTATTTAATGTTTACGCTTATCCGCTGCGTTTTTCGTAATTTTTTTTATAGAATTGTTGTTAAAAAAAAAAAACTAACGAAACAACAATACATTTCCTAATTTTTATTAACGTTTTCACTTGTTATTCATTCGTTTGTTCTTTTACAAAAATATTTCTCGAGAATTCACTAACAACGTGACAAATACGTATTGGTGTGTGTGTGTGGTGTGTGTGTGTGTGTATAAAGTTTATATTATATTATTATTCTTTCTTGAACGTTAATTAGGTCGTCGGAAGTCGAATGCAATAAAAACGTGTGCACGACAAAGAGAATCGAAATCGTGTTTTAATAAAAGCGACGGAAAAACGGCGGGGAAAAACATCAGCGTACCAAAACAAAGGCACCTATTGGTATCTACGAGATGTAGGTATCTATGTAAACAAATAGCGATTCGCGTATATTGGACTATCCGGTGGTTCGTTTATGAAAATAAAGAATAATATTTTTTTGATCTACAAAATCCGTAAGTATAACACGAAATGACGCATAAAGTCGGGGGGAAATATCATTTGTTCGCGGCGCGGTCGAGTATGTTTAAAATAACGTAGACGCTATTCTTACAACTACCGCGTTGTGAACTTGAACGACGAGGTCGATTCCATAGCTTCAATTCTTACTCGATTATATAAAATATAAAGTTTATATTATTTTATACAAAGAATTTTAAAACTAGTCGAAAATAACCAAATTCAAAATACTTCCAACTACAATTTTATTTATTACACATATTTATTTTTTTATCGTTGATTTCATAGACTGTGGGTGGATCGGCATTATTTGATGACATACCTACGCAATAACTTTTTAGCTTAGTCCCGTCCTTAATTAATTTTTGTTTTTTCTATAAATATAATACCGCGTAATAATATTAATTATTTAAAATGATTTTTTTTTAATTTTGGTATTTGTTAATTTTTTTGATTCACGCCGTTTTTTTTTTTTTTTTTTGAGTTAAATAGTTTGCCGCTAAGAATGTTAGTTTTATTTGTACTTTTTTTTATTATGCTGACAAATTTACTCAATATAGTCCTGTGAATATGATTAATTAAAATAACAAATTAATTAAAACAATTTATTTTTTAGAACGCGAACGAAAGATGGGTTTTGAGGGGCAGTATTTTAAAATCTGCTCCCTGGCGGAATATCCCTTAACCCGGCACTGGCCGAGTAGATGTATGCCAGTCATCACGAACGCTCTTGTTTGAAAAGATCCAAATTCTAATCTCGTCGTATGTTATAATATTAAGTTCCGCTGAAAACCGGCCGAAATTTAATGTGAGAAAGTACCGATCAGTTTTCTTTTCTTTTGATTACTTATTCGTCAAATCGTTATCGTGTCGAAATCGTCCTCACTTCTCACAATCCATTCGCCGCGGACATGATTTTGATTTCAGCACATTTTATTTCTCATTTATACGAAAGCGAACTTCCTTCGACCTCTACTCAATTTCCGTTTCTTTTAATCTTTCTTATTCAACGCGCAAAAGCGTCGCAAGTCATTTTTTCACCTAGTATAGTTTACAAGCAACGACTACATTATTAAATGCCATTGAAATGTGCCACGCAAACGCACGTCCATTGTATTGTGTTTCCGTTTTTTTCCCTCCTCGTAAACTCGGTGCGTACAAAATCGTCATGTATTTTCGTCGTCGTTCGCAGTGTAAAGTTGAATATAAAAAATATTTTTTTTTTAAAAATGTAGTAAACAATTCGAAATAAAATGTCCCGAATGGCGTGGAAAAAATTCGGCTGTAAAAGTGAACGTCTTACTCGGATTAATCTTTCGCGACCAACTCTGTATGTCATATTAGTTTATAAACTTACCGGTATACTCGTATAATATCAATATTAATAAAGGAAACTTATTATGTTCCAAAAATAACGAAACCCCAAATTAATAGGCGTTCATCGCTAAAACCGTTTGCTGTAAAATAATCATAAAAATATATACCCGGGTGCGTTTTAGTTTACTCGCCTGAAATTCTTGGATAAAGTGGTTTGAAAACTCGGAACTTTTTACTGCCTACTCGTGAAACTCTATATGCCGTCCTTTAGTGCTCGGATAAAGTTTAAAACACCTTAATCTGACGATATTACGTTATGAAGTGATGAGTGATATTTAATAGAAGTAAATAAAATTCATTCAGCGAAATAGATTATGGAATTAGTTTTACGCGGTTGTTAAAAAAAATTCTTTAAAAAAGTATTTATTTTTTTCACCGAATAACGAATTATCAAATAAATACTTTTGATTTTGCGTTATATGAACGACTCGTCATAATGAATTGAATGTTAAAATAAAAATAAAAATTCGTTGCTAAATACAAGATGTTCCCAAAGAGATAAATATGTTTACACGTTGTTTCGCAAGGCTAATGAATTAAAACACTTTTGAAATTAAACTACAAAATCATAAAATTGATTTATTATGTAAATGAATCGATTTTGCTGCACTTAAAAAAAAAAAACAAAATGTCAAAAACACTTTGATGAGTTGGAACGTCGTCGTTTGAACGATATAATATTTCGATGAACTGAAAACTTCAAGTGAAACGAATGAGAATTAAATTGATCAATTATGATTACGAACATAAACTTAATTATTAATTTAATAATTTTGATTGCTAAATTAGTTTAACAAGAAAAGTTTGATGTTAAACAAGTCGAAGAAAAAATACCGTTAAATTATCAATAATTCTCGGTTGTTACGTATATTTTAGTGTAGTTTCTTCAAAACTCAATATACTACCCAAAATTATTAATACCGTAATGACAATACATTTTCTCATAACCTAAAAAGATGAATAATAAACCGGCCAAATGTATTGTTATATTTTAACTATAACAATATTTTTGTGGGTACGGAAAATGATTTACGAAAAACGTCCATTGTTCAAAGGTCGCGATGATAAAATTACTCATTTCGTTCGCGCTCTTTTTTTATATTTTCATCCGAATCGTAGACTGCGTGTTATTAAATTATAACGTAATAATTGACGTATAATATTACATAATTATAGTGGTAAAAATATTTTAATTTTTTTTTTCCAAAATTTTTTTCATTTTCATTGAACTGATTGTTATATGGATAAAAAAAAAAAACAAGAAAAAATAAGTCGCAGATTAGACTTTAGAACGAGAGTTGGATCGCTTCCGACGCCGCCGGTACCAGCTGTATGTCCAATATGTATAAATCTCTGTGTTGAATACATTGATTTTATTTTTAAATTGTTAAATAATAATTATTATTTGGTCATGAATGAAATCCTATCGACGAATCAACGGATGATTCATTCTGATAAACTTGTGAACAAACCGCGTAACGTTTTGGCTTGTGATATTATTATGTTTGATCGGCGACGGCGAAAATATTAATAATTCCGAACACCGGCGCTCGATCTGGCGTTTCAAACCGAAATAAAATGTCCGCGTATCCGAACACGAGTGTCCGTCTAGTGGCGCGTCTCGAAATAAAATCGCAGTACACGATATTCGAAATGAGCGGTGTATTGATTTCGGTCAAAGACGAACATTTTTTTGAAATTTATCAATCAGTAAGAACTGTTTCGGCAACTCGATCATGCCGTGTAAACAAACTAGAAAGGGGGTACGACGACGTGGCTTTCTAAAACGTCTGTCCGACATCGTGGTTCGCCATATTCGTAATCTACTTTTTGACTCGACGGTGCTTTTACACCGAACCACGTTATCGTATGTAAATCGTATATTTTTTTTTTTCGATAACACGTCCACCTCTCCGACGGTTCTACGCGATTTGTGCTGCGCGGTTGGATAAAGTTTAGCGAGCAGTTGGGCGCGATTGAAAAACGGACGGCGAACAGCACGAGAATGATGTTTCGTGTTTGAGACGTGGTAATAATATCTCGTTTTATTCCGGTTGTTCGCAGGAGTGTTTGGCCACTGGATTTCGCTTCAGCGTCACCCACGACGACCCGCCGTTCGGCCAGAGCGAGCCACACGATGAGTGCGGCAAAACGTCCGGCGACGATACGCTCGTCCAACAGCTGCTGCTCCAGCAACAACTGCAGCAGGACGGCAATAGTTCCGAAAAGTCGGTCACGTGCGACTACCTGTCGCCGTACGCGTTCACGGCCAGAAACTCGCTGGGATCCACCTCGGGTACGTACGCCGCGCCACTGAAACTTTCCTCTCCGGGTCTACGGCGCGTTCGCTAATCGATCGTAATTTTTAAACAGAGCGCTCTAATCGGTATAAGAATAGTTTGACTTTGTCGAAAAACCCATTTCCGTTGTGGCGTGTCCGGAAAAGAATATCGAATCCGCGTGTCGTTTTGCAATCGAAAAACACATTTTCAACAATCGACGCGAAACGAGTCCGGTGTGTATTTTAATCGCGTATTACCGCCGCGTCCCGGACCGCCGTGTAGGTTCGTCTCGACCGATGGGACGGGCGAGAAGGATTTGGAGACACGGTCGGGGCGTGGCGGCCGCAAAATATTTAAACATCCCGGGCGGTTTCCGCGCAAAGCCGACGGAAACGTTTTTAATCTTTACCGACCGGTGTAATGATAATATAATATTATAAAATGTTTTAACGACCGATAGTAAGCCGTTGGCAAATTAAAGCGCAACGATATGGACTAATAAATAAAAATATTATGAAACGACAATAACGGAGCCGAATTCGTTAAAAAAAAAAACCTTATCGATTTTAGCGCGTATTTACTTATCATACAACGGACTCATCTTATTTTATACGTTTGGCGCGACGATCAGACGAGTCCGGACTAAACCTTAGATACGTCGAATTTCGTACGTGGAGACGCCCCGCCGATTCTTTATTCCGTCGCTTTAGAATTAATTTAAAAACGTTTGCAAACACAACAATTTTTTGAATTCACGAGTCCCATTAAGACTGTCGAGAAAAAAAACATAATTCGGAGGTGGTCTTTGCACGATCGTCGCGAGTGTCGCGTGATATCGAGTTTTTTGCCGACGATTTTTTCACACAAATTATCGTAACGCGCGCTCAAAACGTATACGACGCGTATAAATCGATAAGTGCGATTGTTTTGCGCACATTTACACTTTTGAAGCTCTACATCTCTACCATTCGTTCGCACGAGGGAAAAATCTAGTAAATCGTGAATTTTTTTATTTTTATATCGTCTCTTACCTATCGAAAGTTATCTTCGTGCAGAAAATCTGTAAAAAACGACGTGGCTTTTAGAATGGGACGAAATTTAGATCGGTCGATAGATAATCCGAATAGATTTTCAACGGTTGTTTGCCAACGGTTGGACATGGTGCGATAACATCGGACTGGAAGTTTTTGAAACGCGTGTTGCGAATTTTTCCTGAATTCGAAATTTCAAAACGACGCGACTTTCGTTCAGGACAAAGCTATTCAGAGGGTTTCGACGACGCGCGAAGTAATGAGGTCGATCGAGCGTTTAAACGGAGATTTCGAGATCGGCGATTGGACGAAAGTATTTTGTAACGAACACCCCGACGGATTATATGAACTTTTACGTGACCGGCGCAACGAGTTTTATATTTTACGAAAATCGTTTAGAAAACTAAATCGAGATTCGGATGGTATTTTCGACTCCGGTCCGTCTACTATCGATTTCGGCGTAGTCGGTAATTTTCACTATATCTCCGAGCGCGTCTGCGACTGGGCGAAAATCTAAAAACCATTCAGACGCCGAAAAAACCGAAACGTTAACGGTCGTCGGCTTTGGTCGCCGAAAAAACAGTAGGGCTGTCGGCGATACAACGCCGATCGCATAAAATACCGTCGCGTTTGGAAGGTAATATTCGCTTATTGTTACGTGCAAATTCGTTCGAAATTTCGCGAGACTTGCGTGGCTCTTTACATTTTCAAACAGTACGCGTAACAAATTTTCAATTCACTTAAGGAAATATTATGATGCACTAAACGGCAGGTGTGTTACAGTATCGCAAATCAATTTCCCAATAAATGTATATAATATTATATACATTCGATATAGCGAAAATCAACCCTTTGAAGTGACGCGTTTCATAAGAATTCGTTATAATAGCATTTGCAATCGAAAATTTCATCAAAGAGCTCGCCAGACTACGTATATATATACGAGTATGTGTATAAACGTTTCCAACGGCGGCATTTTACCAAACCGACAGTAATTAATGTAATTAGTAATACTCGTAACCGCCGCGCACGGTCGAACCAACGAAACTATCCGACGCAGGTATACGTGGATTTTATTTTCGTATCGACCGGCAACGCGAGTTCGAGCGTTTTCTTGAAACGTTCACGGCGCGGCGGTTATTGTTTGTTTTACCACGCTCGAGTCGTAAAACGTCAAGAAAAATCGACGCGCGGTTTTTCGACGGGAGCGCACGGAGAAAAATACTAACACGTATGACATCGTGTCGGCAATGCGGAAGTTATGATTTTTTCAAATAAATTAAAAACTCCGGTGACAAGTCGTATTTGAAAAAAAAAAACCGTTTTTTAACGCCATTTTGTGAAAATTATACACGCGCACGAACGTTTGACACTCTACATAATAGTCGAGTGGATGTCTGAAAATAACCTTCATTATGACCACGTTATCTCGAACGGGAGAATCTCGACGGCGAGTGTTCCGCGTCTAGCTCAAACTTGCCGCCGTTCCGTTCGCGAAGAAAGGTGTGTAATCGAATAACTTTTGTTTTTTTCTAATTTTAATTAAAAACTCCCCGGCACACGGCCGGGATACCTGAGTTTCGGCGAGTGTATACGCAGACAATTTAAGAATGTTTTCGGTCATTTTTATCCCCTCCCCCCCCCCCCTCAGACGGTTTAATTAAATTTGAAAATGTTTATGTCTTGTTGCGTTTCGAATTACTATCAAAAACAGTACCACGTAATTGGTACGAATTAAGATAATTAAATGAGTTGGCAGTTCGCAAACTCTCAATATTGACTGCAGTGCACTCGTTCAACAATTAGAACTCGTAAGACCCGTTCCGCCCGTCGTCGTCGTCGTCGTCGTTTCAGTAACATTATCATACGAATAACTTCTACGCTTAATTCAAAACACACGTCTCGACTCCGAAAACGAAATGGTACAAGCACACACCATTGCACATCGCCTCGATATGAATAATAATTCGGTTTAGTCGAACGATATTATTCCGTTTTTTTTTTTTTTTTTTTTTTTTTTTCAAAAAGGACGTTTTTCTCATTGACGTTTAAAAGGAGTTCACGTTTGCATGTAAACGAATCGTACGGACGTAACGTCATAGTAACCAACAAGATGAAATAATATAATCTTTAGTTTTCAGACGGAACAATGGAGTTTGCGAAAAGAACGAAATAGTTTCTGAGATTTAAATAGAACAAATAAAATCTCAAAAGATTGAACGCATACAGTCGTTCGAGCACAACACGCGAAAATTAAATAGAAAAACGTCGAATCGCACATTTGATCAATAATGTTGAAATTAATTCTAAACAAAATTAAACTGAAACTTTATATTATTATATATGCTTCGAATGAAATCCGAGGAAATTATCTTGTATTCGCTACACGTTTTTCCGAATAATCTGTCTTCTTTCTAGAACGCAAAAGAACGCGAAGTCAAATTTCGTTTTATATTTCAAAGTATTAAAATAACTCAATAAATTCTGAAAAATAGGTATCATCTTTTCTTTTTATTCTTTACAAAAATATCATTTAGTTTGATTATATTTTCGAAACTACACGCAACTGTGGTGATCAGTTTAGAAGTCGAAATGAAAAAAGCAAAGTCGCGACTAGTCGATTACTCGATGTTGTTCTTTTACCGTATCGACAAATATAATATAACCAATATTATTGTTTAACTAGAGTATTCGTATCAAACGATCAAACGTTATGTCGATTATGCGTTCGATTGATGTATATCTTATATCAAAAGAATTCCAACCAAGTCTAAAAAACTAGTACAAACTTAATGTTCTTAAATCAAGCGAAATTAAAAAATGATTAATTAAATTCTGGTTTTGATAAAATTCTTACGAACTTATTTCCGTGAGCATAATATTTTCGTACTACTACCGCTTCACAATGAGCTAGTGTTTTTTTATTTTTTATTTAAATTAATACGCAATATTATGTTATAACATAATATCAACTAACTTGAAAATAAAGAAAATATCGAATTAAATGTGGTTCGTAAATTAATATTCTAAAATCGATTCAGGACGATTTACGTTCTTAAATAGGTATTCGACTTCGATAATCTATGCCGTTGACGAGAAAATGGTTGAAACCCGAGATGGAAATCGTTTGATTTACATTTAAACGTTTAGAACGCAAACTACTTCGGTAAATTCGCCAAGTCAGAGTAATTTGTCGTGTGCTCTAACACGCATGGAAAACGGATAGTAATTGCATTGATAATCGACGATCACGCTATCACGAGTTGAAGTCGACCGCGAATGTTTATGCACGCCGCCACAGTATAGTGTTTGAATTCGATGTTTCCCGCGCCAGAGCATGTCGCAAGTCGTTAATTCGTATCAAACGCGTTCGACGTTTCGCCACCACTGATGACGAATACCGCGTATTTACATTTAAATCATTTTTCAGGCGACTCGGTCGACGATACCATTCGGTTACGCGCGTCATCACTTGAATAGATTTTGGAAAATAATAGATTTTACGGTTTATCGTACGATACTCGGTCTCGTGCGCGACGAAATTCTCAATTCGACGATATGGAAATGTATTTAAAAAATACTATTTTACGTACGTTGCGTAATAATTTGATTACGAACATTAACTATTTGTCAATGGAATTAAAAACAAATTACTTTCAAACGCGCTGTAGGAAGTAGGCACGAACGCTAGAAAAAAAAAAAATAAACAGTTACATCGCTATAACTCAAAACAAATATGAATATTTAATGAATTTTATAGTGGAAAAAAACTTAATATTATTATATTTGCTTTGCAGTTTATACGTTCTGATTGAGAATCTACTCAGACATTCTCGAGATTGTCGGAATTTCACGAGTTCGTATTTAAATTTATAATGTTTCGTTACGCGATTATAATGTTCAACACTTCATAATCAGATTTATTAAATTAATGGTTCGGCCAAACGTTTCGATTAAAAAAAAAAAAACAAATTGCATTTTGATCTCTATAACAGTTCGTAATAAAAATAAAAAAAATTAGATAAAATCTATGGCTGAGTAATGCGAGTTTATTATTTTATTTTCATTTTTGCGTAGCAATTGATGGCTTGATAAAAACGCGTCAACGTTTTGTCACGTTATTCGACGCTAAAATAGTAATTTTTATGAAAACATAATTTATTTTTAATTTCAATTAAGTCGGGGTGATAAAAGCTATGAAAACCGTACGCTTTTACAATAACAATAAATGAACGAATATATAGTAGCTAGACGATTAAAATATAATTCGTAGTTAATGAAATAAAAACGTAATGCCTTAGCGTAACACACACACACACAAATTATTTTAAAGTATATCGCAGTAGGTACCGTTGAAATAGAATGTATAAAATTATAAGTACAATAATCAAGGTGTACTTAATTCGGTATGAGGAAACATTAAGATAAGAACGAAACGCTAAAGCCAAAACGTTTTCGTGTTCGTATATTTAAGAGAAACAAAGTTGAATTAAAAATCGATAAATTATTTGCGAACCACGTTGGTTTTAATTCGTGTCGTGGCTTTATAATATTGTTGTTGTACTTTATACGTTTTAATGTACTTTTAAATATTTTTCGTTGCTCAAACCCTACATAGGTGAGCGCGCAGAAAAGCTATTTTCGATTTCTCCCGTCTAGTGTCCCGCGAGTCATAGATTTTAGTAAAATGTGAGAATATATACTACTACCGGTTGGTTCATTAAATAATCTTTTGGCGAATGAAAAAAAAAAAATAGAGCTTTCGCGTTATCCGGTCGAATCGATTGTTTTCTCAACATTCGTCCAACAACATTTGTGTTGTGCCACGAGCACATTATGCCAAGTCGACCTTATAATGTAACATGTTCGTTTCTAAAACCCATTACTCTTCGGTTTAGGACCGCGTATATAAATTAATCAAATATCTTTGTTCAACGCCCAAATTTATGTTATTCTTTTTCCTTTTGCGCTCGCGAATTTAATCATATATCATATATATATATATCTGCTACGTAACTATGTGCCGTTCGCATTTAAATATTTTCAACGCACTATACCGAAGTGATATAAAAGTGTTAATAATTGTAAAATGTAATTTACGTTTTTCAACGCAGTCATTTATCGTGTCTCATTCGTATTATACTACCGCGCGTAGTACGCTAACTATAAAAACGATTTAATTTATATATAAAATGAGAAGAAATTATGAAAATAATAAAAATAATTTTTCTCAATAACATGTAAACGCGTAATCCAAGTTATAACTTTGACTATAGTTTGAGAAAAAATCGTAGTAAAGGTTTATCGAACTAAACGTGTTATAGTTTTATTACATTTTATTATTTAACCGTTTTTAAAAAGTGTTTAAAACAAAAATTATTCTTTATTCGTGTCTACCGGCCGAATATAACACGTCGGCGAATTTTACGAAATCGCATCAACAACGACGTTTTCCTCGAAACAATTTCCATCGATCGCGTTTCCAAGCCTCTTCAGAGTTCTTCGTAATGACGAGCTTCGGAAAACCGTCCAGAGCTGGTCGATTTGACGAATTAAAATCTTTCGCAGAACCGTCGGCGGCGAAAGCGAGGTGAGTTTTAGTCGTTTTTCGGCGTTATTGCACTTTATGCTTACGCATATCTAAATTTGAATGAGAACGCATTTAGGACCGACTGATTATTTCCGTCTAAAAGTAAAACTATAAACATTTGAGATTTTCATTAATCTACGTTATATATTTAATTTCCCATGCATTACTTTAACGAAATATATAAATATAATTGTCGAAATCTAGAATGATATAATACGATAGTATTATACTCGATAGATAATACTCGTATATTGACATTCTGACATTTTTTCGGCCATTTTTTCAAAAAGTTTAACTATACTATTGTACATAAAATAAGTAATATTAATACGTATAAATTATTTTATAAAATTATTATTATTAAAATTAAATCAAAGGGATACCTGTGTTATTCAAGAAAATCAAAACATTGTTGAAACAATATTTTTCTCAACGAATTCCCGGAGTTTTTAAAAGTCAAGTTGTGCTCCGTACGGTGCCGTTAAACATCAAAAGGTTTCGGTTTCGTTGTTGTGCTGGTGAACATTGACGTAAACAATTTTTTCAAATATCGACCGGCAATGCTGTCTCAAGATGAGGTGAAAAAAAGAACTGTATGAAATTTGGGAAATTTTAATCGTAAAAATGGTTCGTCACGAGGAGTGTGAGAAATTGTATGAAAAGCGAACAACATTTGAATAAGATATATTATAATATATACATTTTAGAAAAACCGTGGTCGTGATAATTTTATGTAGTTTTTTTACATCAACGTGCGTCCTCGCACGTACGGGTTCCGGCCGTCGGGAAATAATATTTTTCGCCGTGTCAATATTATTTTATTTTTTTCGTGGAATCCGGCCGAGTACACATCCTGCCGTCGTACACGGTCAACGGGGGGGCAGTACGTTGTTTAAGCATTTACGACGGTTCGTCGTCGGAAACACCGCGGCGGTTGTTTTTTTCGACGAGACGAAAGGAGCAATATTCGTTAAAATGCGTTTCGATCGGCCGGTCGCGGTATTAAACGATACAGACTGCCACGGGAAATCTTATCGCGCGTCTCGTGACTCGAATTTCGAACGGCGCGCACGGAACGGAAGGAAAACGATCCGAGACGGGATTGACGAAAACCGAAACGGAACAAACGATTTGTCGAGATCTGGCGACGAATTTCGGTCTATCTCACGTCGCCGGCGAATAAAACGAAACGTCCGCGAAAACTCCGTTTCAAAACGTATATACTATTATAGACTATATGCGCCACAGATTTACATCGCCATGGCAACAGTGTGGTGGTCGGCAGGGGCACATAAAGAATAGATATTATACGCTCTCTCTCTCTCTTTCAAACGGTCGAACGCATGACATTGTATAAATATGCTGTACACATATTTCTGGCGGGAGAAACAACCCGCATTATACGATATGGTTTAATATTATACGTCTAAAAATCGTATCGTATTTTTTCCTCTTTTTGTTTTCCCGGTGAATTAATTCGTTCTCGCGAATATCGCTTCTCTATACTCGAGATGGAAATCTACGATAACATATTTCAAGTGGTGTTTATAAAACAGTAAACGTTTTCGTCGTGACGAGTAATAAAATGGTTTTCGAATCGTACTAGCTTGTGTTCGATCTCATTTCGTGGATTTCTCGATCGTTTTATAGGTAAAAAAGCGACAATATAATATTTTGTTCGTCATAGATTTTTTTTATAAAACTACTCGAACGGGATTTTTATGACGTCTATTGTATTGCCAACGGTTATGAAAACTTGGAATTTATTCGTACGATTCCAAGTCGAACGAGTTTTTACTTCGGTCGTAGTTTAGGTAAATGTTTTTATATTAAGTGTATGGATGTTAAACTAAAAAACAAAAAACACGTGATTTATTGCGAAACGCATTCAATTTATAATTTTACGATTTACACTATAAGCTTAGAGCTACTTGAAAATGCTATATTCCATAAATAATGTTCTCGTCTAATAAAGGAAAAGGAAACGTCCGTAAATATAATAGAATTATATTGAAAAAGAAAATTTGTAATAATTAGTTTTGGATTCGGTTCAATCTTTATTAAAATATTCATAATTTTAATTCAACTGCGTTGTATAGTAATATTAAACGGGATATTGGATATTGTCGATTAATTATTTCGTCGATAATATTCAATAGATTTAACGAGGTTTATAAACGCAAATAATTACAGTGGTTTAAACTTTATGATGTTCGCTCGTGTACTATTCAATTAAAATAAAACTGATTTTCCTATTGTATTGAAAAAAAGAAAAAAGAAAAGTAAAATTCTAATAACTCGAAATGGAAATACTACCAATTGTAGTACAGAAAAATATGTTATTATTATTATTATTATTCGAATAATCGAAAAAATGCCATGTAATCTAATCAGATAACATAATATAATATGAGTTTTCACTGACATCAAGGTTCAGTCGTATAATTAGAATATTAATTAAAGGTATTCGTGTTCAGTGAAAACATTTTTTTAATTTATACCTTCGAGTAGCGATTATTCTGTAATGTCATATAATTATCGTTTCAATGTCACCGTTTCCGGCTATTTAGACCACGGTGAAGCGAAAGAAATCGAAAACCGTTCCTAGGGTCGAAGTATTTTTCATTTTATAACTAATTTACGAGTGGAAATCCTTCGCGTTACTGTGCGTCAACTCGCATATCACCCGCGTAGCACGTCGGCGAATTTCACGCGAAATATTCGAAACACAAAGGCACTTTGGAAAAATTGCGTGTTTCGATCGGCACGTCACTTGCAACACATCGCACTAGTCCTGCGAATATCGGCGTTTAAAAGTTTGTCGCGCAAACACCAAGTCCGACGGGTGGACGACAATGTTAAACTATCGAACGCAAAGCCGGAATACCGACAGAGAGTGAAAATACCACCGTAATCACGTGACAGACTTGTCGTCCGCCGCCGGCGAGAACTCGGTCACGAGAGGATTTTCGCGATATTTTTTAGTGCACGCGGACGCGCAACCACTCGCGCCCGGAACGGAAAAGATATGCAGAAGAGAGGGGAAGAAAGTTAATAAAAAAAAAAAAACAGGACATAAAAACAATCGTTTCGTTGGCCGATAAGATTATATTAGCTTCGGAGTGATTTCTCGTGACCCTCGAAAGTTGTTTTTCAGAAAAACCTCGGTCTCGCCGTGTTTTCCCCGGGGAGAAGTGATAGTATAGTGTAGTTTTATACGTATGCGTCGTGGACGTTTCGAGATAAACGACGGCGGGACAGGACCCGAAGGCCAAAACGATCGGCGTCGTCAGTTGCGTATTTGCCGCGGCGCGTACTTTATAATATTATTGTTATTACGCCCGCGCAAACTACACGATATTATACGACGACGTCTTCGCGGATCTTATCTTTCGAACTCGGTGGCGAATCCGGGGAGGAGGCTCCGGGGCTAAAGCTGTCCCCGAAAATCTATTTTTTCACATTACGTTTTATATGCATTGTAACAGACGAGTAGCGGTGGAAACGAGTATCCCAGAACGACGACGCGGGTCTCTAAAAAAAACAGTGGGAATTTTTTGTGAGGGAAACGGGACGTTTTGTTTGTCCTGTTTTCACGATTACGGTTTTGTATTTTTCAGATTACACGCGGCGGAGGAGGCCGATCACGTTGAAAATCGTCCCGAGACTGAGCCTCCCGTGCAGGAGCACCTCGGCGCCGACCACTACGGACGCGGATTGGCCGTTCACGAGGTACGCGTATAGTATATTATCAATAGTTCGCGATCACACGCGGTGCCCGACACTGCGGCGGCAACGGTTTGTGACTTAATCGACGTGGCGATAAAGTACACGCGTCTATACGCGGCGACATCGAACGGTTTGAAAACGTCGAGTTTCCTCGTTTTCCCCAGGACATACTTGGTTATTGATAGTGAAATCCTAGTGACACACTCGTCCTGGCCGGACGTTTTTTTCCCCACGTCGTCGTTCTCGACGAAACGATCCTTCGAAACACTTGCCCGGACGCAGCGCCGCCGACGCTGACGGTGCGATGCGTTTCGAGTGGCGACGACGCCGCCGCCGGGTATAATAATAATATCGTTCGTAAACAGCGGCGATGCGGGTCCTCTAATTGTTCGCAACGTCTAATTCCCCGCTATTGTTATTTCAACTAATGGCGTTTGAACAGACGAAACGCACGGACTCCGGCGGCGGCATAATCTGCGCGAACCGATTAAGACTATAATATGATACAATATAATCATAGTATAATAATAATGTACCCGGACGTCGTCGCCGGTTAACGACGGCGGCGGGCCCTTATATTTATGTGTAATATGATTTCGCGTACGGATCGCTCGGAAATCCGTCGGCGAAAACCTAATGGAGATTTGAACCGTTTCGGACGGCGACGGCGGCGTAGTAGGTATCCGACAGTGCGGCCGGTTTACGTCGTCGTCGTAATATTGTTATAATCGTTATTGTGATATACCGTCTGTTTGCGCCGATCCGCGTGCAGGCGAGCGGTAGGACTGTTTGCGGAACGACCCGGGGTCGCGACCATAACGCTTCGGTGCGGACGAACTTTATTCGTTTCGATCCGTAAGAATATTATTCATTCCGCCGCGAGCGAATCGATCTCGCGTATTCGCAACGATAATGCTATTATATTGTCACGAGATGCCCGTCACACTGTGGCCGGTCAGGAGTATTTTCGTTTTGTTTTCGGCGTTTGAAAAGCGTTTCGCGGGTGCGTCGTTTGTCCGAACGAAACGCACACCGTCATCCGGATTCCGACTACGACTTCGCCAATATCATCAAAAAAAAAAAAAAAACAAAACACCGCGTCGAGTATGAAAAATGTTGGTTTATGGTTTTTGTTTTTTGTATTTTCGACTCACTCGAGTCTGTCGTATTTTTCATTTTTTTTTTTTTTTTCAATAAATTCAATCGGCCGGACTCAATGGAAATCGTCCGACCGTGAATTCAGTTTGAAATTAAGTTTACGAATAAATAATATACTTACTCGACTTCCATTGATTCTTTATTTTTAAAACCGCATTGAATATATTTGTTTACGCGCATTAAAATATTGCCGATATCGGTGTTTATATAAAATAATAGAATCGTTTGTACGACACAATAATAATCCTACCTCCCTCGCAAAAGGAAAACAAAACGCATTTCGGCATCGGCGGAAAGTCAACTCGATCGAGGATATTGAAAAGTATCGACGTTATAATATTTAAATCGACGCAAGTGCGAACGAGTCGAGTCAATGAAAAAAGCTCGAACCAGTGTGTTAATTCAATAGGTAAAGATAGTCTCGACCGGTATACTAATCGATTCGTAAACTCCCGGGTTCGATATAATTACCGTAACGGTTTACGAAAAAAAAACGAAACGAAAATAGATTTATATTATCGTCGTCGCCGAAGTCTGTTAACGTCCGGACTCTGAACGATTTCGGTGCCTCGTTGGCGATACCGATTTCGACGGCGGTGTAACAATAACATTAGTGTTAGTTTGAAACTTTATCGTCGTACCCCGATTGATTTAAACGTTTGAACCGTGTAAACGCTGAAATTAGACGCGAAGTAGTAGACCGAGAGCGCGAGAGTAAAACGAGCCGAGACGTTTATCTGGTACAGCGCCGATTTAAATAACGTACTGCGAACCGGCAATGTTGACGGGAAACAAAACACATTTCATTACGATTGATTTCCGCCCGTCGAACGAACGCCGTTTGATTAAACATCCCACGCGGTTCGTTTATTGTAACAGTCGATAGACGGCGGAGAGAAAAAAAAAACAACAACAATTGACAAAAGGTTTCCGCGTGTCGGCGCCGCGCGCATTTTATTGTAATTGAATTTATAATCGACCCGTGTGACGAGAAGGATATACGATTCGAGGGAGTCTATGTACTCGGTAATTACGAACGTCGCGTTACCGTTTTCGAACGATGTCCTTACATTTATTACATCGATATACAGACGGTATACGATCATTATTGTAATAATTGTTGTTCTACGACGGGCCAATCAAATCTTTCGCGTACAACCGAGTATGTAGCGTAAGAGTTCACGTAAAAGGCGTGAAGTTATATCGAATTTTAAGCCGTCGTCGTCGGTAGTAGACATTAAAACGACCGATTTTCTGAGTTTGACGATAAATCAAGAAAAATGTTCTAATTCAAATATTGTTTACACAAATTAGCCGTCCAAATTCGAAAGATCCGATTTACGTATGTGAATACACACGCCATCACTCTACTTAACTCAAAGTCGTAGTAGTTTATTTCTTTAGTTCACATTTGTTTGTATTATATATTTTTTTTTCTTATTATTACGCTACATTGGTTGTCATAATATTATATTATCTTAAACTTCGTAATGGTTAAGTCTTGTTTGACACGGTCGTGTCGACGCGCGGACCCGTGGACTCACCCGCCATTCCCCCTTTGCCTACACAATCCGACCGCCAGTTTTGGGAGACCCGATACAGATAACGAACTGGTTTGGATCCGGCGACGTGCCCGGGCGGCTGGTGGAGACCGCCGCCGCCGGCACTCTGTCGTGAGCATTTACATGAGCTACGTCTCTCCGATTTGTTCTATTATTTTTTTTTCCTCATTTCTGTTATTCCGCATTAATTAGAATTATTATTAATATTTGTTGATTCGAGCTACGTCTCCATCGATATTTATTTTCCTTGTTCAGTTTTCTTTAGTTAAATAAACTATTAATTAATATCAATCAGTATCTCAGTGTACAATACATCAATTAAAAATATACTCGTATCTGATTTAATATAAAAACTGTGCATATACCGTTCGATTTCATTCGAAACTTGCGTCAGTGATTTTAATTAATAAATAAATAATAAAAACTTAAGTCTAGAGAAAAAAAAATCATCGGTGGTCGTTCTAACCGGGAAAATGATGAAAACACGTTGCCATCGACTCAATTATTATTCCCATCACGAATGCTTTGATCGTTCCCCGCTCGTCACTACGAACTTGTCTGGACCAGCCATTTCCAATATAAAAATATATTATCTTACTAGGTTTTACGTTACTTCGGCTGATGTTTTGTTCCGTCGTCTATCGTTTTTAATTATTCCTGAAAACGCGCTCGTTCATTCTCCGTCTCAAACGCGTATTTGTCCGTGAAAAATGTTCAACTCGACGATGAATTCGAACGTTGTGTTTTTTTTTTTTCATTTTTATTTTACATCGCCAGTTCGAAGCTCGTTTGGATACGTTTTAAAATTTAAACTGTAATCTTCGAGCCGCAGTTACGATCGATGGGCGAAATAATTCGGCGCGCGTACGAATAATTTTAACCGAATGGATAAAACATCACGGATTACCGTGTGGTTTATCAGTCATGATTTTATTCGTCGAGGGCTTCGACATAAAACTGTATTTCAATAGGGTCGTTGAAACGATTTGACAACAACAAAATGATTCCGTTTATCTGCGCGATATGATCGTACGTTGAAATCGTACGTTATGGACGGTTAATGATTCGTTAATTATTATTAAATTTTCCAAAAAAGCGCCGCGACAGCAATTGATTGACATTTTCAATTGTATTATTTTCAACGTGGTTGTTTTCCGAGAAAACACGACGCGGCTCACGCGCGTTTTCTTTCAATCGCACCGAACGGCACGTCATTTGACACGGTGTTGTGTTTCTTAAAGAAAACCGAATTCCCGACGTCTCGGATGGAAATTATTATTATTGTTATTATTACGTAAACATTTAATAATTTCGTCGCGACGATGAAATGCGATAGAAAAATTATAAAAAAACATGTTGAATATTATTATATAACAATATCAAAGCGTTCAAAATCCAAACGTTGTGCGCTGTCGTTTTTTTTTTTTCCAGAAATTTAATATGTATTATCCCCGTTGCGTATTCTCGAAATATTCGCGCGTGTTCGTATGTATAATGTGTGTACACGACGCACGATATAACGTTATTATAGCGCGCATTTATGGGCCTCGATCATTCAGTAACATATATATTAATAATTTAATATATATTATTTTCATTTTTAACCCCCTCGGGGGTCGAATTTCGAAAAATAGGTTAATATATTTTTCATTATTTGATCTCCAGAGTATGTATACTAAGTTTCAAAAAAATCCGACCGAGAAATAACGCATTTTACCCCCTTTTAACACTCTTAAAGGTTCAATTTTGGAATATCCTTTCTTCGGGGGTCTCTACTGTATAAAACGAAAATACAGATCAAATTTCATGCCCGAAGCTCAAGCGGTTCCGGCTGGGCGATTTTCTCCGTTTTTACGTACTACGGCTTTGTCACCTTCTCCGAGACTTGGCCAATCGATTAGTGAAAACCGTACACCGAGTTACTTTTCGAGATATTATGCGCGTACATACAAAAAGGGCTTTTATTTTATACATTTTTAATAGCCCCGTAAGGTACACTCGAACGCGTCACCGGCTCACACGTTTTTATTGTTTCTGTTTTGAATCTGTTTTGTTCCGCCGCCGTCGTGCGCGAAGCGAAAGGCTCGTAGTTTTCCATAACAATATCGCCGTGGAAATTCGGCCAACGCGTCGCTGATCGGCCGCCGCGCCGCCCGCGTTATGATAATATTTCTGCGGCGGGATTTGCACGTCTCTTCCATTGTGTCTCGCGCGAACGGGGCGAGACAATTAAAACCACGTGTTAGTAGCAACAGCGTGTGCGATGATTATTTTATTAAATCCAACGCGTCTACTGTATGAATTCGTTCCCTTGGAGTTATTTCGAAATAAATAACTTTTAATTAATATCACGGACGTAAATGATTATTAAAAATAATGCTTGGCTCCGCGTGTGCACGCACGCATGCGTGCGATACGTATATATAAATTATAATTTTTTATAGGGGACTATAGCTTATGTATTTATATATTTTATTTTATTTTTTCCCCCATACGTAGGGAGTATTTTAAAGTTTGCGAATGAATTATACAGTTAATTAAAATTCAGTTTTAAACGAAAAATGAGAAAACGCAATATGATATGACAATTCACACGATGTAAATTAATGTTGTTATATTAAACCGACAGAGAGTTTGGTTTTTTTTTTCAGTCTTTTATTATTTTTTATCTTAGTCGTACTGTGCGAAAAAAAATAATAGCGGTCGTTCGGCAGAGCGATAGTTCTAAAACCTTTTATCTTATTTAACTATTATCGACGTTTTCTCGACTATTGTTTGACAATAGTCGCGGACAAAAGAATTATAAATATTTAAAAACACACACACGCACACACCTCGTCTGTAAATTGTTATTTATAAATATGATATTCGGAATGGATGCGGTGTTTATTTTCATTCGACCAAACTGTAATCATTAGTGTATTGAAAAACTCGGCACGTGACGATATATCCAATATCTACTTCGGCTGCACGTACGACGGCGTTCGTGGTCGTATTATTAGAAAAGTTCAATATAAACATTATTGAACACAAAAAAAAAAGAAGCTGTTTACCTATTGTTTTCAATCGGAAAATTGGTTCTATAATTTGACAACGATCGCGACTGCGAGTGTCGTGTGACACTAAAAATGACAACATCCGGACACGATTGTACGATTATAAGGCCGTAAAGGAAATATATTCATAAAATTAATTTAATTCGACGTTTCCATCCTGCTGTTATTGAGATTGTGGGTTTAGAAAAAAAAAAAAATGAAAACAAAATTTACTTATACAAGAAAGATATGAAATTTAGTCGTGTAAAAGGGTAAATCGTAAAAAAGAAGAGAAAAAGGAACACACAAAAAAAAAAAAAAAAACAATAATAACGTATACAAATGCGTGCTTTCTATTTTAAAACATACCATAAATTTTGTTTTTCGGTTTTATGAATATGAATATCGTCAAAGGTTTCTTTCTGTTTTAATCAGATTTTATGCTATCTGATTAAGGTTTTTTGATTTCCCAAGGGTGAAATTTATCCTTTATTTGTACGCAATGTACTACGCGTTATGATGATTGCCGGTTTGGAAAAATGAATATAAACGTGAATATAGATTATGCCATCATAAATTTTCCAGTATTCATACCATATTATTTATTGCAACAATAATTTTATGTTACGGACGATCTTGGCGTATCCGCCGTATTGACGGGTCTACGGTCGAAAACGAGTGTAATACAACGCGAAATGATTCGCTCAACGAATTCACAAATTTATGAACATTTAAAACGCGGTCTCGCAACACGTTATAATTTGAAAACGACGAAACATTATACTTTTGAAATCAAAGCCGTTCGCGACCCACACGCGCGCCTATAAAACAGGTGACGGCCGGTATTAGAACATTGTTAATATTATTTTCCCATTTCTCTGTGTTTCACACAATCAAACGCAATAATAATAACGATTCGAAAACTGACAAACTTAACGATACGCCATAATATTTGACGAGGGAAATAACAATACATTAGTTGATCACAAAATACACCCCAGTTGAACAATGGTTTGTTCTTTCATTTTCACAATCGAAACATTTCCGTCATCTTGTCGTTGTTATGAGAAATTACTCGAGAAAAAATTTCTCGACAAACACGCGTTCACTATGAAACTTTACCTAATGCTCTGGTCAAAGGGACATAAACAATTTCAACGATTTAAATGATCATTGTTTTTATTTTCCAAAAAGAGTAAATTTAATGTAAAAATGTATGACAACATGTTCTTTATTTAATCATTCAATCATTTCAATATGATCTGAAATTTATAAGTTATTATTTCTATAATAGTTTTCGTTAATCTAATATTAGGCGAATTTTTAGCCAAAATTTCAGAAATTGTTTCACATTTCAACTTACAATAATTTAGATTTCCGTTTGAAAATCAAATGTTTGTACTTTGCTTACAAATAATGTACAAAAAAAAAAAAAATTATTTCTGTTGACATTTACAATATTAAATTTACAAAAATTATAAAATAATACGATTTTCCTAAATACAATTTGGATCATTTTTTTAATATTTACTTATATTACAATATAATACATGAGATTTTTTTATATTATTCATATGAGTTTCTGAAAAATTAATTAGACTTAAAACAATGTGTGCGTTGGATATCGTTTTTTCAATCTTTTTTTTTACCTCCATAAAGATTGAATAGGTGCCAGGGATTTTAATTTAAAAACGATATTTTCAAAATTACCAGAGATTATGAGTTTTAGTTTTTATCAAAACAGGCAAAGACAAAAAAAAAAATTCATTAAATAATCGAATAAGAACACTTTTCTCATACCTACTCGGATTGTGCGTTAAAATTAAATTTTTTTCAATTTAGCACTCAATATTCATTAACTAAAGAATGTTTCTCGATTTTCTTGCCAATGAAAAATGTATAATAAACGAAAGATTAATTCTGAGGATAATATTTTTTAGCATTTTCAAACGCCAGAAATTCTCGCCGTACACCGGCACCGTTCGCGATCACTTTGACGAACTTAACGCGTCTTCAAACTTCAAAGGAACACTTTGATAATAATTGTACATGAGCTTGGATAAACGACGTGATGGAAAAACGGCTTTTTATCCGGTATTTTAATAGGTTGTCTGACACGACGTTTTAAAGATTTAAGTATGTATTTATTTCAATACGATTTATAATAATGATAATTCGCGAAACGGCAATACGAGTGGTTTAGCGAAATAGAAGATACTCATTGTTTAGACGTGGTGTGTTTTCCGACTCTCAAACTCGAGACGTTCACCGAACTGACTAAAATTCATGTCACGACTAATATTTATAATCATAGGACCATAAAAGTTACGCGTATGGCCCCGGCGGGTATTATACGCATTTATCGTGTACAATGTGCTTCAAAAATACAAGCGTGTAGAATTTCACCGGTGAATTCGATGATTAGTTCGTCTCGACTAGACCGTCGTCGGTAAGTATAATTTCAACAATATTAAAATAGTCACTCAAGGGAGAAAAAAACGTTCTAACGTTCTCGTCGAAAAACGAAGACATTCGTCCGGCGTGAGTGGTTTTCACTCGCGCGCCAGAAACTCCACCACTCGTTCGTTACATTTTCCACAACATAATCGCGATATAGGCCCGCACATTGGTAAATCGATGCGTAACGAAGTGTATTCGTGTTGTAGTATTAAGGAATTACTTATAAACTTATAAAGAACACCTTGTAATATTAGACAACAGAATTAGTTAGTAATACTAGACACTAACTAAATGTTCTATGGGAACCAAAATGTGCTGATACTAATAATATGACACTATTGGTTTTCGCTTTGATTGTAATAGGACATCCTGTTGCCTACATAACATGTAAAATGTTATGTTTATATAAGTATAAGTTTATATAAGGAATGAAAACAATTAAATAAAGGGCACTTCTCCAGTGGTCGTGAGACTCGACTACTCTGTAGGAAGATTTTGGATAATTTTAAAGTATATTAATTGTGTGTGTTTGTGTCTATACGATCGATTTGGTCGGCGTATACGACAGTGTAGTACTGTAATGTTGCGCGCGCGGTCCGGTAAAGTTTTAATCCTCGTGGGTTCGCGAACGCGAATAATAATAATATCGAGTCGGTTTATCACATCGTTCGGGTTCATATACGCGCGTATATTTACGTTGCATCGAAACGTCCGCCGACTTTGCGCGAACGTCGCATATTGCTATTATAATCGTTTTCTTTGATCGGGCGGTTTTCGTTATTCGCGCCCGGACGAACGGATCGGGTTTCTCGGTCGATCGGCGGAATAGAAAACCGCGGTGGTGAGCTTTGGCGAATAATTCGGCGCCGTACGAAGTACCTGCTCGTAATACACGTGGGCCCGGCTGCGTTGTTATTGTTGTCGTCTGTTGGAAACACTCGCGCGTCGCCGCCGTCGGTAATTATTTGCCCGCAAACTTTATGCTCCTCTGCGACACGAAACGGACCGAACAAAAACACGCGACTAATCGCATTGTCTGTTAATCTGCAGGTTCGAGTGTCGCGGCGCGTCGGAAACGCGGGGCCCGCCGCCGCGCCGGTTATTCAATTTATTCCGATTCAACTTCGTATTAACGCGATATGGGAGCTCGTGACAAACGAACTGTGCGGGTCGTGTTTTCATAAAAGAAACTGGCGCTCCATTAGTGACAATTTATTCGTGATTTATTTAAAGTAGGTGCCCGCCTCTTTGTCTCACAAAAGGTAATACGACGCACTATAATCGCCCATTAACCGAACTATATGACTAATTTACAAAATTTAAATAATGGGCTTTTCAACGGAATACGCGTGTATACCGTACACTCTTCGTTATTTTTTTTTTTTAAAATAACGACTGCAAAATAAAATGCAAAAATATACGTATACATAATAATATGTAAACAGTTTATGATGAGCATTCTTAAAAAGCTACTTAAAAAAAAAAATAAATAATAATAATAATAATAATGCTACGTCAATTCTATCGAAATTAACATTGTAAAAAAGGAATTTTGTTTTGTTTTTTTTTTTTTTTAATTACTTACATTACAAACATTTTTACCGAGATGTGGCTCTGACATACAACCTTCATCCGGGAATATTATGTTTCATAAAACAGCGTTATTTTTTAGTATGAATAGCTCGACTTTGTATTTTTTTTTTCACGGTCGCTTTAACTCGAAACCCAATAGAAAATATTTAAAAAAAAAAAAGAGAAGGATTTTATTAATATAAAAACGAGAACGAGAGCGAATTAAACAATAGATTTTCACGAAGTTCAGGTAACCGAAATGGCTTTTTATGAACATTAAGTCGCGTAGTAATGTGTAATACGATTTTAAATGTAATTATAACGCTGAGGATTTAGATTGTGATACGGTAGACGATGTTTCTCAGAACCAAATTAATTTCAACGTCGAGGTACAAAAACGTACCGTTAATAAAATAGACAATTTTATGATTTCAAAATCGAAGGACTACCCAGAAGTAAAACATACAACATGATTGCGTTTACTTATCATATTATAAAACTTGGTCGTCGAGAACACGCTGTGATCCATTTTGTCAATTACACGGTTCGTAATAGGATGTCCGGATAGAATATAATCCGCTTTGAGGCCTTTCTAGAATAATAATAATAATTATACCTCCAGAGAGATAACGTAAGAATCGAGTGAAAAAATGGCACGAAAAAAGGCTTTAATAGTATTTTATTTTTTTTTCTCTCTCACTACTATAAATCCCAATAAGCCCGCCGATATCGACTGCAGTGTACGATATTGTTTCGATGCTAATGGATTTCTTCGATACCTTACGCATTACCGTTCACGTGGTTAAACGTTTTTAAACTTTATGTCGGTTAATCTTAAGCTCGAGTGTTAACCGTCGACTTATTCGCGTATTACACCGTTGCTTTTGTCTTCAATAAACCAAACAATAATAATGGAAATAAAAAAAGACCGCTATAATGTTAATCTTTTTTCCTCATCACGAACGCGCGGCGCGGCGGCGTAGCGTTGAACGTCCGGCCATAACTTTCCTGTCGGCACGACGCGATTGCATTATATAAACATCGCAGTCCTGGAAAATTTGAGTGAACTTTTTTGACGAACGGTGAAAAAAAAAACGAACAAAATCACGAACAAAGTGAAGCGTATATAACACGTCAAGAACGATAATACAACTACTGCAGTGCAAAATAATACTAAAATAATGTAGCCGAGTAAACCGTGTTTAAATATTTCAGGTTATAATAATATTACGGCGTTATGTAGACTCGATTTTTATTAAAAAAATATATATTAAAAAAAAAAAAAAAAAGAAAAAAAGATGAAAAATTACGCGTACAGGTATATAATATAAGTACACTGTGCACGCGTCGGGGACGACGGGGTCGAGGTTTTCCGAGAAATTAGAGAGAGAAAGGGTTGAAGAGAATGGAAAAGGACGGATGGCGGAGAGATGGGAGTGAGAGAAAGGAAAGGAAAGAGAGAATAAAGAAGAGATAGAGACGACGAGAGGGAGATGTACACTAAGGCCAGAGAGAGAGAGAGAGAGGGAGACGGGACGACGAGGATACCGTCTCCGCTTTGCGCGGCGCATATTATTATCGTTATTATTATTACGGGGAAAGTGCAACTTTAGGTTGTGCGCAAACAACTGAGGTAAAACTATGCACGGCGTACGCGCTGTATAATCACACGTATACGGGGTGATTGTTTTTTATCGGTCATTTTACGAGTGAATAAAAAAAAAAAAACTCACTTTATACGGAAAAATTATAAAGTCGTTTTCATTTTTTTTTAAGTAGGTGTTAAATTTCTACCGTTAAACACTATTGTCGTAATGGTTTTCTAAACGATTTTTTTGTGGAAACGTCGTTATGATCGTCCGTGATAATATTGTATAGACTCTATATTGTAGAGAAAAAATTATTTATCGATATTATAATATTAATCGTTTAGACGAGTTTAAGTCTAGACGAGTTTTTAACTGTTGAATAGTTTCGTGGATAAAAAACTACGCCGTTTTAAAAGACCAAACTAAAAAACCTTAAAGGACACTATAACTAACGGAAATGTATATTATTATTCCATAATGCTTATGAAAAACCGCGAGATCGCGTAACGAATGCGCAAGACGTGGGTTTCTCTGAACAACTGACCGACCGACAAACGAATACTTTTAACCGTTGTTCGAGACAAAATAAAACTACTTTAAAGCGCGGAGGTAAAGAAATTTTAAAAAACCGATAATCGTTTCGTCCTAATTTAACCTAACCCAACCAGCAGATCGCTGGTGTTGTTGTCGAACACGTCTTGCCGATTAAAAACAAAAAAACCGAAGAAAAACAAGCGCTCGAGAGATTTCGCGGGAAGCGCCGAGTCGTCTCCCGAAACACACGTTTCGACAAATCCTTCGCCGATCGATACCGGTGCATAGAGTTAAAACTTAGGAGGCGCAACGCCGCGCAGTGTTTCTACGAGGAATTTTTTTTTGATTTTCAAATACACTGTCAATCCACGCGATTACATCGGTACGTCTCATTGGGTCGGAACATTTTCAAATACACAGAGTACACAACGATGCGACAACGCGACGTATTGAATCTCAATACCCTTTGATTTATTAAAACCGATTTTGCGATTTACATTCGCAACGAAAAATATATCTATTCGACATTGAGAAAAATCCCCCTCCAAACCTGGGGTCCCTGATTAGTAGTAGTTCGGGGGTGCACTACACTCCGAGAAACCCCCCCTTGTGTGCGCCCCCGCGTACCGATGACCCCGATCGAATGCAAGTTGGCGAGAAAATTAAACGAACGCGCCGTATAATCACGTCAGTTTCGAACGGCCCTGTACAACATTGTATATATTATACGCGAGCGTACCTGCCTGCAGAAGCGACGAACAACTACATCACCTCTCGTCCCGACCAAGTCTCTCGGGCAGGAGCGCGGCGGCGGCGGGGGAGCCGAGCGTCGGTACTAAGCGCCGGAGCACGCACGGAGGCCGCCGCGACGACGGTTTCCATGTGCTTTTCAGTCGTTCGCCCGACGCGTGTCCGTGTGTACGCCGCTGTTGTTCGCGCGTCGTCCTGCCCGCCGATCGACCCGAGTGACCGAGACACGCTCGGCCGCGTTTACCGTGCCGTTTTTCTCCGTTTCGTCGCGTTTTTCCGTGTTTTTCGTGTGCGAGTGTCGCGACAGCTCACCCGCGTGTCCGGCGAGCCCCGAGCCCCCGAGCCCCCTTCGTCGACGGACAATTTTTCCGCTCCGTTTGTGCGGTAAGTGTGGTTTTCCTTTTTTTTTTTTTTTTATTTGCCGTAAATCAAAAAACGATTTCGGGAGAAAGACAGAGAGAGAGAGAGAGAGATAGAGAAAACGATAGAAAACGTGTTTAATTTTTTTTCGTTTTTCGAAAATCCACCGATCCCGGGGTTCTCGACGTCATCGCCCCGCCACCGTCTGTCGAAAGTGCTTTCGTACTATCCGGGGCCAACGATTTAGCGGCGGCGGCGAATCTCGATCGGATCGGAAAAACGGATCGCTATGTCTTTATCGTTTCCCGACGACATCCGTTCGCTCTGTGACGCTGTTACAAAAATAAATAAAAAACGCACACGATCCAACCACCGGCAGAAAACGATCACCGCGGTAGAGTCTAGAACGTTTCGCTCTCCGGGCACGTGCTCCGTCTACGCGTAGATCCACCCCCGCGGCGCGATTTATGTTCCCTGCAAGTGCATCCGGCCAATCGATACCATACTCCCGGAAACATTAAATATTATACAACTACGTCGACTCGTGTCGCAGGCTAAATAATCACATTAAAAACGCTATTCGGCTACACACCTGCAGCGGTCGGCGGCAGACTCCCGAGTCATATTTATTAATTGAAAATACTTCACGGCTCAGAAAATAAACAAATAAATATATATTAAGTACAAAGCACTTTTTTTTTTTTATTATTCTTTAGTTCTTATTAAAAAATACACTACCGCTCCGCAAAAAGAATTAATGAATAGTAGAAAAGAAAAAAAAAATTCGCAAATTATAATATCGCAATAAAAACTTGACGAGGTCTCTGTATAGTTACATTGGTGTACATTTTTTTTTCTTCTTTTAATTTATACGTTCAAATTACTCGTGGCCGTGAAATTAAAACGATAGTTTTTTTTTTTTCTCTTGAGAGAAGACGTCTTTGTACTCATACCCAATACGTTTTGCACCGACTTTTTAATTTTGAAATAGAGCAATTATTTACAATATTGCTGTAACGTTGAACACGTTATCGCCACGAATAAATCGCTACTGTTATCGCGGGACGCCTTGGGTATGTCGGTAAAACAGATAATTATTATTTTCATTCGGGTCGTGCGAGAATTTAGATAGTCGCCGGGGCCAAACGTGACCCGCGGGCCGGCCGCCGTCGTCAGCTATGACGACGAAATAAACGTGCGCGGCATTGTTTCCCAAAAATCGATCGAGTGATACGCAAAAATTACAACCTCCTCCTCCCCTTCCACCGGAACGTTCCCGGTTTACACGCAGGTATAGGTGTACGGGCACGCGCGCGCAAATACAAAATATGGCGTTAAATAATTACGAGCACAGTAATTGTTTGCGAAACGAATTCGGCGAAACTATCAATAATTCACGTCGTCGTCGGCCGAAACATTGCGTTTCGATATCACGCGCGCAGGCACGACGACAAACGAGCTCCTAGAGCAAAACAAACACGTCCTACGGCCGCTCTGCCGTGCTTTTATTGTAAACACGTCGATTACAATCGGCGGCGCCGCGCGATAACGTGCGTCACTCGTCGCGTCATTATACCGGTTCATATATGTCGCGACGTTTCCGTTGCGAAACAATAAAATAATAATTACTAATTAATAATAATGACGATGATAATCGCACGACGACGGCGTTCGTTTGCCAGACAACGCCGCCGCACTACCGATGGTCGAATAAAAATCACACGCGATCGTGTATTATACCTTATGTTCGATGAGACGCGTACGTCACGTTATTCGATACGCCGCCGTCGATTTAGGGCTCGGCCGTTTCGCAATACGCTCGAATAACAAACGGAACGCGTTCGTTTCAGTAAACGACAGCGGATTCGACGAGGCTACGCGACGCAACGGTTTTCTAAACGTGGGAATCGACGATAATTATACTATTAATTATTAAAATTCCAATCCATATACATCCCGCAACAATTACTATATCCCACGTATAATTATTATCGATACGTATTCGAGCGTGATCATCGCATGACGCGTACGTATACTAATCGCAACACTCTTAATTTACACACGATATCGATCGGTGGAATTTATAAGACAATATATCGAATTAACGGGCCCGACAAATCGAACGCAATTATTATTAATTTCCATGGAAAACGATCGACTGGTCGCGACCGTCTCGTTTTTTCCAGTTCACGCCCGAGCGTACTTGTCGTTTCGTTTTCAAACATGTATGAAACGTTATTTCGGTTTCGATTCGTCTAGTGAAAAACACGACCGAAAAAAAGTATTCAATCAATTACGTCGAATTAACGCGTGTGAATATTTTGAAAATCATAAAACGTCCGCATAAATCCGGTAACGCGCGAAAGTCTTAAACTTTCAACGATAAAAAAAACCACATGTCTACCAGCGATCGGCGTAGAATATGAGGGGAAAAAAACAAATTTCTTCCGTTTCCCGATCGATAGTATTTATTCATATGGAATCGAATAAAATATTATAAATCGAACTGTATGGATATATTGTTATATTCGTATACTCACTCAAACGGTCGTCTTTAAATTGCAATTTTTAACGATAATAATATAGTGATGATAATAAACCACAGCGGACCTACTTCCAGACGGCGCGGTGTACAGGTCAAAAACCGTATCGTGCAATATAAATTGTTTGTTTAGCAATGCGAATCGATTTTTTATTTTTTTCATTTAAATAAATTATTGTTATTTTTTTTATTTTTTTTTTGCTCCTTTCGTCTCGTTCGAGTTTTATTTCACGTTTTCTTTTAAATTTTCTCTTTATTCTTTTACGTGACGCGACGAACAGATACGATTCAAAACGTTACACGACCACCGCCGCGATGCGATGCATTTTTTAAATAATTGCGGCTGTACTGCGACGACCTGGTTAAAATAATTTTTCGGGCTAGTACATATTATTATCATAATAATCGTTATGACTCTAACATACCGCGGGCTCGTTTGTACTCCTCTCGATATACACACGCCGCCGCAGTCCTTTAAATGCACCGCGAAACCGCCAACACGGTGACATCCCCGTGCACTCGCAATTTCACCACCAACATTACGACAATAATAATAATTAACGGTGCCATTGTGCCTGGAAACAGCAAAGCACTGCACGTGGACCGTACACGACCACACGAGCGCATACCGCGCGCAAAACCATTGTTTGCCATTACGTCACATAAAACCGATCGGAATAACGAAATTGGCTCTCGGCGTACGTACATACGTACACAATACGACGTCGAAACCGAGAATTTCCCGACCCCGCCGTTTCGTCTTTTGCGCGCGATTACAACAATACGTGTGCGTTCGCGTTACGAACGTTACGACGATATATTTGTATAATATCAACCGCGCCGAAAATCGGAGGAAAAAAAAGACGGCGAAATGGAAAAAAGGTTACGTATCAATCCATACGTATATCTAGACATTTAGAAATGTCACAAACGAATATAATTAAGTGACTTCGATTGAAAATTACACTCGATTTATAACACCGCGTTCGAACAATAAATAGAACCCCTGAAAAATGTACTGACTGAAACCGGTAACAAACGATACACAGCTTTGTAGATTACCACGTGTATGTCGAAACGTGTTTCGTCAAATTTTGGAAAATATTAAAAAAAACAAACTACGTGCTAACGACGGACAAGCGAATACGAATCCGGAACGAGTTTGAACGTGACTTCTCTCAAATCTGAGATTACACTTGATGTCACGCTCGACGATAAAAAACCGCGAGAAGAAAACAAATGTTTTCGTCCGATAGGCACGCGAATATCGCCGACGAGTATTGCTCGTGCGATTTCAGTCGTCGAAACAACTTTTTATCGACGTCCGTCCACGTTCGCGGAACGGATTTCAGCGATAAAGTCGCGCGCGCGTGAAAGAGTATCATCGCGTTTTTTAACCTTGAATTATCGCGTCCATACGTGTCGTCGTCGTTAATGTTTTCCGAGACGGTTTCGCAGGCGAAAATAATCACTCGTATACAACGAATGACAACGCGTATCGTACACAATGCGTTTCGGATTCGAGTCGTGGACTCGATATCCGTACTGAAATATTATTTTCACTACTTGGCGCGGATTATTTGTTCAGGACTATTGTCGTTTTTATTTTATTAATATTATTATTTTCCGAGTAGAACGCATGTTTTATTCAATACGCGTTCGCGGTATTGTTATTTTTTTCTTATAAAAACGCGTAAACAATTACAACAATAAATTAGAACTCTTCCGGAGAATCTCCCCGATCCTCTTATTAATGAGCAATTTAACGGATAGAATATTTTCCGTGAGCAAAAGGTCTTTCCTTCACGGAAAGAAAAACAAAACACTACCGGAATACCGCGTTGTCGTCATTATCATAATAATATTATGTTGTCAATCGCTTTTCGATCGATCTTTTCATTTTTTTTCTCCAACATATAGTCGAAAACTTTTCGCGAACGGCATACGAGAGAACCGGCGACGACGTTTAAAGACGTTTTGTTCGTCGGCGGCGGCGGCCGCGGCGAGGATCTCCGCGGAACGTTGTGTTTTTTTCCCGCCGCGCCGACGACGACCGTACGTAAATAATTAATGAGCGTCCAATTAAAATACGGTTTGTAATTGAAATACACTGTCACGCACACGGGCCCGGCTCGGGTAATCAAACGAAATGTGTCAACATAAAGACGGGCACTCGAGCTAAAAACGGGAAACGGAGAGCGAAAACCTTTTTCTCTCCGGCCCGCAAAGTCTAGGATAAAAGGGCCGTTTTGATATTATAATCCTGCGCGCCCCCGCGTATCGCGTTACTATTATACCGCGACGTGTGCAACGTATAGTGCACTATGTATATTATGGGTTGATCGACGCGAGACCGACGCGCGACGCTTTCGTGTGATAAAACAACCGAAGACGATTCGCTGAGAAAAAAAAAAATACGCGTGTAAAACCCCGCGCGAGACGGAAAATAAGCTCGGTGCACTCACCAAGACACGCCCGAACCGCGCTCGTCTGTTTTCGTCGTGAAATAATTATCGCGGTATTAATCACTCGCCCGCGCGCGCGCGCGTAATAGGCGTATCTAGGAATGCGGAGGCGTTTCAAAAACGCGTTATAGATTTTCCTCCTACATCCGCTCGAAATTCGGACGAGAATCGTATTTTTTTAATTTTAATTTTTTTGATCGTTGTCGATTTCGAATTCTTTCGTTCACAGAGATATTCGAGTGAAAAATAGAAACGCTGCCGGACGTTTGAAAACCTAGAGAACCTTAGAGCTCTAATGGATCCGCGAAGCACGCGGTTTCCAAAAGCGAACGTTCGGTTCTGTCGTGCGCGTTCGTATCGTTTCGATTGAAATGTATAATATCTTTTATCGCATAACTTTGGGAATATTTTGTACCCGTGTCGAATCCGGTCGGAGTATTTCGCACATCCGACGATCGATAAGTCCCGACGATTTCTCTATTTACATCCTCGTCCAACCGTTAGTTCCGAATTACGCGCGTCTCGTGAAAATCAGTTCGGTTCAACGGTTTTACCGAAAACACACACACACACACACGCACACACATAAGACGTATGATAGAGAGAAAAAAAAAATGTCAAAACTAAAGAAAAAAAGAAAAAAGGTTTCTGGGTTTTTTCCCCCTCCCCGCCGAGTTTTTGTTCTTCTCCGCGCGCAGTCCTGCGATGTCGTCGTCGTCGTCCGTCATATTACATTATTATTTAATACATTACCGAGCTCAACGGATTCCTGCTGAAACAAACGAGTATACCATCTACCGTGCGACGGTGTCGTCATATTGTTGTTGTTTTCTTCTCTCCTATTGTCCTCCGTTTCTTTCTGTAGGTTTTCTTTGGGAAACGGTTTTTATTTTTTTTATTTTTTTTCGTCGTCGCGCTCGGGTGTTTGGAAAAAAAAATAAAAATAATTTAAAGCACTGTTGCGCGCGTACGGAGACGCATATTCATACGCTCAAGGGTTACGCGGGTAATGCGCATTTAACACGATGTATTTGAACAGTTTTTCGTCTGTGCGGGCGGGGGTATGACCGCGATCGCAAATTTTTCGAGCGATTATTAATCGTCATCGTTGTTGTGTTCGATTACAAACATGTGTTTTCAAACACTTCTCTCCGACGAATGTTTAAACACATTCGCCGCGGTCGACTAGGGTTTTCATTTTATTTTCCGTACGACTCCGAAAAACTTGACAATTAAAAATAACACAAACGAGCGGCGCTTATAGAGCGAAAATGTTACGTTAAAAACGGATTAAATCGTACGTTTTTCGGAGAACAATTATTATTATTCGAACATAAAACTCTATCTTTTTTTCCAAGAAATAAATGATCGCGCGCGTCCACAAATAATGTATTCTAAACGTTCGTTTTAACAGCGCTCGTTTTCAAGTCGACGGAAGTTAAATGTTTAAATGCGCATACGTTTTATCAATTTTTCAAAAAAAAAAAAAAATTCCATGTATCGCCATTAAACGTCAACTAACAATAAGCGTGTTATTAATTAATATAATAATTTTTACTATTTACAAATCCATTTTTAATTAAAGAATAACAGGACTCCTCTTTGGATTTAAAAAACAAAAATTAGAATTTTTTAATTAAAACTAAAAGCGAAAATACCAACATATTTTTCAATTTTAATTTTAACTAGATGTGATCTATACACCTAACCTAGATACTGGCCATATTTTAATTATATGTATACTTAACTTTGAAGCTTTTTATGGTTTATTCCGTTTTTCTTTTCACCGTAAACAAAAAGAAAAAAATGTTATTATAAAAACATCAAAAGACATAATACTTTTAAGGTTTTGAAATGTTGATACATTCATTACAAAATGTGTCGATTTTTAAGTAAAATACATATAAATATGTAAATATCATTTGTATTTTTATATCATTTATATAAACTTCTAGAAAAAAAAATTCTATATTTTATGGAACTGAACGATTCATTGACGGTGTGTTATTAAGTCCACTCGGTCGATGATGTACCATTATTCATAAAATCAAATATTGTACTTATTGAAACGAGAAAAAAAAAATTACCGTTAGAGTACATAACATTTGAACTACATTCGAGCGAACGCTCGAGTTATAAATTATAAAATTGAACGTGTCTTGGACATTCTAAGTAGTTATATTAGGTATAAAAAAGAACGAAATTTTAAATTAAAAAGAAAAGAAAAAGAAAACCGTTTATTTAATTTATTCGAATTCACTTTTAAACCTCAAATTACTTAATTATTTAGAGCACTATGTTTCATAATGTTATTATTTCCGGTAGTCTACGTAGTTATATTAGTTAGTCGGTTTTTTTTTCTTACGCATATAATATATAAGTGTAAAAGCGATTTCGCTAAAACTCACTATGCTATTATTTTTAAATAAAACATAACCAAATACATTGTATAAATTATTACGTTCCACATTTAAAACACTTATATACGAAATTACTTTTTAAACGTACCGACCCGGGAAAAGTTTATAGAGTACGAGTATAACGTAATAGGCACACAAAAATGTAAATAAAAAACACACACATTATTCCACTTTTTTATCGCCATATTATACAATTTATCATTAAAAAAAAAAAAAAAAAAAATGTCTTTTGTTATGCCCAAGTGTTTCACAAATAAGTCATATACGTTTTCTGTTAGATTAGAATGTTTACATAATTTGTGTACTATTCTGCTCGTGTTTACACGAGAAATTAATACGCGAAGGGCCTTATGCGTACGCTACAGTATATTATGCTAAATAATTTTGTCGCGACGACGACGTTTTTTATACGAAACGTATTATAACGGAACTTTCTTTTCAAAGTTTGATCCAAACAGTTTAGCGGATAGTATTGTGCAATCCAATTAAATTAGCGGATACTTGAAGATGATTGAATTTTGTATCTTTTTCTTTTTCTTCTTTTTTTTTTTTAATTCAAATAAAACGCGGAAAATGGCTTCCTCCTAAATCGAATCAATCGGTTGCGTTATTACTTAATATAGAAAACGGACGTTTTAAAATCACGCAGAATGTCGTAAATGATTTTTTCATTTCCACGCAAAATAGATATTCTAACAACTAATTAGATTATAAACATCATTAATCCGAATACATATAATTGGCACGTGATAATATATATTCGCTTATTGACACAATAAACGTTTTAATTAGAGAAAACCCATACACCGGCGTGTAATCAACGAACGTTTTACTAACGTAACTAGGAATCTCGATTTGGTCAAGTTTGGCCAAAAAAACTGTAAAATATAAAAGAAAAACAAACAGTTTTGTGTGACGTTAACTGATTACCGATTTAATTACACATTCGTTTACGATTCGTAAATTACAATTGCGGCACATGATTTATCGTTGAAGATTATTCGGAGTAAAACGAAACGCGTTCGAATAAAATGATAGAAAAAAAAAAAAAAAAAACGAATAAAAAGATGAAACGTGCTAATTGATCGCTAAACGTTCTGCCGTCGCAAAAATTAAATATCGTTATAATTAATGAACTACATCTCAATTAATGCGATTTTACAGAAAGAGTCGGAATTCAATCGATTAATTATTACTCGTCAACGACAAAAAAAAAGAAAAGAAAAAAAAAATAGCCGACTAAATAACGATTACTGCAATATATACGTATTGTAATACGCGTGTGCGTCGTCAGTTGCGGATTCGCGACGTTTGCGCGAAACTCGTTTCGTTTTATTCGCGCCGAACGGGGGGGGGGGGGGGGGGGGAGGAAACGTCGACGGCGATTTTTTTTAAAACTACTATACACGACGGTAGACAGGACGTTTATGACGGTCCGACCAGAACAAAAACTACTTAGATGTTTATCCGCGTCGATAAAACGGACTTTACGCGTACGTTTTCGTCGTCTCAGATGGTCGGACCGTGGCGCACAATCGTCGTCGTCGTCGTCCATGTACTGCGACGCAATAAATATATACTCGTACACATATATATATATTTATAGACGTGGGCGAACTAATAAAAAAAAGAGAAATAATTAGTACGCGAAAGTCGTATTCGTTGCGGCGCGTTATTTCACCTTGCAATCGTGCGGCTGCGATGCGACGATCCGGTTATATTACACGTTAGGTTCTATTATATAATTGTACCGTATAAAATGAGACTCGGGAAAAGGGAAAAATAATACCCTCGGAGTTCGACGCGAACGCGCGTCTCTACGACCACCACACGCGCGCACGGACAATAATATCATTGATGGCGAGGGCGGGGTGAGAGGTAGGACGGTTGGCAGCGATTTAGACGAAATATCTAACCGATCGAGTTCGCCCGTTGTTTACGGAACGTTTCTCGCGAGGCGGCATGTATCGGCTATATTATGCTCGTCTCGTATGTATTATGCATCGCGCGACGATCGCGTGCGCGCCCACGAGAAATCTAAAATAAACAACGAAAAATAATAATAAATAATAGTGCTCATAAATAAAACAAAACGCTAATAGAGCGTTTTTCGAACGTTAAATGGACGTTGCGCGCGGATCACTCGGCAACGATATCGATCGTCGTTGCCCCCGAGTCACAATGGACGGTTTTTTCTTCTCTTTTTTTTTTTTTTAAATGAAACGAAAAACGTTATTTCGAACCATACCGGTTGTCGGCCGGTAGAATGTAATATACGCGTTCGTGTTTTATCATTTTCGCCCAATAACAAACGCGACATTTATTTGCATATTTTTGCATATTTAAAAAACACACGGATGCATATTTAATCGTTCTTTGTTGCACGTAAACCATGGCCCTAGTCGCATTACGTTTACCGAGTCTCTGCGGGAAACTCTGTAGGATATATTATAGTGAATACTATAATGTTTTCGTTACCGGGAAACGCGTGTACGTTGCCCGGGCGATGTGAACCGCTAAATATATCGAGAAACAATTTGTTGCGTAATGTTTTTCATTCGATTATTTCGTCTATCGTTAAATTAGATTATTCACTATTAGATCACATAACATTGATGGAAAAAAAAAAAAAACTATACAAATAATAATAAATAAGTATAAACAATAAACCTCCGCGGAACTGTCAGAAATGTGGTGTCACTGTATAATATCTTTGACAAGTCACTCAGTTCTTAAACACGCGCCGTATAAACTTTTGTAGTTCGACTGGTTTTTCCGTTTGTGTCTACATTGTTTTGTTTTTTCCATCGATATTACATAATTACCGGTACACATTATTATTATTTGTCGATAATATATAAAAAAAATGGAATAAAAAATCGTTTATATCGACCGTTCAAATTGCTCGAGCAATGTGTCCGTAACATATAAACATGTGCGTGTACATACTCGACATGACGTACACGCTCGACGATGACGTGCATCCGGAGAGCCGCGAACCCGATATTATCATTACGGCGTGCGCGAAACGCGAGTTTTCGCCACGATACCCTCGGGGTTATTAGTCGCGTAACGCGAACGCCGCCGGCAGGACATCGAGGAAGGGGTTGTGCGGGACGGGCGAGACGTGTGCGCGGAAAAATTGAAAAAAAAAAACGAAGGAAAACGTGGACAAAAAAAAAACCGCCATAAATCACGCGGCGTGGGTACCGATCGTTCGCGTCACCGTAACACGACGACGACGACCCGTCCGCGAGTCGGTCCGGTTTCAACGCCTCGTCGTCCTCCTCGCGGTGACGTAACACGCTGCGTTTTCGTCGTCATTAATATCGTCGTAACGCGGGGCCCGGCCAGTGATTAAAACGGTTATACGGTGCCCGTTGCCAGGGAAGGACACGATGAAATACGATTTAGACGGCGGTGGCGTGAAGACGATGGTGGAGGCAACGCGATTAGGCAACACCATAATTATCACACTAGTCCGCGCACCGCGATTGCGTATCCGGAACGCCGTCTTGCCGTCCGGCGAGCTCAGAAGACGGTTTTTTCCTTCGTCGTCCCCTTCGTTATCGCAATAAAATATTATCATATTAAACAGAAACGAAAGTATATAATATATATTATTTATACAACAATCACTGTCATCCCGAGTGTCGGCGTTTTTTGTTTTATTTCGATAAGCGATCGTATATTGTTATTAAGTCTACGGCCCGGACTCTGGTGGCCTGAAAATGGCACGAAAAACGCGACCTATTCGAAACCTATGAAAGTGCACTAAAAGTTGTTTAGATTATTATTATTTTTTTTTTTTGAAATCAATACGAATCATAGTATTGAATATAATTAAAAACAATGTACAGATATACGAACGACGAACGGGGTAACAAATAATATTATTGCAAACGAGAAAAATAATAACTACAACGGAATAATAATAATATATAGATCATAGAATCGTTGATTATAATTTCCTCGATTGATGAAAAATAATTAAAAACCACCTAAAGTCACGGAAAATGATTAATAAATTTAAAAAAAAAAAAAATAGAAGCTCGTCAATAATAATAATAATAAAAGCCATAAAGCGAAATAAAAATTAGTCGTTTAGATTTTTTTTGATGTTATCGAAACATATTTTTCGTCGGGGGAAAAAAATGCAAAAGTCATCAAAAGTCCGTGGCCTAATTACACGCGCATAACCTGCGGCGGAAGGTGCGCAATTTAAAAACTATATTTCGAACTTCAAAGCGTCCGGTTAGTAGTATACCAGAGTTGTTTCATACGCGTATTGATCATTCGTCATTAGCGCGTATGTTTTCTCGGGACTACAACGTACAATGCGGGTTTATCGATCGACGTGCGTCCACAAAACACGAGCGTTCACAAAACGAATGATTTGTCGCGAGACGACGACGTTCAAATATAGTTAATCGATAGGCACGTTTGGAACAATAGTTATTATACGTCATCCCAAGACGGTCGATCAATACTAAAAAAAGGAAAAAAATTTAAAGATTAAAAATGTGCAAGTAGGTACCTCTTTCTATCTACTTTCATTCTTTCGATCAAACGTTGCCGAGAAAGACCCTTTTAGAGTTATTACTCTTCTATCTTTTTATTAATATCGATATATATTATATTCGAAAATAATTTTTCCTTTGCCCGCCGACATAAAATTCGTTGATAACGTTCCGGCCGAAAAAATGTTATGTTATTTTCTGTCCGTCCTTGATGTCGCCGACCTATAATTCTACGGGCGACTTGACCTGAAAAAATAAAAAAAAAAAAAAAAAAAAACTGAAATTCACATTATGATTAGCTGAAAATAAAGAACGGGTACCGAAAACGATGGGGTTTCATTTTATTTTTTCAATACGAAGCCGAATCAAATTAAATCGGAATTAGATCGCAATAAATTACTCGTTATTATTTTACAGTTTATACAAAGAAGCTTAATCCAACTTCGAGTGAAACGATTTTAATTTTCTCTCCCGTCGTATACTATTACAAATCTCGAGTAATAACGAACATAAACTTTTCCACGATAAACACTTAAACGATAACGCAACCCAAATATGAAAACGCTTAAATATTCTACAAATAACATTTGAAAAAAAAAATCATGCCATTTTCTCTATAAGAACCACTTACGGCGTAATCGACTTATTTGTGAACACTTAATAAATTTACCGAACTAACTGAAAAAATATTGAAATAGCTAAAACGCATAATGTATAATTCATAAAGAATGTATTATAAAATATATTATTTAGTGTTTGTTAGCGATGTCTAGTTTCGTCCAAAAGAAAAATGCATTAATGCAAGAATAAATTTATATATACTTTTTATTCTCTTTCGCTTGACTTAACGTTAACGTTGTCATCATTTTTATGAACATTTAAATACATTTATTTTTTTTTTTTGTTTACTCGTGATTGTTTGTATATATGTATACATATGTACGTATACTGGTATATAAAGACTTTCCAAGGAGAAATCTAGAGAAATACAATTATTTCAAAAGCAACCCCCATAAATTTAAATTGGAATATTCGAAATAATGCAAGAAACAATGCGTTCGAATTTCAAGTGCACATAATACGGCGAAAATCGTACGTACGTTTTACAAAACGATTGCGTAATCAGCGGTGTTAATTTACGGCGAACACACAAAGGGAATGAACATTAATTACAAAATATATTTCGCACCTTAGTGCGACGAAATAAACCGAGAATAATAACTCGCGCCGCCCTAAATGGCTGAACGGTGATTAGACGTCGAACGTCGTGGATTTAATCACGTTATTGGTATTGCCAGTACACGCGGCGCTGTCGAACGTGCCGCGTGAGTATATCAACGTGTATCGTGACACTCCGTTGTAAATAAAAACGATAATATTTCCGAGGGAGACTGTGAATTTCGACGGCGGCGGCGTCGTAAAGTCGAATAAAATATACGAGATATAATAATAGTGCCGTGGCCGAACGCGGACGCGCGGCGTTTAAAACGGCCTTTGCGATTATTATTACCTCGGCGAACACGGTTCGTCGACATTTTCCGGCCAATTACATTAGCGACTTGAATAGAAAAACCGTCGTGCCGCGATCGCGCGAAACACCGCGGGCGGCCGTTCAGCGCCGCCCGATTTTCCTTCGCGAATCGGCGGGCCCGGGAAAACGTGCGATACAGTCTTTATAAAAAAAATCGTAATAAAAAGCAAAACAAAACGAGTGTGCCCGAAGAGATTCCGAGTGCCAATCGATTCCCCAGAGCCGTTCGCCGACCGTTTGGACAAAAGTCGCGGACGTTTTCGATTCATCTGCCGGCCGCGGCGGATACGATTGCGACGTTTTTCATCCGGTCGATCAAAGAGCCGACGCGCGTTCTCGATACCTCGTGGATTCGAACGGCCCGTCGTCGACGACGGCGTATCGTTTTACGCCGCGGTTTCCGTTTCTCCGCTCCCCCAGTCTTATTCCGCGTCGTTTCGCGTTGTGCGCTCGCCACTCGTCCGCATTGATCTCGTCTAGTTTTGACGTCAACGACTCGAGCACAGCGATCGCACGTGACATAATAATAACGCGGCCCGCTCTGGTCGTCTGTTTTCGCATATACGTATATCATCACTGACGCGATAAAACACACGATTTCGAATCGCACGTCACGACCGTCTGATGCCGACGCGCGGTACCCATAAAAAGAGCCGACTTCGGTCGACAACGCGTGATGATTTGACCAGCCAAATGCGAAATTTGTTTCTTCGGTGATACGTTCTGACTAGGTGTTTCGATTGTCTTCGTGTCTCGACAACAATCGTCGTAGATGAAAATATGCGTGCGCGACAATAGTGATTTTGCGGTGCCCATCGACGACGTAATAATATATTTCGTATGTTTAAAAAGAAAATCGGCGAATCGTTGTCGCCCGGCCGCGTCATAGTTTACACTTTGAATTTCGTTTATACATTTTATTTGTACGCAAACAGCCTTTGTTTGCGCGCGTCGTAAATTTCGTATTCGTCGCGAGAGTCGTTTCAAAAAACCTATCCATCCGCGCGCGTTTACAACCGACCGACGCAAACACTTTAATCCCGTAAGAAATAGTTGAAAAGACGTTTCTTTCACGCGCACGTCTTTTTATATCGGGTCTCGAAATAGAAATCCAAATTAGATTTTATTCGTTTTTTTTTTTTTTTGTTTTTTTTTCGTTTGATTTTCCGGTCACGTTCGTATAATTATTTGTACTTTCAGCGAGCTGTTTAAACGCGTGCGCACCATAACGGCCGATTCGACGAAGCTCGTAGTTAACAGAGTTAATATAATAAAGCTACGGGTAAAATGTAATTTTTGAAATCGCCTATAAAGGAAATCTTTGTCCTTTCCATCCCATTGCTTTTCTGAAATTATATTATTATAGTTACAATAAAATAAAACTCGGGATGATTTTCTTCTCATATTATATGAACGCATTTAGTATTAGGTGAGTTTTATCATTTTGTATTTCCAAACGAACACGGTGACGCGTGTTATTATTTATGATTATATTATTATTATCAATCGCATAACACTCGTATCGACGTGAATTTATCAACGATGTTCGCGTGATCCTTATAAATCAAAAATTTACGTCGAATCGCGGGTTTTGCGGTATTGTTTTAAGAGGAGAAATCCTAATTAATGGAGTTTGAATTTGGGCGAATCAATATCGAGTAAGTAAACAAAGTATATATTTTCAGGAAACCCGTTTTTCCCGAAAAAGATTAAGTTTGTTTTTTTCAACTCCGCTCTTCTCTTCGCCATTTCATTACACGGTTCATCGTCATTCCCAAGAGAAATGGTCGGAGGTTTTTCAAAGTACATTCTTAACATTTAATTTTCAATCAGTATGTTAGCGCTGTGAACAAAAAAATTTTTTTTAAGACGTTTTCGGAAGACGAAAAACAAGACGCACACGTCGGCACTAAATAAAAGAAAAATTTCCTTCACTCGGCTCGGAAGTTAATGCGTCAAATCAATTATAAAACGAAAGCGAACAATTATTATTGAACAGCCCTGCCGAAACACGTGATCTGCGTTTGGCAGATCATACGACAAGCTCGAAATGGTGCATTGTTAACGAGTCACTTTTCGACAAAAGCAGATCATAAAATATTCATCGAAACCGAGGACGAACAATTTTCGTCCGACCATAAACATGTCGGACCCGCTCTGGTTTAACAGGACCGATAAATCAATCAGGACTTTATCAGCAAATGGAACACACGTGATGGCCACAGTAGACTCCTTCCGGCGGCCCATGTCCACGAGCATATTATATTATAGAAGAGTTCAATTCCGTCGTAAATCTACTAGACAATATTCTTACGATGATTTTAAATAATATGCTCTTTTGCGTAGATCGACCACGAAGCGTAAATAATGTAACTATACCGTTAATACGTTTTTTTCTTTCTTCGGCGTTATCGCTTTCATCGTACTATTATTTAAATCGAATGACTTTAAATTTAAACAGAGCGCAATGCAAAACAATATTATCTATTTATCTACTAATTAATTGTCGAGAGTCGTAATTGAATTCACGCGCACACAAACACATAAAAAAAAAAAAAAAAACAACTCGACAAACAAAGAAAATAAAAGACAATTACACGAACACAATTAAATGCAATTATTATTATTATTTTTTATTTCGTCCTCTCCGGACGATTAGTGCGTTTTCGATTTGGCGATATCTCCGACGACGGGAAAAAACTAATATCGTCTATACGACTTTATTGTGTCATAGTTTTTATTTCATTAAGTGTGCAGACAACGCGGCCAGCACAGACAAAACTATTTTTCGCCAAACGGTTCAACTCTTAATTGCATCCGAATTTTACACGCGCATTACGATTTGTCCGCTTTTGGTCTCGGGCAGTTGAATATTCCCAAAGAAAAATATCGCTATTGAGAACAGAGAGTACGCAGGCGACACGGTCGGATCGTCAAAATCGAAAACCAAACATCAGTCGAGACGCACCGATACAATACGCGTTTGCCGACAGTAACGATTCGTAAACGCAATATTTTAAAGTGCAGACGCCTGCACGCACGTACGCGTATGTAAGAAATAAAATAAAAAATACACACATTATACGCGCGTCTGAGTGTACGTTTAGAGTCGATAAAACCATGGCGCGAACCTCGTCTGCGAGTGTTTTTATGTACGCATATAAAATATGAAACGTTTGTGTTTTCGACACATCGCTGGTGCGTGGAATCGACGTTTTGGGTGTTCTTTAATTCGGGTATTTCGTATCAAACGTTGTACCTCTTGCGCGCGTGTACGTTTTCTCGCCCCGGGAACCCGGGCCGCGCGCGATTGGCTAAAAACACGACGTATCGACGCACACGCCGCGCGGCGGTGCACAACACACTCGAGGGTATAATATTATATTCCGATGCTTTTAGAAAATACGTTATTTTCGGAATACAATTTTCAGAAGAAATCGTTATTATAGAGCGAACATCACGCGGACTTTGCCGGAATTGACTTTCAATTAAAGTCTAAACTCCGCGCGCGCGCGCGCGCACACACGGTTTTGTAGAGAAAAATGAAAAAAAAATAAAAAAAATAATAATAACGATTTCGTTAAAACATTCCGAGAAATAGTTTACTTTTTATAAACATATATGTATAGGCTTTCGGCGCGGAGAAACGAGTGTAAACGCGAGAAACGAAATCGATACCGTACAAGAATAATATATACGTGACCGCGCAGTTAGATTTCATTTTAGATTCGAGCTATTCGGCATGCAAAACAGTTTATCTTTTCTTTTTTTTTCCTTCTCGACTTAATTGAATTTAATAAAAAGTCAATGTTACGCGGTCTCTATATAATATATAACATACGCTTGTTAAATTATCACCGAGCCCACTAGAAACCTCGAATTCAACGTTTACCGCGCGCAGCCTACAAACACGAGTGGACGGCGAGCCGCACATCGCGTTTGTTTTTATTTTTTTATCGCGATACGTTTTGAACGAGCGAAAAATCCGAGCGAACAAACCGTTTCGTTTGGTTTTCCTATTGTAAAATATCGGCGAGTGTTCTAAATATTATACAACTCTCGAGTGTGTACGATTTAACAATGTTAAATTAAACAATGTTTTCATGACGGCGATCGATTTGAATGCGAATTCAACTGTAACTGTTCGCGATGGGTTTTTAGTTTCTACAACATGAAAATAAAGGAGATGAATAACAAGTCGTGCCTATCGAACCATATACGTACGTATTCGACCGCTATTGTCAAACAAAAAGTGCGCCGCCGGTGCTCCCGAGTGCGATAGGTTCAAACCGAAAACGATTCGCACGATCGGGTTTGGGCTTTTTATTTTCTCAATCGTCGCGTTTATAATATAATAATAATTGTTTGTTCGTTTGAATGTTTTGAAAAGGGGGAAAAAAGCGATTTCGTGTTCTTAAGTTTAATCACTCCCGTTGTCTGTGTCGATCGGCTCCGAAATTCCTTTTTTGTAAAAAATCATTCGTCGGAAACGTTTTCGTTCAGACGACCGCGGCTGTATGTGTGTACTCGTACATACCATACACGAGACAACCTTAGAATCGGTCTTTTTTGAATAAAATATTATACGTTATTATTTCATATACACACGGTGGCGGCTTTTGAGCGCGGCGCTCCGTATTAAAAACACGAAATCAACGGGATCCGTGGTAAACGGACTAGAGCACGAGGAAAAAAAAAAACAACTTCTCTTGCTATTCCGTAAAGCGGCCAGTGTTACGCGATACGTGCGAACTCGAAGTGCGTAATGTGTAAATACTGTTAATAATATACGTTGTTTTATTCGTTCCGGTACGAGGGCGAACGCGTGGACGACGCGTTATTGTCGGCTGCTCTGGCATTCCCATTAATCAATGACGTTTATGTGAAGCGTTTTTTCCCTTCTTTTTGTCCTCCCGAGGAGCACCCTTTCCGGCGATATATTAACACATATAATAGTTATCAGTAACCGATACTAGTCAAATATAGATAGCGTTTTGTAATTTATTGATAGTGCAATAGATTTCCGTCGTGACGTCCGACGTTTTTTAAGTGTGGTTTTTTTTATAATACACATTTTGTCGCGAGTAATTTTTCACCGTATTTTCGAACGTGTTCGTGTGAATTCCGATTGTTTTCTCTGTTCCGCGACCATACGTGAACATAATAAATAGGCGCATTTGGGTCGAGCAAAAAAAATTTTAAAAATAATCCAAAACCATTGGATTTACAACGGACAATACGAACCAAACGATCGTGACGATTTGCGTTGCGTCAAAAATTAAATCGCATTTGATGTATACATAATAATCTATAACACATTACAACGCGTACAACATTAATACCAAACGCGTCTGTCGTCTGTCAACTAACCATTACTATTTTATAACTATACTATTCAACTAACCTAACCGAAGGTCTGAAATTTATTTTTAACACACGTCATTAATTTTTCGAGGAATTATTACTATAATAATATTCAGCTGTTGAAACTTGAGATTTTTATTTTTCTTCGCTTAGAACACTATATTATTATGAGACTCACAATGTCGCGACGAAACGCGAAATAATAATGTACAGAGCGCGGAGGAATACAGCAGTAATAAATTACCGGCGTTAGTCTCAAATTATGTGATATTATTTATTCGACAATAGAAACAAAAAAAAACATCACGGCTAATATTTGATCATCGCCGTGTATTGATTTATTGTATATTTATTTTTTGAATGAATGAATAACGGTTTACAAATTTTTTATCGAAGACGTACCCTCTGGGGGGGGGGGGAGAAAGGATTCCCGTCCTTACGCACTGCATATGCGATTCTATACAATTTTATTCGTCGAATGATACTATAATTCATAATAATACGCAGCAGTGAGTGTGCATTATAAAAGTTAAGATAGAATATAATATTATAGTTTAATAAATGTTAACTTCAATTATTTCGCTTTGAAACAAATCCACACGATTATATTAAAAATATTAATTTAAGTGAATAATTGTTTTAAAATATTTGCATTTTATTTCAAAATGCGATTCAATGGTTTTTTTTTTCTCGATAAATTACAAGGATTTCGACGATAAATCTGTGTAGATTCATATTATACTTGTTCTCCAAATCGCGTGCGTTTAACATGACGTATAGTCGATTCTACATAACCGCGTTGTATTTTTACTCGCGTAAACGGATTCGTTTTGAAATTCATTAATTACGTTGTTCGGGTATATTATGTTTCACAAATTTACATACTAAATTCTACTATAGTTTCCGTCAGCGCGTCTGTCGTATAAACGCCCACCGGGACTGTTCCCACTGTGCCACAGGGCCAGTCAACTTCTGATTTGTGTGCTCGCATACCTTTCTGCAGAGCGACCAGAGTCGACTGCCGCGCTCGTTTATTTTACCAACCCCGGCGGTTCGTGTTACGCGAAACGCAGTAGTTTATGTTTTATCTGGCGGGAGAATACAAACATCGATTAGCCGGACGGAAATCCAAACCTCCCGGGCGCGGGCGTTTCAATTAATTATAAACTTTTAGAAAACGCGCGGTGTTCGATGCGAACGGAAAATTCGCGACGATACGTCGAGAACCGTTTGTTTCCGTTTCGCGAGGAACCGTTTGTAATTATTCTATGCGAGCCGTCGTCGGAAGAAGGCGGAAAAAAACCGAATTCAAACGCGAGAGTCTTTGTGCCGCACGATTAGGCCAAAAACCGGCCGATTCGAGAGGTTTAGAACCGTCCAATGTTCGGCGAGCGCGCACAGCAGTCGTTCGGCCGCACAGAAATCCAGAAACGTTTGGCGTATTTTAATTAACACAGCCCAGAGACGCTTTCCGTAATGTCGGCTTTCGAGTTTTATTGCCATTTTAATTCTATTTCCAAAGTATAACGGCGCGCGCGCCAAACGGTAAGACGATACTAAACGAAATCGCTTATAATTGAAAACATAAACGCATAGGTATGCGAGGAAAACAGTTCTCTACTTCCGTCGACAATCTCCAACGATAATACAATATTATTGTCGTGTCGGTGTCTCGTCGTCGGCAAATTGTTCGAAACATTTTACAATTATTAAGCACCGGACGAGTCTGTCAGTGTGTCGAGACCGATTATCGTTATAGCGGTGCTTTATATTATATAAATATAAAACACTGTTGGTTTTTTGAACAGTATGCGTTTGTAAGGTTCGTTGTCTTTTGAGGAAGTTCATCATTAGTGAAAAAAAAAAAGAAAAAAGTTTTAATAATGAAAATAAAATTACGCAAATTCGCCTGCTGTCCCGACGATAAATTTATATTAGTTTTGTGATTTTGTGATATAGTTCCATATAATATACGAACATATTTTATTTATTCATAGACAACTTAAACATGCGCGTAATATCACGGGAGATGAACACTCTCGTCGTGAATAATAAATAACGCATTTAAACAATAAGAAAACAAACAGTTTACAGCGGCACGTTTGAAAAGTTCAAACACTTTCTTTTAGTCGCTGAAAAAAATATGTTCAGGAGGGAAAAAAAAATAGGAAAGAAATGTTTTGCAAACCCTAATTATTATTGTGACGTCAAACGCGCGTTATGCTCGTCGCGCGTACGTGCTTTTAATTAACTCGGACCGACCGTAGTCGTTACCCTCCTTGGTAAACGACAATAATAATAATTATTATTGCCGTCGCGCGTTTAAAATAAAACTCCCGTTATAACGCATAAGTGTCGAGTAAATGTTTCCAGCGGAGTTTGGCGAGAAACCGCTGGGATCCAACCGCCGACTCCGTTTCGGTCGATCTTCTTTGTTCGCGTGGGAAATTAAAAATGAAAAAAAAAACACGTACAATCGTTTTGCGCACGATTCCGCCTCATCGCGTTTTATACCCACCCCCACCCCCCCCCCGCGTTCTCGTTTATATTATTTTGTATAAGTGGTTTCTGAAAGATGTTTCCGCCAAACTCGGGACGGTCTAATGGGTCGATTTTAGGAGACCCGCGGGATAAAAACACTTTGACAAACTCGGACGAGATGATAATACACTGCAGTAACGCATAGAGAGATTTCGCTCGTAACGTATACAGTTCGAAAATCTACGCAGTTGCTAACTTTTAATGTGACTGTTACGATGTTTTCGCGAATATCAACGCGAATAGTTTACAAGCGATCGGACTTTTGACCGAGATGATATCTTTTCTAATATACTTGTGTGGCGAATTCGTGTCCAATTTCTCGTGTTTGAGAGCTCCTCCGGTTAGTCAGAACGGTTTACTCCCTCTCGACTTTCACGTTGAAATTTGTTTTCGTCTTAAAATGTTACGACCGCTTCGGCCGTCCATCAAACGAAAAAACATTCGTATTTCCGTCCGATTTTGTTTCTACCAGATTATAATTTGAAAACCGTTTCACTCCGAATGGACGGTTCAATTTGAGTTCCTAATATATAATATTTTAGAGAGTGTTTTTAATAAAGCCATGGAAAACACTACGCGATGTTGTATGTTTTCATCGCGGATATTCGGCACATGGGCAATTATTATTATAAAGAACTATTTATGAACGAAATTTTACAATCGATTCCGACGGAATATTTTCGCGTCCCTATCGCGATCATCTCGTCTCGCAATCTCGTGCGCCGACAGTGAAATTTAAAATACGTTTATACATATATTTGTATCGATTATGCGCGCGCACTACGAACGACTGTGCGCGCAGACTTCAATTTCCGGTTAAACCAGAAATAGTTTTTGCGATTTATTCCTGCAGGATTTAGCGCGCCATTCGACTATTTATGCGTACGTAAAATATAATATATTAACATGTTATTGAAAACCGTACGACTGTTACGCTATTATTACTCATCGAATTCGTATGATTTTCATCATCATCGTGCGGCACACGAATGTATAAATTTTGAAATCGAATTTCATAAAAACCGAACGCGGTTTTTCTTAACAATTCGGTTCGGAGCGTTTTAATTCTACGAGATAATATTGTGTGATTTATTTGGAGTGAATATGAATTCGATTTATTGTGTGTCTACACTGTTCTGAATAATTTACGTGAGAGCGAAAGCTAATAATGACTCGTCGGAAAAAATTATGTTCATATTATTACCCAAACGATTGGGAAGATTTCGGAGGAAAAATCGCACGACCGTCACACGGACATCGGAACACGTGTATTCGTAGCCTTTTATTCGTTCGTTTCTTAATCGATGTGCTCATAATGGAGAGTGAGCCAAGAGAGAAATTAATAAGTCGTTTTTCAAACACGAATTGAGCCGAGGCGGCTTGGATAAGGTTTGGTAAATTTCAATCGTAATAAATATTAAATTTTGATAGTTTTTCGGTTTTCAAGAGCGTTTCTCCACGCCACGTTACGTCATAAGCACAAAACAGCACGAGCTAAGAACGCGACTGATGCGCTAAGATGAAATCACGTCGTAAAAGCCAAAGCGTATTTCGACGTTCAAAACGTAATTCCTGTGGCCCGTGGCGACTGTGCGCCGCAATATCATACAAGCAATATAACCCAACTTAACCTAAATCTACCGGCTGGCTGTAAGTGACGTCCGAAAACAGGCGTTTTCGTTGTTTTGTTTTTTTTTCTTTCTTTTTTTCATAACATAAAATTGTATTATATTACGTTGCGAAGTCGTTCGCGGTAAACGTTTCTTATAGAATTTGATTTTTTCGTTATTTTTCCATCGCGCGCGTTACCTCGTACCGCAGTTATTTTTAATGAAATATCGACCGAACCGTTCACCGTTGGTGGTTCGAGTCGATCTAGAATTTATCGTGCGATTGATCATCGATATACGTACGACGGCAGTCCCGCGAGACGATGATAAAACGCGACGAACGTTTTGACGTTCATTTTTTCATGACTATACTGTAAACGTTGATCGTACGAGAGAACACTCGCGAAACGCGCCGTACGAAACGCACGACCCAATTATAAAAGTTTCGCCGGTAAACCGATAGCCGTATAATACGAAACGATAACAAAACGCCCGAAACTGAATAATTTTCAACGCACGCCAACTCGAAAATAACTATCCGCAAGAAACGGCCGTCTAAGCCTGTACGCGGCGGCGGTTGTTTCACAAACGATTCCGACGGCGGCGGGTCGTCGTTCTAAGTGGCGCGATCGAATTGCGATTCCCAAAGTCTTCCAGATAACGCGTTTCGAAACGCGGCGTGGGCAAACGAAAGGAGAACGAAATAATTTCTACGAAACGTCAAGGGGAGCATAAACAATGTCATAACATTATCGCGGCGGCGGTGATGTTTACCGGCGCGCGAAGAAAACAATTTCGCCGGGCAATCGATACTCGTCGAATCGAAACGGAACGGCGGCGACGAGACTTTACCGGCTTTCCGTTTCGCCGTAAATTTACTCTAATGCGTCGTCGTTGTTATTTTGGTTCGCGTCGTCTCCCGATAACCGTCCGGCAATAAAACCGCCGTGGTTCGGCTCGAAATATTTCGCCAAATTATAAACCGTAACGCGCCGCCGTATCGAGTCGTATAATATTATTATTATTATTATCATCGGGTTTAAGGCTCGCCGGGTCCGACCCTTTTTCCCCTTTCTACGTTTTCTCGTCCTTTCTACGTAACTCGCCCGGCCCATGTCGCGGTCGCGTGCGGACGAGGACCTTATTTCGGAATTTTAATCCTTCTCCGTATTCCGTTTCTTCCTTTTCAACCGATAAAACATGGAAATTATCGTGACGTGCTTACATGTATAGGCCTGAGCCGGTCTATGTATTTATCGGTACGCGATTTCGTTCGTTCCGGGTCTCTGTTTGCAGCCGCATGTCGTTGTGAGACGAAACGCTCGGTAATACACGACCGGCCGTGACTCGGACCGCGAACGCGTCGTTCGCCGTTTCAGACGTCGTCGTCCGGACAATTAACTTAAAAGCGACGGTCGAGTTGATTTCACGACAAAACAAATATTCCAGATGTGCTTGTGATTATTTCGCGTCGTTATCGCTGACTGCACGAACCGAACACGTCACTGTCGCCAACAATCGCAGACGATCAAACGCTGTTGACATTTTCATTGGACTCGTTCGTTTTTATTGAAAATTTTATCTCATATTCAAATCAGAAATCAATTGTTTATCGTGACGTGCACCAAACTATATTTTTCCCCTTTTGCCCGTGCCCCTGGAAAATCAAAGAATATAAATCTTCGACGTGCCGTTGAAACCGACTGATTTGCGATCGATCATCGTCGCCGTTCGACTGATGGTCCGCTCGGCGTCGATTTACCGCGGACGTTCGATCCGGGCACAGTCTCTGATACGTGTTTGAAACGCTCCGCTCGGCGTGCGATTATGGAATCCACTGAAATAATAATAACCGAATTACCGCGACGAAAATTTTCGGCAGAGGCTAAGCGTCGTATCACCATAAGATTCGGTCGAGTCGCTTCGTCCCGTCCACCGGTGTGGACCTCTCGCCGAGTGCGAACAACAGTCTGTGTGATTTTCAAATACGAATTAGCGGGACAAAAAAATCTCACACCGTCGCGTTTCGCTAATTCGCACAGGCTAAACGTGTCTCGGAGAGCCCGACGAGTTGAATTGTCGACGGCCGTTAGTAAAGAGTTTTTGAATATTTTAATTTTTTCGCTACACGTTCGCTCGCCATCACATTATTCGTACGGATTTCGAAGGTTTTTTCTCACGCTCTCGCGTTAAAGCGTTCTAATATTTTTGTTTTCATATGAAAACGGTATGTTCGCGGCCAAACACCTCACGAGTGTTGCAAATAAATACTGTAAAGGATAAAAAAAACATCAAAAAACAAAATCATCGTGCTGTTTTGTGTACGTAATCAATGTCGCCGATAAATGTTTTTAATTCGTCGTTCACCGATAACGTAAAAACAGTTCAAACGCTGCCCCCGACGTCATTATCACGGACAACGAGGACCGACAAATACACTCTGTCGTGGAAATCGATCGATAGAGGCGGTCTGATTGGGTTGAAACATTTATTTTCGAAAATAATCAAATAATATCATGCGATGTAACAACACGTCGTCGCGCCTATCGCGACATACGATCTGCGTAAAACTCCCGCCGCGTTAATTACTCGAATGATAATGCCCGCGCGTACAATGCACCGCTCAGCTGTTATTGTTTGATAATAATTATTTATCGAAAACGTTTCGAGACTACATTAAGTTATTAGTTTATGTGTATAGGCCGCACACGCGATATTAATTGAGTACGGGTGTAACCTACGCGCTAAAAATCGATTTCATTAAACTTGAGAATAAATTTCATTAGCCATTGTCTAAAATTACAATTTATAATAATATAACTTCACGATACCAGTAGACCTCGTGATATTATGTATAGTTTGTGCACTATGCGAAATTCGGTTCGAAACTAACACTTTTTCGAAAGTTTTCATGAATATTGCATAATTCTGGGTAAGTATATATAATTAATAAAATAATTAAATTAACGTTCTTAAACAACGTTTCTTCACTTCATTTTTCGTCAGCTACATTAATTATTAAAGTTGTTCTAAATGTAAGATTAAAATTATTATTATTTCTACTAGTGTATCAAATTTAAACCTCATGAATATTCTATAGAACATTTTAAACGTGAAATGTTTCGGAAAAATTTATTTTCGGCGAACGATTTATAATTGATAAAATCAACAATTCGTTAGAATTAGAAGAAAAAAATATATCTTTTATTGAAAACGTATTTCACTTGAGAGTTTCTAGCGCATATTTTAATGTCTATCCTTAAATCGGCCATGTATTTCGTTTTAGTACTAAAAAAAATAAAAAAAAACACTAACTTTTGATATACGAGTATGTTTATATAATTATTAATTGAACGTATTAATCGCGGGCAATAACAAATTAAATCGGTTTGATTTTTGTGGTCGGTTAATTTTTCTCGATAAAATGTTCCACGACGTATCGTTTTAAAAAAATAACATTATGTCAAACGATTCATATTATTTTTTTCAAAAACGATAAAGCCTGTTTGTTTTGAAAAATACCATTGTTTTTACTCTATGAGAAAATAACGACCGTGGCGCATTATATCATTAGAACAATGACATATTACGATAAACTTAAATTGCGTTTTGTTTTTTAAAAATCCATTAAGATTTAACGCCTGTAATTTTCACCGTAGAAATAATGTTAACTGTCTCCACGCCGTTATTGCTGTTTATATCTGTGCGTCGTCACTTCATTAGACCATTAATATTATCTAAATCCGTACCGTTTGGTGGTCGCTTTTCTATAACAGACACAATTGAATATTATTACGGTTTTAAAATTATCTCTCGACCAACATTGAATGTATGATTGTGATTTAGTCGTACACGACGTTCGACACAATGTGTGCGTTTATGACAGACTACGCCGCGAACAAAACCGTCCGAGTCGCGGAGTATAATAAATAATAATATAACAGTAATTATTAAGATTATTTCGGCATTGTGTCGGAACGATATGTTATGAGAAAGCCACGGGATAGTGTGGGTACACTCGAACGGTGTAAACGGACGAATCGTGTCGACGACGGGTTTTATTTTATTAATATATATTATATACTCGTATTATGAACGGAACGAAAAATATTATTAAATAATGACGATCGACGAGAGACTCGATATTTGAAGACTTTTGCGTTACGTGACAATAAAAATTTGACGAGCGCCCCGGAGCGCGTTAAATATTAAAACGAAAATACAACGCGATAAATATGGGTCGTATAGTTAAATAACACTTTTTATGAATGTTTTATTATCACACACACACACACACATGTATATTTGCAACATGAACGACCGCGACTCGTGTCTGTGAATCGAACGAGCGAAAAACGTCTCTATACAGACTAAAATGCACGTGTGTACGTTTTATAAACGTTACGGTCAAAGCCCGATGGCGGCCGGTCAATACTGAGTTCGATCGGTTGAACCGTATATAGGATGCGGTATATATATATATTTATAGTCACGGTACACTTCAAAAGTTCAGAATCGTTTTTATTTTTAGAGCTTTGACCGAACGCTGTTCGACTATCCGTAGAGAGTACTCGTCTCGTCGGTAATATAACCTGATCGTTATTATTGTCGTAACGGAAATACTTTCATTCGTCTACATACACTCATATACGGTCCGGAGTTTATTCGAGACCATAACGTTTAATCGAATTTCAAAACAAAACGTGTAAAACTTCGGTCGTCGGCCAAAAAAGTGGAAAAAAAAGGAGAATTTAAAAAAAATACATAAAAATAATTAACGTAGGTTTTTCGATAGCGACGTACTTGAGGGATTGAATACCGTGACTCCGTGTCTCATCCCATTACACGCACGACTGAGTGATTTAGACGTATTCTTTGTCCGACCACCAGGTCGGTCTATTGATGCGACGTGGATTTGAAAAGACCGTTCGAGATGACCGAGTGATACTTAAACGCCTATTCCGGAGGGTATATATATTGGACACGTAAATTATTTATCCGTCGAAACCGAGAAGTCCGCGTGATCAAAAAGAAAAATTATCGCCACTTACTGCGAGTCTTTTAGGATAAAATAATTGCAAAAAAAAAAAAGAAGAAAATCACGTATAATAATAATTATAAACGCGCGTTTTACTAAAAACGAATGTTATCGAGCATGTATCATATCATGCATTTTTATACGCAGATGAAAATAATCGTGTAATTTGCGAGCTCTAATAGTTTTACAGATCGTCACTTCGGTAGCTTTGAGTTGCCCCCGTCCCCCGTACCAAAACTATACCGCGGTATTGGTATGCACTGCATGTCCCACGACCTGCAGTTACCGTACTAATATTGTAGCAGTATTCGCTGTGGGGCGTGATGCAACCTTCACCGACCTCTGCCGTACCTCTTTAAATTGACGAATCGACGTGAAACCGTCCCACGTTTACGTAAACCTCGTGGATAAAATAATACAGGGTGTCCCGCGACGAATCGACCGATGTAACGCGGTAAACAGTTACGCGGGACGTTGCGCTGAAAATTTGCATATAAATTATACAGATGTATAGTACTACCTACCTGGCGAGTGCGCGCGCCGTACTATACTAGGCCCCGATCGCGTATCCGAACCCGAGGGATTAGTCGGGAACCGCCTCGGAATTTTAAAGTCCTTTTGATTTAAGAAGGGGTCAGTGAAACCGTCAACCCCCGGGGTTTTTATGCTCTGTAGGAGATAATATATCACATGTCCACTAATCATGTTGTATTAACGCGGACATCGAATTGTCGACCGATCCGTCTACAGACGTTACTATACTCGTTCATACGACTATAAGTATACAGAAAAAAACGTGTTCAATGTCGTGATTTGTATGAAACGAAACGTTCAAAGATCAAACTAAATCGGCGTGAGATACGACGTTATTTACATCGATAAGGATCGATAGCGAAATTATTCTTCCTCGACGAATAATATTATCTCTAATTAAAACTCGGGAGAAAGATACGTGCCGCCGCGCCGCGCCGCCGACAATGAACAATATCGAATGGGAGGTGACGCGCGGTACGTTTTCATCACGGCCGACGAGCGACGACTGAGAAAAATATAAAACCGAAACACGTCGATCGTCGACGCTCCCGCCACCGCCGCCGCCGCGCCGGGCGCGTTGAAACCGTAAATCATCGGGGGACACTTGCCCGTATATAAACCCCTGTCGAACGACTCGCGGGCGATTTGTCCGTCGACGAAACGTTTAATTAAATCTACGAACACGTGCGAAAAGGACGCGTCGGACGATAGCCGTCCTCGCCGTCGGGTGATATTGGATTCGCGGCGCGACGACGACGGAAAACAAACGATAACACGCCCCGGGCAGAGGGCGAGAATAGAGGCGGACGAGTAGTGTGGATGCGCGGTGTGCGCCCGTATACTGGGCGAGGAAAAACTGCCGCGTCGCGTGCGCCGAGGCAAAAAGTGGATTGATTTTTATTATTTATTTTCTCGCGAGAAGCGAAACGAAAAGAAAGACCGAGCGAGAGAGAGAGGCGTGAAAAAACAATGGCGTTACGTAACATAATCGAGAAAAAACGCGCGTCAACGTGTCACTGTTATACCGATAAATCCGTAATGTATGCCTTTTACACGGCGTCGTTGTAATAATATTATTATAACGCGACGTGTGTGCAGTGACAAAATATTTAACATTTTAGTCTCTTTTTTATTTTCACCACCACAGGACTTGCGATAGTACGATTTTTTTTCAAATACGATCGGACAAAAACGAATCGTACAGTGCCCGAGTGAACAATACCGACGCGATACAACTAATGACCACCGCGGATTCTCAGTTCACCGACATAGAAAAAACTCTCTCTCATCGTTATTTTATAAAATAAACAAACATTTAATTAACGTTAGCAAATACATTCATTTACATGTATCACGAATCACATGTACAAATAATATGTTACGTCACGAAACCTTTACCTGGTATTTTTGACTCCAAACGAAGGAAATAATGTTTTTCACCGTCGACGAACTCGACAAGAGCAACGTGGTTTTCTTTTAACCTGGAAATAAAAAATATTATGTTTTTAAGCAACGCTTTCGTATTTTTACAGCTACGACAAAAAAATTACCATTTCATACGCTTCCCTTTGACAGCGCTAAGCCGTCGCAACATGTTATAATTATGATAAAAAAACATGACGATATGTGTCAGCGAATTGGGAACTTTCAAAAAAAAACCTTATTTTCGTGCCGACAAACACTGAGCGTCGACCGTAAACTATTGTCGACTATCATATGCGATATTATATGGAAACTAATGCAATGTAAATTAAACGATCGCGTTACCGATATGGAAATTGTACGTATAAATTAATAGGTATACGAGACGAACCGTAATAATTTTCACGACGATTATCGCGAAAGTGGCATAGCCCGTTCGAAATCCGCCGCTCTGGGCCGGCCGTCTCCTCGGCCTTGGCCCGCGACGTCAGTGTTCGCGAAAAGCCGCGGGCGGCACCGTGTCTGAGTCGGGCCGAGCCGAATAAACGGATTTTCCGCGCGCATTATTTGCATGCGAAACCGTGATATTTCCCCGGGACCATGTTGGAAATCTCGTTATTCCGAGCGAGGGTGCGTTTTTCTTCTTCTTTTTTTTTTTTCTTTAATAATACACATACTCTCTTTTCAGCGCCTAACCGCATATTATATCGTGCGCACACGCGCGCGTTAATACGTTTCATTTGTTCGGCGCGCGCGCGCGCGCGCACGCTCGCGAGTTTATACGCTATAAATACGCTCGGAAAAAAAAAAAATAAATAATAATAACGATAATATATTCCGAATACCGAGAAAATTGGAACGCGAATAATACTATACTCTTGTATCCGTCAGACGCCACCGCCGCCGCCGGCGCGGCGGAAACCGACGGTAATCCGTTCGCAACACTAATAATATACACGTCATATTATATATTACACCGGCGCGCGCGGAGACGTTTCGCGAACAGAGATTTCGGAATAATACACACATTATGTTATTTTATAGCTATACTCGGGATCGTCGCGTTATTTCGCCAACTCGATTCGCCCGGTAAGATTTTTGGAAAACGTCGCGACGTGAATAGTATTATGAAATTTTTTTTTTGCTCGAAATCTATGCTAAAAGAAGGAAAAGAAATGAAAAACAATAAGGTCTGCCGCTTTGTACTGGACAATGAACGAAAGCCGATGACCATAACGATATCGAAACGATTATTCGTTTTATATCTCTGCAATTCGAGTGGTTTTGCCTAATCGGTAGTCCGAAATCAACAGAAGATAATTAACTCACCAGATTTCACAGGCTGACATAAACGTGTGTTCCTCTACAAACAGTATTTAGCAACCTGGTTCAAAAAAAAAAAAACAACATTATTGTACTTGTAGAATTATTGTACCGTAAAAGTTATCGAAACTTGTCGATTTAGAAAACACGACAGCGGTGTTTTTTCAGCGACTTTTCTATTTATTTATTTACCTATTTTTCAATTTACTCGGTTGTTTCCGACGACTACCGCAAAAACAGCCGTGACGTGTCCTCCTTCGTCCTCCATCTTCAGACGATCGCCCGCACAGACACGGCCAGACACATTAAACATAATTAAAACGTTAATTAACTTATTAATCAACGCCGTACTTTCACGCGTTTTGGCTCGGTGTATTTTACTGCGTCGCGCGCGCGGTGTAACATGTTATATAAAATGTCCGTTTCGTTTCGAGAATGTTTGAAACTTAATAACTTACCTACAACTCCCGAGCGTTATGAAAAAGTTTGCTTGACGTTCTCGCGCTTTAGAAATGTTCGGAATACCCGACGCGAATAATTGGCCGAGTATGCACATATATATATATTACAGTACAAACTTGCTAGTCCAGACTGCACGTCGTCGTCCGATAATTGTCCTACGAGCGCATAGATATTATATAATAATATATGCGTTCCATCAAACGCGTCGTGCGCGCATTATTAGAATAATAAAGTATAGCGAGTGCGCGACGATGAGTTTCGCACGGAAAACCGAGTACTCGGTAAATAATTTATCAATATCGTATTTACTGCTAATGTTACACGTAATAAAAACAATCTACCCGAAAGAATATTATAATAATAATATGTTATCGGCCCGCAGACCGAACGGTATGTGTGGGTATTACGAATAATCGATAATTTCGAAAATGGTTTTTTAAACGAGGTAAAATGAATATCATTTCATTCGCTTTATAATATAATATAATTTCAAAAAAAATAAAAAACAATTAATTCGTATATCGGATTGTTCGCGATTGAAACGTAATAGTATTAAACGTTTAAGAGACGCGTCGTAATGTTTTATAATTATTGTTTTATTATTATAATTTATCGTTGTTTTTTTCCGCCGTAGAAAAGCGTTGGGCAAAACAAACGTTTCTCGTCGGTCGGAACGATTTATCGACCGTCGTCGTCGTTAGACGAGATTAAAATTCACGCGTTCTGTTTGAAATGAATAATAATATCTACTAATAACTAGGGTCCGGATTTATAGGTATTTGCATATTGATATTGACTAATTTAAAAAATAGCATTGTATACATATTTTAATCCGTGCCTAATTGATATTGCATATTTTCGCGTATTCGGAACGTTTTTTATTACTGTACATTTTTTTGAAAATAAAAAGCGTAAAATTACAATTCTCGTTCGCCACTAATAGTCGTATTGACTGACATAAATATATGCGTATCGAGGTAATAATAAAACCGTTATAAATGATATTGCGAATATTAAGACATATTTTATTTTAAATACATTTTCGTTCGAATTATTTTTGTTTAGATAAGCGAATACTGATTGTACGATACGTAAAAATCCAAAGTAAACAACGCAACCGCGCGTAAAATAATATTTATAAACGAAATGATAATTATAGAATTCTATAGGCGCGCACTGTGCATTTGTTCGGGATAGTAAATTTTTCTACGCTTTTTCAAACTTATTTTAATTCGATTCCGCATATTATGCAAATGTCCGGTGCATATTTTAATGGTAATAAATGCATCAATACATTCATAATAATCCGGGCCCTATAGTATTAACAAACACATTTATCGATTCGTTCCTTCCAACCACCCGCTCCCTGCATCGCACTCGATGTGCAGCGTACACGCGCTTATGCACAACACAATGTAAGTACACTATTATAATAAAAACATAGACACTCACGTCGTCGGTCGCGCGGAGGATGTATATGTGTTCATGTTCCATCTCCCGTTGTCGGGAGCAGATTTAATCCTTCGTCTAGGGGAGCTTTGGTTTTTTTCTCTCTCTATAATTATGACGTCCGATTTCTTTGAAAACAAATAATCGACAATGTGTGCAATCGACGAGTTTACGTATACCACGTTGTGCGTGACGTCATAACGTAACGCGTCTACACGAGAGACGAGAGCCGCTTTCGGTGTTGAAAAAGGTGAATAAAACAAGGGTTTATAAAATCAGTGTCGTGTACGATAAAAAAAAAAAGAAAAAGGAACGGGATGAAAACCGCGCTCGCACAACGAGTCGTTCGCGAATTACACGGTGGCCCCGCGGGTTTACCGCCCTCGCGGCGGCGGCGACGACATAACGATGAATTATAACATATTATTAGATTACACATAATATTATTGCGACGTACGATATTGTATTATTATACCACGCGTGTCTGGATCGAGTGTGCATATCGTGGTCGCGTCGTACTGCGAAAATATTGTAATCGCGTAATACGTAGCGAATTACAGCACGCGAACGCGCGTGCAACAAGATGGCGTACGAAATCAGAATAAATATTGATGATGTTATGCACACGCGCGCATTATAAAAAAAAAAAAAACACTAACGGTTTCGTCCGCACGGACGACGACGGCGCGCCGGTGAAAAAAAATTGTTCCGTTTTTTTTTTTTGACTATTTGAAAATGTTTCGATTTTATTTATTTCGTTCGCCGACCGACCGACCGTCGTAGTCGAACTACGCGATCTTCTGGGACGGCTTATCGTGTGAAACGAGTCTTCGGCGATGTATACAGTTGTTTGTGTGACCTTGAAAACAAACGAAATCGATCGAGGTTAGATTTGAAAATAACCCGCGGCGCGCATGTAAAACGAACAAAATTATTTAGGCCGAAAACTTACGAAAAACCATTGTAAAACGGTATAACAATCGACGAGAGAAAGACGTTTCGTATGAATCTTTGAAACGAAATAATATTGTCTTGCCATGTAGTTGGCGGGGTGACAATCGTAACCGGATTCGATTTGGTTTTTTTTTTTGCACTCTGAATACGACCACATGGTTGCGCGTCTAGTTTAAAAATCACATATTACTATAAAGAACAACGTTTTTTTTTTAATATCATTTTTCTCGAATTTCATACCACTATTTTACAATCGCATATGACGAACACAATGTTTTCGCGATCATTGTTATTTCTTGAGCTTCATACCACTTTATTCAGTGATCACTTCATGTCTATAATAAACATGAAAATTACATACGTTATTTAGACCATCGACGAGCCAAGAACAGTATACTAATTTTGTCGAGCATTATTTACCTAGAGAATTCAGGCGAGAAACCGCCTCTCTCGTCTCACCCCTAACTGATATTTTTATTGCTTGAGGTCGACGGGAAGTTAGTATTGCGTTATGCGAATTGCGAATGAAACAAAGTTGGTCCATTTGAAGAAAAAAAAACAAAAAACTTGTCGACTATACTCTGTTACTGATCACTTGTATTCGTCTGATTTATCGACAGTTCTATCGCGCGAATAAATATATATTTTATATAAGTTTATACACGCGCGATGTAGTGCGCATTATCTAATACCGCTTTCTAATTGGTCGTGGACGTCACCACGCCGAGCGTCAGCAGGATAAGCACAGCATGAGGACATCATAATATCGATGTTGTCGCGAATTTTTTCGAAAGACTGGCCGACATACTCCTGCACAAATCGATTTAACCCTTTGTCGCGCGCGTGCAGCTTAAAAACATCTTTGAAATCGTTTCGGTTTCGAGAACAAACGGTTCCGACACTTTTATAATCGTCACGTTTTTTTTTAAAACATTAATCGAGTGCGGCCGTTTCCGGCGAATAATTATTCATATCCGCGGAATTCGATGTATTACATAATAAACCGATAACGCGATATGAGCCGGCTGCCTGGAGGTAAAAAAGAGTGCAAAAAATAAAAACGGCAAACGAGTTTATTATTATTACGTTTTTCTTTTCTTCGTGCGAACGAATCGATTTTATAATTCGCATTGTGTGTACAAATAATATTATAATAATATGATTTAATATAATAACGCGCGTTCGGAACGGTAAGAAAACTTTCGAATCGTTACTTTTCGGTGGAAATTCAAGAAGTTTTCAATTATACACGATAGCGTTCGACAGTTCGCTGCGCTGTCGTGCATTATTATTATACGTAGCCCGCGGGTTACGCGCGACAACAACGGCGCGTGCGGTATTCAATGATCATCCGCCGTTTTCAGTTCCGTCGGGATTTATTTGAATCGTTGGTAATTGTATCGCCGTTTCGTAGTTTGACGTCTTCAATGACGGTTACACGCGATAATTATTATTACGTAGTCATCGAACGACGGCCGAAAAACGATTCGATGAGATTTCGCGAAAAAGATTGAATAGCACTCGAGACGTTTGATTTGTTCGTTCTTGGTAGGTGCCACTAAGAGAGCGTGTCTCTTTATTTAATATCATTACTGTTTAAGCACGTGACGAGAGACCGAGCTCGCGGAATTAGACGGAAATAAAAAGAAATATAGAGTACACGATTGTTTCGAAGTATATAAGTTGGTTGATCGACAGCTCGTTTTCGAATTTAGAGACGTCCGTCTCGAGCGGTCGCCCGATTTCTGTTCCGTCCCGCCGGCCGGACGATACGTCATTGTGAAACACACGTCTTTCACAAGTTTCACAATGATTAGAATAATATTATTTAGCACAAAATACTGTTTACGTTTCTAACTACGAAGAATATAGGGAAATCTGAATGGGCCCACCCTCCTGATCCGTGTTATAGTTTTTCATAGTAAAATAAAATAACTTACCAACACGTGGTTTTTAAATCGAATAGGTCTGTATGTTCTTTATTATTGTGTTAAGATGTATTTTCTTTTTTTTTTGGTTTTTACTCGCCAACGATTCCCATGATGTTTTGATGTTGAGATATTGACATATTAATATTTTACTGTTGATTGGATAGTAGAAAGAAATCGTTCTGATGTTTATCGCTACGCTACTTTGGATTTTTATTATTTTTTTTTCAACGAGAAATGTATTAAAAACGTTTCAACAAAAAATGTTCTTTACTTGTATACAAAGTCATTGAAAACGTTTCTCAATAGGTTTGGTAATATGAAAATATGAACAAGTGCAAAATGTTAATACCGACTCGGACACTCGGTTCGATTATTTGAATTAGATTAACATTTTTTGCGCGCAGTTTAAAATAATTGTAATAATGTCATCAGCGACAAACATCCCAAAGTTTCTCTGCCGAATAATTATAATTACAAAAAAAAAAAAAGGAAAAAGAAAGGCTATTGCGCCAACGTAAACGCGACTTATTCGACTGAGATATTATGCTCGTAAAAAATAAACTCCGAAACAGTTTGTACAAGCTTTAAAATTGTCCATAATTTGTTACTTCCTATGTGAGAGCCGAGAGTAGGTAATTAATTTAAATATTCAAAAGGAGAAGACACGACCGAGGAGAAAAAGTAATTCGGCGAAACTTGAGCGTTTATAATTTAATACAACTCCTTCGGCGACTCGACGCGCGACGTCGTCGTCGTCGGACACTGCGGAATCTCATTAGCATATCCGACGGGGAAATCTAACGGGGCATAAAAAACTTTAGTGCCGTCATAAAACGGATAGACGATCGCGCTGTTTGCCGATACGGTCCGCGGCATAGTTAAATTTCTGTTTTTACTCGCTATAGCTGTTCGACACATTACAACGGACACACGCCGACCCGGTGGTCCGTAACGGAGAAAATAAATAAATAAATAAATTTGTCATCGTACCCCGCCGTTCGCACGTCTCGGGACTTTGCGGGTCCGAGATCGTTTTCGAGTAAGTCGTTCTCGGCATATTGATATTCCTGTCACGTGTCGCCGATGTTCCGTGCGATTCGTTCGCGCGGGAGCTTTTCGTTTTACGCGGTCTTTCTTTTATTGATATAGTAGTAAATACATATATATACGTATGCGTACGATGTATTCTCACTTACAGCTCTAAATTGGTCGTAATTCGGTTTCTCCGTCCGTCACGTACACCTTAAACGGTTTTCTACGACGTGACACTCTGGAGTATTCGAACGCGCGCATATTTATTTATTTATTTTCCATTTCGCCCGTCGGACCCGCATCGCAAAAGGTTTCGCGTTCGCAACGGAATCGTTCTCGAGACGGTTTTTTTTTTTTTAAACTTCGACGTTTCGACGCGCCGCTCTCTCGTCTCGTTTCGCCGTACCGCGTTCTCTCGCTCGACGCCGACGCCCCGCGTTTCGGTGTAAACACAACGCGAAATCCCTCGTCGCATCCTTTTGATTCGCGTAAACGTTGGAGCGTGTTTAATATTTTATAAAAACACGCCATGTAATTATATTTATATATATATATATACACGTGCATACATCGTAAACGTCCGTGTTGCATTTCACTCGTTATAAACTTGTACTTAAGTTTGAGTATAACTATGCGAATACGCGCGCGCGCGAAAGACTTAATTTCCAAAACAGTTTTCAAGCGGAAAAATCTTCCCGAAAAACTGTCGGCATACCGTCGATCCGTGTGACTATTCCATTCCTGCCAGATATAATTTCGTCGCGCACGCGTTAGAAAATATATTTTTCGTGTGCGGCCACGATTGTTACGGGCGCGGAATAAGCTGGATCTTTTTCGTTTCAAACAGGGAAATAAATGTAATGATAAATGAAATATTATGATTTTTATATACGTACCAATATATAATGTTCATAGGTAAAGAAACTCCCGTCGAGCCTGGCGGGACATAAGTGGATTATGTATGTAAATCTCATATAAAATGGATTTAGGGCTGCCGTCTTTTCGACTAGCTTGCCTTTTTCTCTACCTATTCATGTTCTATATTTTATATTTGGATTATCTCTTTGTGAATTTTCCGTTTTTTTTTTCTCGACTTCTTATTTCTTCCTAATTTTACACCACATTAAACCCATAATTATATTTTGTTTTCGCATCGAATTTCCGATAGACTTTTCGACACACACGATTCGTCAAGCAATTAATAACACATTAGAAAAAAAAAAGAAAATATATTAAAAACGGCAAAGCTATACATACCTATTACTACGTCCCGCAGCTGTACCGCAGCCTTCATATGTATATAAACACGATCAAAGGAACAATGTAAACTACCATATATTACGTTTCATCCGAAATATTCCGTCCCAGATTTCATTTTGAACGCTTAATTTAACAATAAACTGTAAATAAATAACAATAATATATATAAATACATATATCGTAGGAAATTGCAGCTTTTAAGAAATGTCACGGTCGTACAAAGAAGCCAAATGTCATATGAATATTTGATCGCGGTGATTTTTCTTTCCAGACCAAATACACCGCGCAGGTATAATATTAATACCTTTTATGTATTATGTTATAAATAATACGAGTATACGAGAACAACAATAGAGTCGTATCGGGTCGGCGGGGGTAAAAATCAAATAAAAGTCATTATTACGCGTATTAAAGAAAAAAAAAGAAAAATACGTTTTATTATTACGCACACGGTTTAATATTATCTATCGTTCTTTTTACGAATACGTTACGTTATTATTATGTCGTTTACACACGATAAACGAGTGACCTCGAATCCAATGGTAATTCGATAATAAATCTTACAGTTCGAGGAACAACAATTAAATACGAATACATTATGGCTTTTTATTTTTTCACCTGCCAAGTCGATTGTACCCTGTACGTATATATTTATACTTTATACTTTTGTAAATAATAAAATAATTAAAAATACATAAAGTGCATACCTATACCTACGAATTTCACGTGACACAAACACATTAAGAAGTGAAATAATTTATCGCGAGTCTATCCGTTTCTGCCGTGGATTTTGAGTGCGTTTCGCTTGTTATTCACGCGATCGCACGCACAGGATTTGCGATAGCTGTGGCCCTGGAAGCCCGACGGCGAAACCTCGATACTACAGGGACACCACCCACGTGTTTCACACGATCCTTTGGAAATCATTTGTTCGATATAAATGAACAGGTACAAAAAAAAACATAAGTGATGCACACAAGCAGAAGGGATTTTTTAATCTGGGCGCCGTTTTATTTTATCGATTTTTTAGTTCAAATTTGCACTCACTAAAACGTATTTTAGTTATATATTAATATTATTGTTATAATTACTTATAAAACAAAGTTAAAGAGAGCGTTAATTTATTTGTCGTTGCTTTATTTACTACCGTGACAACTTATTTTGGTTTAGAGTTCGTAAATAAATTATTCTTTTTTGTTCATAAGATAAATATATAATATATAAAAAAAACATTGCGTACAACAGTACCCACTAGCCGTGCATGCTACTAAAGTTAAATTTATCAATTTTTTTACAATTCGTATCGAATGATTTATTATGTCGTAGAAAAACCACAATCATCTCATATGATATTGAACTACGTTTAAAACGTAGTACGTATTTAGAATGTGTATAAAATTAAAAATCTCTAGAAAATCGTACGAGTTTATAGTGTTTTTATATTGAAAAGAAGACATAAATATTATAAGGACATTTATTGCACAAAATAATATTCGTCGGACAAGTCATCAGGGGGAACGAGCGAGGGAGAGAGAAGAAGAGCGAGTGACGAAACGCGTGATGTCGAGTTTTCGACCGTGAGTTATCGTCCGAGGTTTTTTAGCGACGCCGGCGCGTTCATAGAAGAGACGTATGGTATACATTATTATGACGTGATCGTCAAGAAAATATGAAGTCGCGTCGCGTCATGATGAATTCGCGCGGTTGTTATACCCGGACGGTGAATTTTTCATTATTATCAGGCGTTTAAAATTTAAAATCAAGTAAAACTTAATATTTGAATAAAATCGTGCCGGCGCGCACCTAACGAGCGTTTGAATGATTTAGAACAGACGACGCGCCGCTGCTCGTTGCGTAAAACTCGTTCTAAAGGTTTATTAAATCGTGACCGTGCGTCGGACGTGTCCGGTACGTACATAAAAGTGCATGCACTGATAGCGTTTACAAAATTAATCGTTTAATTGCGTGTTTAGCACCGTCCGTCGCGGGTATAAAATGCGAACAGCTTTCGGCCGAAATGCCATAAATATATTTTTGTTTTTTTTCCCCCCGTCGGCTTTAGATTTCGCGAAACAAAAACTGAATATTTCACCCGTAGACGTTTTAATACGAGAGAAAGAGAGAGAGAGAGAGGAAAGACAAATTGCACGCAGATCTGAAAAAAAAAAAGAAAAAGAAATAAAAAACGTTAGTGCCGATTGTTTGTGTAGAAAACAACGATTTTAATAACGAGGTCTGTGTAAATGTAAACGCGTGATATCTCACTTCGAGTCGAGTAGGTTTCTCTGCGCGTTATATTTTATTTCTTTTCTAATTTATATACCAACTCGCATACCGTAATATTATGTATTTAAATATGATATTATAAACTCGACGGCGCGGTTAATATAATTATTATTACAAAACACTATCGAGTATTCGACGCGCGCTGCGATCGAAATGGTCGTTTGAACACTGGTAATCGTATACTACTACTTGTTGTCGTTATTTCTAAAACAAAAGGGTCTCGCGTTACTCGATTATTACATTGCGTATTGTACAACATTTTGGCCGCGACGACACGTGGGAAAATTCTGAAATCGACCCGATAAACTCGTATGAAACGACGCGATCAGGAATATAATCATTCGCAGTAATGCGGTATGTGTTTAAACTCACGTTTATCGCGGAATCACGACGACGTTTTTCATTTCGACTGGCGAGCGCACGTTGTAACGTCGCGGTCGTCGCGGTGATTTTCGAACCACTCGAGACGGGCGAACAAATGATATTTTTCGATGCACTCTGCCGGTGGGGGGCGCCATTCGGTGGGTCGCTGTTCGTTGTTCGTATTTGACGTGTGCAATAAAGTAAGCAGCGACGGATTCAAAAGTCGACGGGATAAATAATAACGATTGACAACGTTATTGACTGTCACGGAGAATAACTGCAAAGTCAAAACGGAAAAAAACTTACACTAGACTGTTGTCTGCATTGGTAAGCCGCTGTACTTTCGGTATCGGTTGGGTCGCGCGCGCAGCTCGGCCGTGTCGCCCTCGCAGTATTTTCGGACTGACGTGAACATTCACCTATTCACAATCAAAGTTATCAGTGTTATTGCTATTATACTATTGTCACATAATTATTATGTATTCATAACGAACCATTTTACATCATTAAATCACGATTTTCTACGGGTCGGCGAAATTTTGCTACCCCATGAAAAAGGCCGGCTAGCGGTCACTACCCTTGGCTACCCTCCGTCGGCGGCGCCTATGCAATTCGCCGGACATCGATCCGCGGACCGTGTTTTTGAAATATCTGATGCACACACGCCGCCGGTGTCCTACATTGTGCCCGGGGGCGACGTGTTGCGGGCGGTCGGCGCTTCGCGTGCGTACACGGAGCCCGCGGAATTCCGAGTCCTGTCGAATAACGAGTGGCGCTGTAACGAAATATGATATCGTAGTAATAATAACGCGCTGGGGAGTGGCGTGCATTCCAAATCGTATGCTTTTTACGTGTGGTTACGGCGGTCAACGAGTAATTTGATTACCGACGAATAAATTCAGTTTATTTCGCAGCGACGGGGCAACTCGGCGTGTACTCGATAAATCGAAATATTATTCGAAAATCGTTTTGGAATTTGGACAGGAGAGCGCGTGAAAATCGTACACGAGTACGAGTGCGTGTTGCGTGTGAGCGTCGTCGAACCGTTTTTCTCCCACTTTTTTTTCTCTCCTCAGGACCCGAGACAATAACCGCGGCGCACGATTCGGCCGTCCGTTTTAGGAGGAGAAGTACGACGGAATGACAATAAAATTGTCCTGTGAAAATTAAAAATTAAAATTACATTTCAATATATTTTTGTAAACCAACAATACGATTGAAAAGACGATTATTTTTTTATCTCGTGAAAGCATAATATTAAAAATTATAACTAAAGCTTGGATGATCGTAATGCATCGAATAGTAAAGTTTGATTTGGGTTTCCGGTCCTCCCCACCCCCATTCCGACACCGAAACCGCCGGCTAAGGGTGAGGAAATTAATTTCCATCGCCCGAGTGAATAAAAAAAAAAAAAAGAAAAAACAATATTCACTCCGTCGTATTACTGCGAAGTTTTTCGTATTTTTTATTGTTATTAATATAAACTGCGCCGCGGAGCCGTCGGACGCGTATAAATATTAAATGTCCGCCGAGCGCGATACACATCGCGGCATCGCGTCTACCGTCCCTGCGGGGTCATCGTTTTATCACCGCAGCGACCGAACAATATTTTTTGAAAGTTTAAACAATTTTTAGAATCGAGGGGGGAGAAATATTACAAACGTTTGCGGCCCGCGCTCCGTTTTACAGCTCACATGTTTCTAACGTCTACCCTCGTTCAATATTAATGGAATAATGACGACTCGAAACTTTCAATGACAAAGTCTGACTACGGCATTCGTTCTCGACTAGAACAGAACACGACCGAAACGACGTTGTTTTGGACATTTCATTTTTTCATATTTTTCACTTTATCGCGAAAAAAGTTTTACACTATAAAGTGCATTTGAAAACGTTATTTTCTCATTGTTTGAAAATCTGAAACAACTAACCTGAACAATATTAATAGCTTAATCGGTATAAACGTTCATTGATTATTCAATTATTATACGCGCCTTTAATAGTTGCTCGTTTTTTTTTATCATTATTATTTAAATGGAGTACCTACAATAAAGTTTGGCCAGTATCGCGGTAAAACAAACTATTTCACTAATTCAACTACCGCGGTTATAAGTTATTCGATTTTATAAAACAAACTGGAAATATGTGAGATAATCAGAAATCAAAACGTTAACCGAACGCATCATTGCGATAGATCTAAAACATTTTACTGACGTCTTCGGGACTGACGGTAAAATACTATTTCGTATTATTTTCAGTCAAGCTATGCCAGAAAAACAAACCTCTCTAGGTACTACATTATTTAAATATATTTATATATTTATAAACATAAACGAAATGACTTCAAGTCCGACCACATTATTATTCGTCAAAAAAATATATTTTGTTTTGCCCGTCTAAAAGATTTAGATGCATGTTTAACCTTCTTTTTTTTTCTATTACATATTATATAAATCTTAGACTGAATTATAATGATCTAAAACCGTAATAAGTCTAACCGATTGATGTCGACGACTGTTAACAAGAAAAAGGTCAAGCCTGTTGGACGCACGCGACGGCGCTGACAATGGTACCCGCGGCTGTCGCGAAGTCGCTGTACAGATGGAAAATAAATATTTTAAAAACACCACTCGAGCTCACCACAAAATGAAAGACGTTTTTAGCGGCGATCGAATATTATTATAGCAACGGAGACATAATTTATAACCAAAATATCATCGGCGGTGACGACGACGTCGCTTTTGAGGACATTTCTGGTCCGCAGCGGGGTCGCTCGCGATACGACTGCTGGTCCGTGCTAACGAGAAATAGGGATACGAAAGGAAACCCCGATATTTTTTCGATAGAGTCGGTTCTGCTCGGGACAACGGAGCGATTTAACATAGATTTCGAATTCGTTGCTCAATAACTGCGACACAAATATAACGTTTTACTGTCCGTCGTCGCACTAACGCAGTATGTAATATGCGCGTGCTGAGAACGAGATCCCGAAAATGAGTGGTCCCGCGAGTCCGACTCGTTTAGAACATACGATCTACACCAATAAGCTACGAGTTCTAAAGGATGAAACAACTATATTATATCCGTCAGTCGAATTTATAAACGTTTTATTCACGACGAGACGATCGCGCGCGCGGTCGTCGTATAACAAAACGAAAACGGTCGCCGCGATTTCTTTCGCGAGTTATATTATATACGACCGATATCCACCACACTTTTGCGTGGTCGAGTGTTTTTTATTTATTCATTTTTTTTAAATTGCCAATCAGCAAACCGCGCCGTGTCTTAAATTGATTCCCTCCCCCCCCCCCCCCCCCTTGGGACGATATTAACTTTATATATACGTATATAAGAGATTTGTTGCCAATACAAAAGTTTGTACATTACATTTTTAATTATTACCGCTCCGCGGGTATCCGAATAACTGTGGTGCCGAGAAAATGTTATGAAACTACAATGTTATTTTTTGGAAAAACGGTCGTTTCAAACCGATCGAAAACAGTACCTGTAATATACGTCTTCTGCAACACATTGGCCGTGTGATCCTTGACGGACAAACGCGTGTCGGCTAATCTTCGTCCAACGTTTCACTGTTGTTCGCACCACACAACTGTACGGGCGACGACGGTTTCGCTATAGAACAAGAAAAGTCAATAAGGATAACAAATCGTTATGTTATTATTTTTTAACGACTGCGACGCATTTCGATCGTCCAAGTCGTCGACTTTAACGACTATAATCGCGTTACGTTCTATTATAGTCGTACCTTTTTTTTTTCTAGAAAGTTCGCGACTCGTTTTTCGATGTTTTCCTCGTCATACGTGGCAATACACTCGGTTTTGTGCAGTTATACTGTAAAATTATATTTGCGCATAATATGTAATATCGACACGATAATAAAATAATTGGCATAACATTATGGTTTCGTGTAGCACGGTTTCCGTTCAAAAGTTATCGTCCGTAAAATATTATTTATGAACGTAGAACGCGGATAATTTTTTTTTTATTATTTTAAATAAATTAAATTTTTCCCGTCCCGCGCGCCAAACGTTAATTCCCGTTTATTACCGTTCAAACACGGCAAATAATATTAACCGTGGGGGGGAGGGGTTAATGTCGTTTACATTGATGAACAATTATTTCTAATTGCCAGGACGGGGGGGGGGGGTCATTCGTTTATTTTATACACTTATAATCGTATAGACTGTGTCGATTAAAACCGCGTGGTTTCGTAACGATTTTGTGCCATCTAAATAATTTCGTTTGTAAACGTATTATAATCATGTGTTTCGCCGTCCGCCGCATCACGAGAACACGTTACGTTAAAGTCATCACTCCGAGTAGGTAATATCTCCTATACGCTTTTGATTCAAACGAATGTTCAGTGCTTGTTTTGGTCAAGTTTAACAAATAATTATAATAATGACGATTACGCGCGTTTGATTATGCTCGGCCAGATTTGGTCGGATCGCGCAAACGTTGTTATTAAAATAAAACCGTGTTACGTACTTACTTTAGCAAAAAGAAACGTGCGAATAAAGTGTAAACGAAGGTGTTTCGGATTTACACGGTTTTGCCGAAACACGCATGACACGCTCACAAATACAACACGTTATACCCCATTGTACGCCTTCAAAACGCCGATTTTTGTTGCAGAAAAACGTAGTTTATCTCGCTGCGCCGAACACGTTTAATTAACAAACAGTTCGCGTTGGTTTCGGACACGAGCACTTGGTTTTATTTTTCATTTCACGGGCAATCTAAAATCGTTAAAATCATGTATTAGCGCGGAACGTGTTTTTTTTTCTGGAAATATTATAATAATATTATCACTAAAAAACGGATTTATGCCGTACACGCATAATTATGTTCATTAGAGTGAGCTATTTGAAATATAATTTAAAAAAAAAATTGTTATTAAAATTACACGAATTAAAATTCGTTTTACTTTAATAGTTTGCATATTTTTAACTAGCAAATAATATTTTTATTTTTATTTTTTGCGACTTTGTTGTTTTATAGAGCATACTTTGGTATGGTATTAAATTTGTAGTATAATTTTTTATACGAAAACTATTTAAAAATTGCTAATAACAACTTGCCAGCATACTATTATAGTAACAAACACAGACTTGGATATTAGTCCGCAGTAAATATCGATAAAACTACGAAAACTTGTTATCATATTGAATGAGAATGTTGGTATGTGAAAAAACAATGAGTCGATTAAAGTTACAATACATTCTAAGTGAATATTTATAAAATTTAAAATATTTTCGTATTTTTTATACACGTTTGTACGTTATAAGTGTATATTATGATATTTTAAAACATACTTGAAGACTTTTTGTGCATACGCCACACAGATCCGTTTTCTAATTATGGAATTCTAACATCAAACGATCCATGAAAATTCTGTTCTTAGAAGTACCCACCTATTTTCTATTGAACAATGAGCCGTGCAAGTGATTGGTCGTTTTCCATAAAATCATAATCGAACATTTCATTGTTAACTGATCTGAAAAATAACTCGAAATTAATACTTTATTATGTTAAGTGAGGTACACGTCTTGTGTGTGAACATTTTATCAGCTAACACAAGCCCCGCGGTACCAATGCATTGTTATTATTACTAAAACCCCAAAAGAAAATGATTATTTAAAGAGTTTATTGATTTTCATAATGACACGACGTTTAAATATTTAGTAAATATACTATTTTAATTGAGGTTAAGTATTAGGTAGCTACGAAAACAATATGTCAATTATGCATGTATACAATATCGAAAAAACAATATTAATTAAAAATACGAGCAAACGGCTATTGAGATCGTTTTGAATGGACCTTCTCGGCTGAGGGACGCTATCCGCATAATATGTTTCAAATTTCAAGCCAATAAAAAAATGTAAAAAAAAATAGTATATTATCGGAGAAAAAAATAGAGCACGCAGAGTTGAAAAACGAAAATCGGCCTATTCGAATCGATGAAATCAATATTTGTGAATCGAAAATGGTTTTCCTATGGCGTGTAAAGAGAGACCCGTTGGCTTCGAATGCTCGACTTTATATGAAATTATCAATTATAGTGTAGTGTAAACGGTTCGCCGAACGTGCAGTGGATATGCATTTGATAATATAATTATTAAATTTACCGCGTCATCACTATTGCGTTGAATTGTTGTTGTTCTCGCGGCGAACAACACGCGACGTACAAAGACGTTTGATACTAAAACAGTTTATTCCAAAGTCTGTGTCAATAATCGTGTAGCGAGAATCAGCGGAATTACGTTTTCAGGGCGGCACCGGTGCGCGAGACGCGTTCGGCGAAAACGACGTCGATCGTCGGCACGTTTGCGTTCAAAGGGCCATACGTTCGTATTTGATTTGACGCGGTTCGGTCGTTGGATTTATCAAAAGTCCGCGCCGGAACGTGTGTACACGCTCTACGTATCCCAATTGATATCGCCGCCGGTGTCCCACGCAGTCATTTTCCGAAACGACCGAGTGACCGAGCGAAATACGAACCGATGTTGACGAGAGACGATTTTTAATTTTGAAAAGTGCGCCGAACGCCCGCGCGCGGAAACACGTCGCGCAGTCATTCCATTATCGCGACGGCGCGAAAGCCTCGCGTGCAGACAATCGCATAAAAACGAAAACGCCGTCGTTGCCGCCGAGTCAAAATGTTCAAACGGCGGCGTTCGGCGAAGATTATCATACACTAAGGTAATCAGTATATTGCGTGTAGGAATATATATATACGTATAAACCGACGTACCGTGTAATATCGCTCTTAATAGCTCTTAGACGTCCGTCGCGTCTCGACTTTGGGCCGTACTTTGCTCTTTACACTGTCGATCGGTATTCCGGGGCGTGAAAATAGCTATGCGCTGACGCGCATTATTATACCAGACAACCGGAACGACGAGAATGCGAGCGCTCGGCGGCGGCGGAGAGTCACGTCGGCGTACGACCGAAACAACGGCGGCGAGACGAAAACGGTTTCCCTGACGGGCGATTAGCGATTCGGATGTGACGGCTTTGAGACGCACGTCACAACGAATGGAATAATTAAAAGTCTTCGGTGCGATGAATAATCGTCTAGCGTCGTACACGCGTGTTCGGGAGTAAATCGCCGGTGAAAGGGGGGGGGGGAAACGTATGATAATGGACAGAGTGTTATCTGGTCAAAGACGTGAAGACAGACGGGAAAATAAAAATAAAAACCAAACACAAATCGTCGTTGTATCGCAGTGCTGAATTCGCTCGAAAGCTAAAAATACTGTTGAAAAAAGCTGCGCGAAAACTATTGAATTTTACGCGGTCGTGTGTATTCGTGCGCGCACTCGGTTCACGCGTGAGGTCTAGACAATAAATCTCCGCGGGAATACATCCGCATTACGCGATCGCGACGTGCCGCGCACAGGACGAAAATCGTTAACAAGGCGCAAATCAGTACAATACATTTCGACCCGTGTGCGGTATAACGCGGTATCCGGTGGAGCCGGCAAGGAGCGAAAACGAAACGAATGCGGTCGTAGACGTTATCGGGGGGGCGGGGGAGATTCCGAGCGAACGCGGCGGACGATTATTTGCTCGCACTAGACGTCATGAAACGTGAAAAGTGTAGGCTCGACGTCGAATTCCGACGTAACGATATTAGATCTACCGCATGCGGCCGCGTATGGGAAACGAAATAAATAATACCGTCGCCGCCGGTTGAATGATTCGCAAACGATTTAAAACGAAATTAATAAAAGTCAATAACTATAATTTAATACCATCGCGATGTATTACGTTTCATTGTCGTTATAATTTAATATTAATTAGATTTGCACGTCGACCGCCGCCGTCCGGTATAGATTTCAAAATGTTAATTACTTGATCGAATAAAATACAATCGACCCGACAGAGTAGGAAAAAAATACCCTCGAAATCCGTACGACACGAACGACGCACGGCGGACGTGCAGTAAACGCGAACTAAATATAGTTTATACCGTGTGATATCACGCGAACGCGCATTAGTGTACCAGCCCACACGGGCCGAATCCGGCACGACCTAATAATTTATTGATAAACGCGAAAATGCGCCCGTGGACTGCTGCACTATTGTGCCCGCAGCGCCGTCGCTACCACCGCCGGGAGACGCGACCCCGTAGTGATTTGTTTACGGTGGCCAGGGAGATGATATTATGTCTACGAACTTTTTGGTTCAGAAATTACTATCGCGAGTTATTCGCTGATTATCGTGTGGACGTGGATTGATAATTTTTTACAAAAAAAATAGAAAAATTAAACTAATTCTGCGTCGGGAGGTTTAACAATGAAATCCATACGAGTTAAAATACGTCAACTTACATTTCAAGCGCGATCGCTGCGTGCTGACAGTCTGGACTTTTACGAACTTTAACTGCAGACTCTATGAAAATAAAGAGAAAAAAAAATGAACACATACAATTATCTCAACCGAGTTAAAAAAAAAAACGCCGTCGGCCTGCAGTCTTTTAAATGAATAATGCACGTCGCTCGCCCGACACCTACAAAATTATATAACTCTTTGTCGTTTTAGCGACACAGACTACTTCGAAACGCGAAAAACGCGTCCATCGTCGTCGTCGTCGTGTTCGTATTATTTGTCCGCGTGCACATTATTTATGCATGCTAACGCGTTGGTTGTTACACTTAATGCTCCGAGAGACAGCAGCGTCAGCGCATAAAAAAGATGTCCACACACATTTGTTAATAGAAATAATAATAATGTTATAAATATTTCAGCAGATGTGACGTCTGCACTAAACGTAAGACCCGTCAATCGCAGTATTAATATATTTTTTCCCAAATAAATCGCGCGATCTATGTATAATAATATGATTATCCCGCACAGATACTGTTATACGACGTCAAATTATAAGTGCACAATGTGTAAATCCGGAAATTAATAATTTAAAAAAAATTTAATTTATGAACGACGTTCCCAATATAGTCGGCGTTGAGATAAAACAATTTTTCGTAAAACGTACACGATAATTTCATGATAAAGATACGTTGTAAGTATTAAGAAGGAAACACGGTTTAAATGATGCGCGAAATAGTTTAGGAATAGCTTTGCACGAGGTTTTCAAACCATTGAGCACGAAACCACTCGTCAGAAATAAATGACCGAGTTAATTATTGTTTCCGAGTCGTTTCAGTTTTTCCTTAGCAATAAAAGAAACGTTTGACGCGCAACTCTTAGCCAAAAAGTTTAAACACAAAAATTGGAAAAAAATTCTTTTTATATAAAAATTTTATATAAAATTGGTTGCGTATTAACAAGTATTATTTACCAATAAATTTCCAAGTATTCCTCGTCTTCCTCGGAACCCGGAAATGGAAACGTTAACCATCAGTGTTTTATCATAGACGATTCGGTTTTTTTTTCATCCGTTTTCCTAAAAAAAAAAATAAATAAAATACACCCTCTGTCTCAATACATTATCTCGATACGTTTTCAACGACTCGTCGTCGGTTGCATCGTATCTAGCAGACACGTAATCAGGATTTTATTTTGGGAGGAGTCTATAAAAATCATCCTTCTCGCCAGGCGAAAATATAATTTTTTTTCACAGCCTCCGACAAACAATAATTGTCGACATTATTTTTATAAATCGAAGTTGTAATCTAACTTGTTTCGTGTTCAATCGTATATTAACAACTCAAAAAACGTTTTTATAATATTCGGCGCTTTATTTTTTATACCACAACGTGACACGATTATTCGGTTACGAGTTTAATTGCTCAATATATTTATTTATTTTTTTTAAATTTGTATTACCGAAAATTATTATTCTTTATAGTATTGGGGAATTTCGGAGGGGGTCCAGACCGCATTGTCCCCCTCCCCAACCCCGAATGAATATCCAGAGGATTTTAATTTTCGCGCGACGCCGAAGCGAAGTGCTGCTCGCGCGTCCTGGGATCGAGAAAGTTTTTCGTTCGCGTGTCCTGCAACTCTCTCCTACCGCGCGGCGGCGGTGGACGGCGGCGGTTCATCCCCGTTCGCTCGCCACCTCGGGGCGAACGACGACGACACGAGCCGATCGATAATTCGGTCACAGCCAGGGTTCGGAACACACAACACAACGCCGTGCGTGGAAGTGCGGCGGCGTACGTCGGGACGAGTGTGTTGTCGGCAGGTACATGTAGTACCTGTGGAGCGGCGGCGGCGGCGGCGTTCGCGCAAAGATTTCGTGGCGGGGACGAGGGGCTCGAGGTCGCGGATTCGTATCGACGGTGTTGTTTCGGGGGGGCAAACGACGGAATATTCTCACAAAGACGTGGAAAAATTCGATCTCCGAGTAACCGAGGCACAAACGTTTTTCGAAAACAATAAGCGTTCGGTAAAAAAAAAAACGCGCAATCTGAGCACGAAAAAATGTGCGAACGCCAAAAACCGCGCGCGATATAACGAACGGTACGAGGTATATCGAACGATTTAAAAATTAGCGGTATTATGTTTTTTGTCAATTTTACTCAATTGACCGAGGTGCGATTATATTAACATCATCATAGTCGGTCGGTGCCGCGAGATTTGCGATTTCCTACGGAGAGTTTTCGCGAAAAACGAGATGCGATTTTTCGCGCGCGCGCGGAATTCGCTCGCTACGATATTTTGTTATTATTGTTCCGCAAAGACCACCAGAAACAGACGAAATCGATGAAAATATTGATTTTTCAAAAGAAGAGAGCGGTCTACGTGACCCGCTTTAAAACGTTTTCTACCTTTGGAAAAAAGATAAAAAAAATGTTTACACTCACGGTTAAAAACTTTTTCGTCCCGCGGCGGAAATAAATATTTATACACTGCGCGATGGGTAAAACTTTCTAGTTCTCGGAAAAAATGACGTTGATAAAATCAAATAAAATGTGTGTATAATAATAGATCCGCGACAAAAGCGCTTATTGACGCGGTCGCGTCGCATAATTTATTACCTCGCGTTATATTATAATATTACCGTTATAAAGACGACGACGACGACGACTCGAAAATTGTTGTATCGTTCGCCCAAAGATTACGGTTTTCGTTGCAATAGTCATCGTGACACCTTGACCGCGTTCTTCGCCAATAACATTCTTAATCTTCAATCTATAAAATATTAGTCCACATAAATAAAAAGTTAAAAAAAAAAAACTGAATTCATATTTTACCTCATTGCACTAGATGATCAGAATTTGGCATGCAAAATACAATAAGTGTTATTTTCAAAAGAATGTTCTAAATCGTTTTCAGGCGAAAAATATTCGCGTAAGCTAGAAACAAAAAATAAATAAAAAAAACCTCCCGAAAACAAACGAAACCGTAAGAGTGCGGAAATATAAATGCCACGTAACTTTTTCCAAAGCGAATTACGGCTAGGGTCGACGACGACGGCGCGAACGAATCCAAAACAAATCGTTTTCACGCGTCCACTTGTAGAAAAACACACGTAACATTATTAAATTCGTTGTTGTTATTATGTAAAAACACAAAGAGCGGCAAGTACGCAAAAACGTTACACACACGGCGCGTCGGTCGTACGAGACACCGCATTGTCGGCGCGAAATGTATCACTTATAATATTTTTATTTTTTATTTATTTTTTTCACGAGTGTCAAAAATTTCATTCCGTAATAGATTGTCGTGCGCGTAATAATACCTACGAGTTTTTTTTTTTTTTTTAGCCCTGTCGCGCGGTCCCCCGGGACGTTCTTATTCGGATTTATCATCTATAACAACAACAACGGTGTGTATATTATTTTTTTTTTTTTCCATTCCTAAACTGATACCGACGACTCTCGGTTGTTCTCGGGAGAGGAATCCGTACCCGGCGGCGCCGCAGCACAATTCCGCGGGCCCGTCGGTCACGTCGTTAAAATACGGTCGCGCGCGTGCACGTAACGTGCGAGAGATTTGGCGAGAGGCCGTATAATAGTGATGAAATCCGTCTGTCGTCCGTGGAGAATAATCAAGACGAAAAAAATCGTAATTACTATTGAAAACGCGAAGAGAGACGATAAAATCATAATTCGTATTCCGTTAAGGGCAGTTGGATTTTATTCGGTGCGCGATACGAGGCGTGGATTTTAATACGTTTTGGAAATAAAAAAACCAATTTATCGGAATAGAAAAATTCCATTCGAAACGAGCGTAAAATTCGGAAAACGCAGAACAAACACGCGCGTTCGGCGGCGAACGAATCGACAAAATAATTCGGACGACGACGTTACGGACGTGATCGAAAATGAGAACTGATCACAGAAAGTCGACTATTTTCCCAGAATCGATTTCATCCAACCACCCAAAAGTGTTGCCAGAAAACAGTAGACGGTGTGTGTCCGACTCGTTTTGTTTGTTCAAGCATTTGTTCACGCGACGTACCGTTGTCTTTCCGGGTGTACAATAAGTGTAGTAATAAGCGGTGCGAAAATAAGAACCGAATTAGTTTTGTTTGACAATCTGAACGCGTCCGTCCCCACACACGGCTGTGTATTCGTTGCGCGACAGTCGACGACGAACCAAGTTTTCGTCATTCTTATTTCTCGACGCATCGAGATTATTCGCTTGAAAAAAATGAATATTACCGTTAAAGGAGTGATTATATTTTTAACATAAATCGGCGCCATCTATGTTGTACGCGGAAGCTAGTATGTTCTCTAGTACTGCTGTTCTAGTAACTGAAATTTCGCGGGCGCCCGGCACGCGAATTCGCGATAATACGGATGTAAACGAATCGCATTGCCGACGGATTTCTTCGGAATTCGACGAGGCGGACCGGAAAATATCCGGAAGTCGGCCTCTGGACATTTTGCGCGGCGGAAAAACGTATCCGATTGCTCGGGAGAATTCTCGCTCGTTTCGCTTCTTCGTTCCGCGCGCCGTGGTTCGCGTGCGTACACTAAAATACGATCGCTACACCTTTGGTCCACGTTTTGGTGCTCGTCTCTCCCCGAAAAAATAACGCTAAATATTGTAATTGTTACGCACGAATAGCACGTTTACAATAACGGGCTATGAAAAACAGTGCGTTTTCACGTCAGCGCGCGCGAAATAAGTGAAATATACGCGCCCGTTAATATTTGTATATTTTAATCTCGTCGAAACGCGCGTGCGACACACCGTTGTACAACGTCATACATAATATGTGTACGTCGAAATGAAAAATAATTTCTAAGAAACGGTGTACACTCTGTCGGTTCGTTTTTTTTTTTTTCTGTATCTTTATTGACGATACAATAAAATACTATGCGAGAATCGAAACTCTCCTCGCCGAATGGAGAATGAAAAAAAAATAAAAAAATTTGTAATTTAAATTTAATCAAATCCCCTCGGGCATGATAGCCGAGCCCTCGCGCGTACGACGTCGTATATTCGTAAATAAAGTCAACTGCGACATATTATATAATCGGTTTTATATATATATTATATGGTACCTGGTCCGTCGCGTATAATGCACGCACTCTCTCGACTGGCATTTTAACGTAATTAAAAACCATCGCGATCTGTACACGCCGAGTCAACGGACGCTACGCGTCTATTCAACCATGTCGAATCTACTCTGTCCGCGATCCACAACAAACTACGTATTACATTGTTGTCTCGTCCACGTCGACTTTTCTCCCATTTCTAGGTGCGTCAACTACGAGAAAAAACACTCGGCTATTTATCGATGTACCGCATTATTATTATAATTAATACCGTACGATATAATTTTAAACGTCATTGATTGCGTGAAGTGATGAGCTTTTTTTTAATTAATTTTTTTTTTTTTTTCATTTTACGCGCGTCGTTTTTACAGAACCGTTTTAATTTTTTTTCACTAAAAACCGACGCGACGTATGGTATAGGTGAAAAATGAAATATCATGTCGTTTGTTGTGTGTGCTCGTTTACGCTTGAAAAGCGGTCGAAAACAATTCGAACAATTGAAATATTTTATATTCATTACGGAGAGACAATAGTTTGTTTTTGAAAAATATCCGGTGGTTTAAAATGACCTTGTTTAAGAAAACAAACTTTTAATAATTCGTATTTTTAGAGCCCGAAAAAAATCGTTTTTTTTTTATTTTTTACGAACGCTGAAATAATTAAAAAAAGAAAATCGTATACTTAATAATAATAATTTGTACGGAGAATAGCGTCTGACGCAATTAAAGTTGTGTCAAACACCGTATCAAACCATTTTACCGCGGTTAGCTTTTATCGTATTCTGGTCCAGTTATCGCGCGGTGTCGGGTTCGTTTTGTAAAAAAAAAAAAAAAAGTATAATATTAAAGTACACTAGATTGTAATATTTACTCTTTTCACGGCGACCGAGGAAATCGCGGATGAACACTCACGTGATTTCGGAGTACGATTATGGTCGACGCAGTTTTTTTTTATTTTTTTCCACAATTTTAATAAACGTAACGCAGTCGCGGTCGAAAAACACACGCGCGCGCGTGCATAATATTATTTCGCGAAATGTAAAATCCGGTAGAGTCGACCGCGCAATAGTTTGAAGGGGGGCGGAATTTGTTTCGCTTTGGCACACGTATTTTATACGAACGCGCGATGATATCGGCGACACGGAACTAGATTTTATCTCGTCGCCAACTACACGGATGACGTAGCTCCGAAAACTGTACGACTAAAAGTTTTATCGCAGAAAATCGTATTCGACGGTGTTTCGCCACCGCTCGCGCGCCACTTACTACAGCCGTACGCGCCAGAATTGTAACATGAAAAAATATCGTAAAAGCCGCGTTTCAAACGGAACCGGTCGAAATCGAAAGAAAACCCTCTCGGAATGAAAAGTTTGTTCTGGTAATAATAGTATACCTCCTACTAATAAGCAGCAGACGTTTGGATTTTACAATGACAAAAAAAATTTGAATTAAACAAAATATTTTTTGACGCGAAAACCGAACGATTTCAAAAGGTCGACATTTCGTTCTAGACGAAAGGGGGGGAAAAAAATATAAAGTCTGTTTAAAAACTCGACTACGCGTCATCGGCTACGCGCCGAAACAATACGAGTATTCTTCTCGGACAGTCGGTTACACAAAGCATCAGATTCCGTTACGTTTACTGGTCGAAAGAATAGCGAGCATAAAAAAACGAACTTCATTCGTTCATAGTACTCTAGTACTAGATACAATAAATAATAATACACTCCGCACTCGCGTTGAAAGAAAACTAATTTTTCAATGTTATTATCTTAACCATTATTATTGTTTAATCAACGTATGAGAAGAGAAAAAATCGATCGGGTTTCGGCCAGTCTATGGTCGCGTCGCAACGTTTCGAAATAATGTTTAAATAATTTTCTCCGGCATAATAAATACGGATGTCCGACAGACGACGAAATCGTAGGAGTCTACTACCTACGGACTGAGTAGTTTTTTACGGTCCCGGCGCGATTCAAAGTTCGAACGGTTTCCAAACCGCGGCCGGTTCGGAAACGTCGCGAGAAGAAATCGTCATCGCGCACACGTTTGTGTTTGACGCGCCGTCGAGACCCGCACAAAGGTCGAGCCTACGGCCGGCGGGGTGTACACACACATACGAGATATACATTATTAATTTATCGGAGAACGGAATACACTCAAGTATTATACGCGGACCCGCAAATTCTAGTGAATTTGCATTCGGCATCAATACGTCCAATGATAAATTACACGTACCCACTGTAGTTACTCGGAGCCAATTAATTATTTCCGTTAAACCGCGCGCATGTATTATATTATATGTGTATAAATACGAATTGCACTCGCGGCCGCGCGCGCGCGCGCCCCGTCTCATTTGAACATCGAGTGCACAAACAATTGCACCAAACGGCACGACACGGCACGGCATGCGGCGGCGGTGCATCGAGGGCTTTTATCGATCACTCGGCGCAAGGGGACTTTAGGTTCGCTGGGGGATGGGAGTGATGAGTATAATTTCTTTCGAATACGGAATGACCGGAGGCTGGGGATCGATGGAGAAATAATTCGATAATATTACGTCGATATATTCTATTGGTGTGCGAAACAAGTCGGACGGCGTTCGTTGTGAAACCACTCGTTTTCATACTGCTGAGGTATACGTAAAGCATAATTCGATACGATTTGAAAATCGAGTGAAAAACAAATGAAAAAGTACGCACACCGATTAATTCGTGAAATAAATTCTTGTCGCGTTCAGAGATCATCACTCGATTCATATAACACATCAAACGCATAACGCGTTACCTACTCGTATACATTAATTTTTACATCGTAAATATCTAAACGTGAGATAATAAGACGAAAAAAATACGTTTACGTTTTGTTCTATAACAATATTACTCGTATAATACACGCACGTACGACGGTACCAGAAATATCTTTTGAGTTAAACCAATAATAAATTTGTTATGGATATAAACTTGCGATATAAACGTGAAATTATATCGTTAAATAAACTTATGTGTAATACGGAGACGAACTTATGATTACGATTTACGGTTCGCGTACAATTATTATTCCCCGACGATTATTGCCGCGCGCGCGTATCTTACGAGTGTAGTCGTGTGGCGTCGAAACACGAGTCACACACGATATCGAGTAAACGAAAAAAAGCGACCTCCTGACGGCGCCCCCCCGGGGGTCTCAGTCGGGGCTCACGCATCACGTCCCGAAGGGATTCTCGGATTCCGAAGGGTCGCGAAAAAATAGAAAAACGATAAAAGCAAAGCGGAAAGAAAACCCGAAAAACCGAACGTCGTCGAGACCGTCCCCCGCGCCAACGATAAAACTTTATAGAAGTATAAAAAAAGTGACTTTTTTTGCACTCTTTATTATAATACTCGAGACTTTATAATTTTATATATTTAATAATATTTTGTTATTATTTATGAGTATTATCCAATTAAAAATCAATAAAATTACTTTATTTTCTATTTTGATAAAACTTTTCGCGTCGAAAATTCGTTTTCGCCATTTCTCTCTCTCTCTCTCTCTCTCTCTCTCGGCGGCCATTTTCCGATCGGACAATGGGGCGTTATAGGGTATTATTTTTTTTTATTTTATTTTTTTTTAGTAATTTTTGTCGCGTCACGGCACGTGATTATTATAGGTCGCCGCCGGCCGTCGCGCACGGTCGCTCTGGTACATAACAGGTATATGGTAGTGACGACCGACGACAGCAGCAGCTGCAGCGGCGACGACGACGACGACGACGAATACTGCTACTGCTGCTGCTGCTGCTACGACTGCTACTGCATGGCGGCGGCGGCGGCGACGGCGGCAGCGTGATCGGCCGCAAGACGGAGGCCTCGACGGAGGCTGAGGAGGTGGCGGCTGCGGCCGCCGAGGTGGCCGCCGCCGAGGCGGTCGCGGCCGCGCGTTCGCCCGAGGACAGCGCGGCCGCCGTGGCCGCGGTCATGTGCGCGTACAAGCTGGACGTGGAGCAGATCCGCCGGGAGATACTGAGCGGCGGCCGCGGGCGCCGGGCGCGCAGCGAACAGGGGCCGCACCCGCGGGACATGCAACAGCAACAGCACCTGTGGGCCGGCGGCGGCCGGGCGTGGACGGGACGCAGCCCGTGGGCGGTCAAGCGCACGTCCGCGCCCACGATGACCACGCAGAACAGCGGCTCCATGCGCGTGGCCCTGGTGCTCAGGACCCGCAGGTCGTGGCCGGTCGCGCCACTCAAGACCAGAAGGTTAGTAGTATAGCGGTCGGTTATTATGCGCGTCGTTTCGTCATTTTCGCGCACACATAGCCTAGTGTATCATATTATTATTTTATTATTATTATTATATTATGAAATATTACCTTTTAAAGACGTATTAGCTAATGTAAGGTAGATGTGATGGAATTTTCCTTAGTTTTACCAGAGTTGGGCTTAAATATTCGCCCGATTTCGTATGGATGTTTGTCACGCCGACTATGTTTAATTGATTCAAAATTAATAAACTAATAGGATACCCGATAATATACTATAGAGATCGAGAAATTTACTTTCAACTGTATGAGCCCGGCCAGTACAATAACCATCGCTTGCATTTCCAATAGTTCTCGCTTTTATGTGCAAAAACCATTGTAAATTAAAATATCGCGCCCCCGTGACACATTATACTAGACGGGGCTCACAAAAAAACAATAATATTATGTCGTATTTTATATGTATGTACAATTAGGGTAAACAATAAGTTAAGACGCTTATAAGCGAGAGTACCGACAAATTGCTAAACGACCGCCGCGCCGCCGGTAAAACGATTTATACGAATAATTGAACTCCTCGTCGTTCTCACATTCGATGTGGATATTATAATATCAGATGAAATACTATCTATTTAAAAAATCGCGATTTCTCCTTCATAACCAGACAGCGCGTGCAAGTAATATTATAATTCCGGCTTTGCCGAACGCGGACGCCGAGCGGCAATGCGAAAAATCCACAGGACTTTGTCCGCAACCAAATAATAATAAATAAAACATACCTATTATTGCGACAAGACGTTCCTATTATAACGCGTACTCAAAACAACGGCGACCGATCGTAAATCGTTTTTATTATTTCACCGGAGCATAGTCCTACGGGTATTCGTCGTCACGTAAATAAAATATAATAATACAAATGACGCACGGTGCGTTTTAATTAAATGCCAACGTCACCGTCGTCGTGGCGGCGGCGGGCCGACTTTGCGTCGTCTCGGCGCGGTACTGTGCGCGACCGCGTTATTATTAGGTATTATAATATTGTTTTCCGGGAATCCTATTCTTATACGCGCCGACGCGGAATAAATGGAGAACGAATTTACAAACGGGGATTTGTTGTTTTTTTTTTTTTATGTTCGGCGCAAATTTAAAACTGAAATATTACCGAAAACGCCCGCCGTGACGTGCGCGAAAACGGTGAAAAAACATTCCGATCGCGTACGGCGGCGCGTTCGGACGACGGCGTCCGCGAATTCAAAGAAACCCCGGACCGTCGCCATAATGCGGATTATTCCGGTTCGTAATTGTTTATTATATTTCGCTGCGGTCCGTTCGTAATCAAACCGGATTACAGTATAGTTTAGGCGCTTACCGTCCGACGACGACGTGGTTCACAGTTCGTATTCGAACGTTTCGCCCCACGTTCTCTTCGGACGGTCTTTTTTTTCCACGTCGCTTCGCCGTCCGATCTCGCTCGTTCTATAACACGGCGGTCGACCAAGCCTTTATACGAATAACATGCTCGTTCCCGAACGCTAATCGAAACGACAATAATTACGCGCGCGCGTTTTAGTTTTCCGACATTGTTTGTAATGTGATTTTTATTTTAGTCGGTCCGTAAAAAATTACTCGCTCGAGCAACGTTGCCTGTGCCATGCCTCGCGCGTCGTACGTTATAGAGTAAATGAAAAAAATCGAACCCAGTTCGGAGAAGCCTCTTTTTCTTCTTCAAACTCCGAACCGTATTCGACACGAGGAAAATAAATAGCCGTCTGCGAATGAAGTAATATTTACGAAATTCTCCTCGATCGCGCGCTATACGGGTATTTTTCTCGACCGTGACGCATTTTATTGTTCGAAAACTGCCAGGTCAGCGCGACGTATAGGCAAATGTAGTACATAACTGCGCGGGGGTACGGAATAAAAAAAAAAACGATTTAAACAAAACGAGGGACGAGGATCGTGTTGATTTTAGAAAATTGATTTTATTTAATCGGTAGTTATTCCGATCAGAAAAGAAAAATAAATACCAATCGAAATAAATTTTTAAATTCGTCTGGCGAACGTTAAAATTGATTTTGATAATATAAGGTGGCCATGTCGTACGTTATGGCTTAGGAATTGTACGCGAGGCCTTACCCGAACTGTTTATCAATTAATAACGATTCAAAATATTTGGCCTATTCATTATTGTTTTTACAGATCCTCTAGAGTCTAGAGTTTAAGCACATAAAATAAAACTACTGACCTAATTCTCATTAGAAAATAAAATCCTAAAACTTAACAGAAAAAAATAAATAGACTGCTTAATTGTTATCGGAGATAATATAATATTTCTATCGATCCCATACTGATAAATTCTACATGAGATATTATATACGTACACGACGTTGTGTTGTATGAACAAATTTATATACTCAAAGTAAAAAATTAAATAAAAAAAATTACTCGCGGTCGTTTTTCGAATTCTTATCTCATCGTTTTACGTTCAATTAATTGCACTTTCATTGCGATACGTTTACTTTTTCGATTCAAAGATTTAATTTCGTTTCGTTTAAAATTCCGATACCGAAAACCGGTCGTCGTCTATCGATTTTAAATAATACTAACCCAGGCGTTTTAAATAATAATAATACTATATTTACAGTGTAGATTTTTTTTCCTCCGGATAAACCGGGCGTTATACACGGGTATAAGGAACACTCGAATATCCGGCGGTCCGGCCGAAAGTCGTCGAAAATAGTAATAATAGTTCACCCGAGGCAAGGTTTCGGACGAGGCGCTAACGATATATAGTACGGCGCGATATACGCACGAGTGCACCGCGAGCCCGTGGTGGTGGTTTCCGGTCGACGGCGGCGACGTATCGCCGAGGGACTGCAATCAGAGTGGGAAACCATCTAGACAAATTTATCTAGGCGAGTCAACAAACTTTTCGTATTTTATCTTATCTTATAAGAAGAGTTTTGTCCAAGTTATCGGACGTTTAGATGAAAAAAAAGTCATATGAATTTCGTCTTACACGAATTCGATCGGAAATGCAGATATAATCCACACTTTCGGTCTTGTATTTATTATAATTAGATCGGACGGGTGTGTGCGTTTTTTTTATAATTTATAACAATATTGGAGATTTTAAAACATTCTATCGACTCGTATTGCTTTTTACGCCCTTAAAAATTATCTATCCGGTTGTTACGAGCCTGATATTATATTAAATCGAATTTAAACGAGTAATAAAATAATATATAATATATTCAAGTCGAAAACTTGGAAATACGTTTATCTTATTCTAATTACACTCATTACACGCGCTAAATAAAAATTAATTATACCGCCGCTTTTGATTTTGAAATTTAATTTTACGGGTGGTAGAATAAAAAAAAAAAAAAAACAATCGAATTTACGTATTTTATTATCAAAAAAGTCGATTTTATATTTATCTTTGTCCGGGCGAATTTTTATCGAACAGTCTCGTTTAGAAATATAAATTTGTTTATCGCCAACCCGACCTAACCTAACCCGGCCGACGACGGCGGACTTCCAAAAGACCCGTTTGCCAATTATCGGCTATTCCGCGTCGATCGAGGTTTTTTTTCAACGACCGCTATATTACGATGCGCGCAGTTACACAGACCGGGGCACGTGTTGCGCGCGCGGGGGCGCGATATTACACACAAGCGTGGCGTTTTACGTACTCGCTACACGTACCCGCCGTGGCCGTTATTATTGACGTTTCGTACGTATTGTGTTCCTCGCAGACGAGTATATAATGACGATGATAATAATGATAATAATACGTCGACGCGCGATCGCGACGAGCCGCGTCTCCTCGTTTTATAATAATAACAATAAAACACATATTATCGCGCGGTTATCGTCGTCGATCATCGGCCGTCGAAACGACATTATTACCGTCGCCGGCAGACACGCGTCGGGGGAATATTTATTTATTTTACTATAAATTATATTACGTCGCCGTTCGCGCATTTGTTTCGAGTGTCGCTGAAATGTTATCGGATCGAACGTGTTTCCGAGAGTATGACGCGTTCTGGGAGCAGAGAATCGTATTTTATTTTTTTTATTTTTTCACGTTTTCTTTCGAATTACACTACTAAAATTACGTCGTCGTCGTCGACAGTGTTATAAATAATTGAAAAACCGTATTGGAAAAAAAGGAAAAAATAGTACCTCTTCCTCGTCTATCACCGACGTGGGGCTTTATAGGAACGAAAACAGAATCGAACGTATCCCGCGGTGTTAAATCATTCGAAAGAGTCGCGTGTTATCCTCGGAATCACGACGCGCAGCAGCTATATAATATTATATTCAGCGATGGTTTTTTTCTTACAATTTTTGCCTCCGGGGCATGTGCGCGTCGGGAGGAGTTTAACCGACTTTTTTTTTTTTGCCGAACGATTCCGCCGTACCGGACGAATAAAAAAAACCTCTAGGGTAGAAATATTTTCTAAACTTTTCTCCTGTCCAGAACACACTTTTATACGGTAGATTTTTAGAAAACTAGTAATCTAGGCGACACACGATTGTCGCCTAGTCGACGGAATTTTTTAAGCCTGGGCGACGGCCGCTTTTCGAAAGAAGAGTTTAAATTATGTAAAAAAAAAAAATAATAATAAATAGGCAACGAACGATTGATAAATTTTCGGTATAAAATTTTATCGAAAAGTTTTTTGAAAAATACTACATGTTAACGAAGTTTGTGCTTAGTTTTATATTTAAATTTATAGAATAAACTTATTTTCGATTCTCTGATTATTATTTAAATGTACAAATATTAAAAAAAGTTTCAAATTCAAAACGCGTTCTTTACACCCGATCGGTAATAACGCCATTTGAAAAAACCTACTGCGGTTGCAAATAATATTGTTCTACTAGTTTTAGGTAAATAATTATTAATCAAAATAACGAAATTAAAAAAAAAAACAATAAAAATTATTGGGAATTTCATATTTTTGATAATAAAATTGAATTTTACGAGACGATTACAAATTATTACGACGGCAATAATAAAAAAAAAAAGGATGAGATTATAATATTATCTTATATCATTATTATAATTAAATATCTACTAATAATCGATCTGCTCGATCGTAAAAACGTTTCTGGGGCAAAAATCGCGATTTTTCTTTATGGAGGAGCAAAAATATGATTTTGCTACCTCGCCAAAAAAAAAAAGACGGGTCGCTACCCCGCCGCTATCCCTTATCGTCGCCCATATATATAGACTGTAAAATAAATATAATCGGTACTTACTGCTTACGGCCCGTCGGTAGGTTGCTGTTGTTGAGGTTCGGTGGTTCGTATTGGCTTGTGAAACGAAGAAAGTCGCAACGGATTCAAAAGTCACTCGATAAAAATTATATTAAAAATCGAAAGAAAAAAAAAAAACCCGCCGAAAGTCACGATTTAAAGTCGACGCGGGATAAAATATAATAACGACCGACACACGACACTATATTTTGAAAGAGAAAAATAAAAACTGAAATTTTTAAAACCGAGAAGAACTTTCCTCGACCGCCGTCGACACTATACTGCGCCGGCACGCTGCTGCAGGCGCGTCGCTCGGTCGGTGTTGGTTGGGTTGCGCGCGCAGGTGGGCTGTCCTTAGCCGGGAGGCGCGAACAGCTCGGCGCTCCCGTTGCCCACGCAGTAGTAAACATATTTTACTCATTCCGATTTCACAATAATTACCATGTCATCGGTGTTATTATCATTACGATTGTTACATAATTATCTATTCATGACGAACCATATTATATAATTATTATGATAAGGAATTTACTAATCGACCGCGCGATTTTTTTTTTTTATAACAAAAACACGATTTCGCCAACTCACGAACAAAGGCGGTCGTAGTTTCATTCGAAGTCGGTAAATATAAATAAATATGTGCACTCTTATTATTGTTATTATACATTCCGAGCAAAGCCGAAATTTATTTTATTTCCATACGTATTATTATAATAATATAATTTACACGTTTTAATAAATTATTTTACATATTTAACGACGCTTTGTCATATTAGTATATGACATGTTAGATAATATTATTATGTATTATACTTAGTAGCCGAACAATGCCGTGGGCCGATGATGATGGGCATTTCACGCGTTTCGCACACACAAGTGTCCGGGGAATATAGTATTGCGCCGTCGTCGTATTAAAAAATTATTTCGCACCAGGCCACCCGCCAAATCCGTGAGCCGGCGCCGCGCCGGCTGCGATAACCCGCGGGCGGCCGTGCGGTTAGGAGACGTGCTGCGACGGGCTCGGCCGAGGGCGTTGAATCGTCAATAATCCGTTTGATTCGCGATCGAATAATACGGACGGAGGCCGCGAGGGAAAACGATAACACGTCCGCCAACTACGTGTGCGCGGCTGCGATTCCGCTCGGCTACAATACGCGTGATTATCGTCATAACCTCTCCTCGCCGGCGGATTACGACATGACGTTCGGCGGCGGCGGCGGCGCATTCGAATCGAAGTCCTAGAAAGAACAAAAAAAAAATAGATTACATACAATTTCGAAATCGTTCGTCAAAATTACCAATCCGATTCCAAGTACCGAGTTTTCGTATATAATAATCCGAATCGAACGGCCACTTTTTTTAACGATATTAAACCATGGTTTAGCCCCGGTTTATCGGACAAGCGTATATCGCCACATTATTTCTATTTGTTAATTTCTATTGCTCGGTAATAACACAACGAACGCGTGGGACGCCAAACTATCTATAGTTTTGAAAACAAATAACGAGCCGCAGGGGCGGGAAAGGGTTTACACTCGATCCGATATGGCGGAAAAAAAATTAGTTTTATCGACGAGCGTGTATACGGCGGCGGCGTTAATAATTGTAAAAGTTTTACGAATACATTTTTCCGTAGTGAAACGAGCGCGATATATTATTTCTCGAATCGAGTCCTTTACCTGTGCTCGACGAGTGGGCGGCGGCGGCGGCGTCCATTAAACATATTCGGTCTGTGCTTTTTTCATACCGGTACTACTGTGTCACGGTTTCGTAGTCTGAATTCTTCCGCTATTAGCCCCCGTTTCTTCCTTTTCTCCCGTGCGACTCGATCGCCACGAAATCTAAAACGAAAATGGAATAATTTGTTAACGACAATCGATACGAGCGTGTCGACAGTGCCGCGGGGTCGACTCGCGAATAGAAATTATTAATATAAAAAAAAAAAAGACAATTTTCTCGAACGACTCTGCATAACGTGTCAAGCTAGAAATCATTCGAGACGACCGATTATGATAGTAATTATTCACGTTCGCGTGCAGTCAAGAGTTAGAAAACCGATTCTCATCGGCCGACACGCGTTACGTTCCGCAGTAATTAATAACGGTACCTTACAGTATCACCGTGCGACATGATAAACAAGATCGCGAGTATTAATATAATGACCATTATCGCCGAGGAAAAATGACGTCATCCGTCACCAATATAAGCCGCCGAGTGGCATATAAATAATAATAGCGTTCTGTCACACATAGTCACGGGCGTCGACTGAAACGGAACGAATGGGGAATCGACTGTCCTCCATGTCTAAATTTAAGATGTTTTTGTCGGTTGAGAAACGAATTATCGAAAATAAGAAACTATAAATTATTTATATTTTTTTAGAACAGTTAATTTTTATTAAATCATTAAATTTCTTTATATAAATCCAATATACAAAAAAAAAAAAAAGAGATAAACTATCGTTTATAATAGTATGCGACTTAAAACTGAAAGAATCGCGCGATTTTAACATAGTAAAACGATGAAATATGAATAGGTTTATACCTGTTTAAAAATATTTTGAGGAGTGATTGTTCGTTTCTGTTATCGAACTTCCGACTTCAAAATTGCATTCGCAACAACACAGCTGCGGCGTTTAACACAACTGGATTAGAAAATTCCGCCTAAACATTTTCAAAACAAACAAAATCGTTAGATTGAGCTTAAAAAAAAAAAAAAAAACTACGACGCACACACTCGACGGCGATCCAATCAACAAAGTTTTCCGGACGACTTTATTATCCGACGACGATGCGAACGAGACTGTAACGGTGAAGATTGAACAGAAAAAGTCAGCGATTTTCATCAGACTCGATTTCACCTAGACGCTATTACGTCGTCTTGTCGGGTAGCAGGTGGTTCGACGATGACGACCTGGTTCATTTCTTTGTTCATTCGGACTTTGTACACGACAGTCGCGTCTATTTTTAAAAAAAAAAACACGACAAAAGTCGAATTATTATTTATTTATTTTTCAGAAACTTAATATCACTTTATTCTGCGACACACACACACACACACACTTGATAGAATCGAAAGAAAAAAATAATACGAACGGATAAAAGCGTTCGGTTCATCGTGTCGAGTATTGTTTACTACGAAAATCCACGTGTCATCTCCGAAACCGTCAACGACTATGTGCTATTGTTTTGAGTCGACGACGCCACGGAACGATTGGAGTATTAGATGTGAGAAACAGAGTTTGCCAACCAAAAAATACGATCGAGACGTTACGTTCTCGGACGCGTCCACCGCGTTAAATTATATACGTACGTCCGTGTGTGTTGCCGAATTCGATTTACACATATAACGCGTTTCTGTTTACACCGAGCGCGCGAAAGTAACGACTGCAATATATTACGATATCACGCGCCCGCCCTCCCGCGTAAATGTCGTGAACATCGAACGAAGTATATTTTTTCATTATTATTACCAGTATAACGTAGTAGCGTGTCTATTCATTCATCCATATTATTATTATGACGTCGACATTAAAAGTGATCGAACGAAAGACGTTTATTGACATTTTCTCTCGTTATTGTTTTATTCCCGGCAGTACGCGCGTCGCCTGCACCGGACTAATTGATATCGTTCCGTCGCGTCGCACAAACTGTCAATAAAATTGTCCCCGAACGATCGATAAGTAGGAGTACACCTCCTTCTGCGTTTCCGTGAGTCGACTGTAACGAAAAAAATAAAATAAAAAATAGTCCGGTGATGAAATTTATACGAGAAAGAGATAATATCGCGTTCCGCGACGATTCGTTTTCCAATCGCTCGAAGACGGCGATTTTTATTTTCTACAAAGAGTTGGACATCACACATTCCGGCCCGGGAAACGTATATCGTCGCCGTCGCGAGCGCGACGTTTTGCGTTAGGTCAAGAGACGGAGATGCATTTTTTCCGTTGCGTTTTCCCTCTCTGCGCGCATTCGAATACGCGCGAAAAAATCTCGTCGACAACGCGCCGTAACACGTACGTCTCATCATAACGCCGCGGACGACACTTTAGCGGAATCTGCAAAAACTACGGCTCGCGATCGATTCGTGACGCATACACCCGACGTTGCGCGCGCGACGAGCTTACGCCGAGCCTTTTGTCGTTTTGTATTGAAAAATAATATTTTGTCGGCCGAGAGGCTCACAGAGTACCGTCTTGCGAGCGGGCGCGTGTCGCGTGCGATTTGAGAGAAAAAAAAACACAAAAAAAACCGAGAAATAATCTGAATAAAAGTTAACGGATAAAACAACAACGTTTACGAAATACGACGGCGGCGGGAGAACGACTAGTCGGTTATTTGTGTTCGACTGGCGCGCTAAAATTACGTTGATTGTCCGTCGTAGGCGTAGTATTCGCTAAAATTAAAAAGGTTATTTTCAAACATGCGTTCGGCGTTATTTTTTTTTCAATAAAATATGTACGAGCAAGTATATAATGTATGGGCGCTTGTTTAGTTTTTTTTTTTTTTTTCATTGAATTCTAGTATTGAATTCTCAGTAGGTACATAAAAACGTATCGATTTTGCGATTAATTAGTTTTTTTGTTCGAGAGGGCCACAGCAGTATTATTAAATGTGTATGGTAAAAAATACTCTACGAGTACGTTGAAAAACAAAAAAAACGGGAGCCCAGATAAAAACAACCGAATATCAGTTTTATTTATTATGGGAGAAATCTAACGGCCATTTGATAATATTCGCGTCACACGTTTCGAAATTGTTTATAAATCCGAAATGCGGTATGTTTTCGATTTCATAATAAATTATAGTCGAATTATTTTACACGTACCTTCTTCGTCGATTGCGCGCGCGAAACGTTGCGAAATGTCAATGTTTGCATGTTCTTCGTTTCGATCAGTTATTCGGTATTTCGCTGTACTTTGAATAATATCGTTTTCGAAATGATTTTATCACTCGAACGTGGCCGAAGCATCTGAAACATAATTTAATACGAAATTAAAATCACGATTTTATCACAGTCACAACACGCACGCGGTACATTAAGAACATAATTCGAATCGTGACTGTTATTTCAACATTAAACCGAGCCCGGGAGTTGACTGTTATTACTGTTTTTATCGAGTTTACGCGGACCAAACAGTGGGATTATTAGTGTTATTCGTTCAAAGCCGAGAGTTCAAAATCGATTTTCAATCCGACCGCCGGCGTTTGCGTTCGTTGCGGTCGAATTCGGGTTTTAAACTGACCCGACTCGAGTTCGGCTGCTGTCCGGCCCGAACCGAAAAACCATTCGGTTAGATTTTTCAAATTTCGAACGGTTTCGGCCACTAGAAAAAGGTCGATGTGTTGGGCACGGCGTTAAAATACGTATATTAGTCGACGATCTATATCGAACGGTGCGAATATACGTTATTGTAGGTCACAGGTGTATTATTTTTTTTTGCAAACCGAAAAACGTGTCGCTCGCGACGCTAACACCCCGGCGAAATAGGTCGCACGACTCGCACAGGTCACGGGGTGGTGGGGGCGAAGAAAATCCACTACAATAGCTGAGATGTTGTAGTAGTAGTGGTAAGGGATGCTCGGGCAAAATGTTTATACAACAGACCGCGCTAAATAACAATCCGCTGGGAGTCGTCGCGCAAAGTTGTTTTCATTTTTTTTTTTTTTAACCGCATAACTCTTTCGCGAGAAACAACGCGCTGGCCGATAGCGCGGACTCTGGGTCCGCAACTTTTCGCCGCGCAGTAGAATAATATAAATATAATATAAATAAATAAATAAATAATAAAAAGCAAAAAAAGGGGCGAGACACCGCCAGAATAGAGTATATGAGATAAACGGGGCGAGTCGTTTAAAAAAAATTTGAATTCGACGGACCGTTTCATCGGGGTAGGAGATCAAAAAAAATAAACGATTCCGAGCGGACGAGGAAGGACGATTTTAGTTTTTCTAAAGACGGTTCGTCACACACAGAAGTTTTCAATTATCGTAATTAAATATATTTCTGGGATGGAAAGTTCTAGAATACATTTTTAAAACGGTCTACCGCTGGACCGCCTAAAAACCAATACGTTATAACATAATATTACAATAGTAACTTCGTTGCCGCTGTACAATAACGACCGATACACATGTCTTGGCGTTACCATAGCAACGTCGTTGTTTCGCTTCTTTTGATTAGGCTTACCCGGAACTCGTCATTTTTCGTCTCAAATATTAAAAAAAAGTATTGGGTATTTCGAAAAAAACGACGTCTAAAAAGTACCAAGTACCATAATACTGTTATGGAACGTAATCCTTTTGAATCGAATTTATTCAAAGAGAACGTATTGAGCTCTGAAATTATTATACACGTATAATTAAAATATAATCGGACAGACTCGAAACGATATTATAATAATTACACGATATTATAATATTTATATAATCTAGCGATTAGATTTCAATCGTAAACATTTAATATAATAATGGAAACAGTTTTTGACCTTTGAAATCAAACGGAAAACTCTCATATCTAACCTACGCGCCTACGCCGATGATGGCTCTATACTTTAAAACAATAATGCCACGTGTTTTTTTGGCCACCTGCAGTCGATGTAAAGAAGGGAGCTACTATCAAATCCGAGCGTCGTTCTAACGGTGTAATCGCTCTTTGGCGGATAGTGAACGTTGGAATTGTCGCGGCGAATGTTTTCGATTGAATTAGACTTCGGTCACGCTTGGGTCGCCGCGACGATATTTCACTAGGCTGCAGCGCGCGGACGTAAAAACAAACGCGTCGTCGCGAAACCGGCACCCGCCGATTCCTCGCGTTCGGAAACTAAAACCCTCGGACAACAAAAAGCACCGATATAACGCGGTCCGGTGGCCGCGTCGTCGGCGAGCGCGCGATAACCGTACGTTGGCGTAATGCACTCGTCGCGGCGAGGATAACGTCGTCGATGTGTTGTTCTCGTAATCGTTTTCCCGGCCGGATTTCCGGGTACGACTCCGTATAGCTACCGGATCGCGATGACGTCAGAGCCACGATAATCGCTGCGCCGCGTGCGGTAATACCCCGGCGGCCCCCCCGGTGGGATAGCGATTCTAATGTTACGGCGACGCGCGATCTCGACGGATATATATTATAAGCGTGCGCGTCTGACTGTTCGCCGAAATCCGAACCGCGCGAATCCCGAAACGCGCGCAAGGGTTGGGAATGAAATCCTTACGCTAGCTTTACGGTGTCTCGGTAATAACTAGACACGGAAATAAACGATATGAAACATATTATAGACGTGAGTCAATGAATATTTAAAACCGTAGACGTAGCGTTTATGTGGTACAATTATGAAAAAAATCCATAGCGTGTACAAGCAATAAATTTTCAAACGGTTCGATTAACGTAACCCCGAAGGACATCCGCGTAGAACTCGACTTTCGGCAAATCCGATGACTAGAGTCCGGATTTGTATGCATTTTCATATTTGTAATGAGTGTATGCATTTCGATGGGAGTAAGAAATGTGGACGATTTGCATATAAATGCATATTTTAGAGATGACTGCATATTTGAACATTTTTGCATATTCAAGCATATTTTGTATAAAAGTTTATTAAGCCTATTATTTTGTCAGAAATTATTAGTTCATTACGTATTTTTGGGAAATAAATGTTATTCTCCGTATGTTATATTTTTGGACAGTTTATGTTAAAATTATATCTCGTTTATCGCAAGTCACAACACGGTCATCGGCAACTATGCTGACTGGTTTTATTATTAGATTTATATTTTGTAAAGTATTTGTTTTATTTGTTGAATATACAATTTTTAAATATTTAGTAGTTCTTTAATAAATGAGCATATCAAGTGCATATTTTGAAGTTTTTTGATGCGTAAATGCATATTATTTTGGCCTTTTTGAGTGCATACAAATCCGGACTTAACTGATGACTTTGTTCGGCAATCCGACGGTCGTCTTATCCGCACGCGTGTTAAATAATGCGTTCTCTCGCGTGCGCCAGTGTTATATGCGCGGTGAACTAATTCGATCGGACCTAATTTCCCCGCGGATGCAGATGATAATACACGTGAACGTCCGGCGTATAAAGGGCAACGCGCCGTAGTCGTCGTCTCCGGTGCGCACGTCTGTCAATTTACCGCTCGTGTGTCACGTCATTCGCCCCCGTGAACGCTCGCTCGAACTTCGGCCGATTCCGGGCGGTTCGGGTCAAACGGTCGATCACACGTAATCGACACGCGCGCGTCGAAAATCGCGTTTCTTTCGAACGGAACGATGTCCAGTAATAATAATTTAAAAAAAAAAAAAACAATAATAAAGCTTACAGAAAAGACGAAAAATCATATCCGATACTAAACTAGATATTTACGGTCATTTTAATTTACGATTTCGAAAAATAACAAATCAATTATAATCGATTTTGTAATGTCAGAATCTCGCTCCGGTTCACTTGTTCACGTTTATCGTCAAGTCCCCACCGGTGTGTTTACTGTTATATTTCAATAAATCGGATAAACGATAAAAGTTTTACTTTTATGTAGATTAATCTAAACATTAAATTTAGTAATATTAATCGAAAACGTAACACGTAATTCTTTCGATTATCCGAGTGAATTGCATTTGTCGACTTCGAGTCGCCCTATAGAGAACGTGTATTTAAAACTAGAAACGAGTGGCAAATTCAATTCAATCGCTGCCCGACTGTGGATCGTAATAACGACATTCAAGTGCTCGCGAACATCGTTATCACTACGGAAAAATTCCACGGAACGGCGTGGATATTACTTTCGAAAGTGAAATTGTATACCGTTCCATAAAAGGTGTCTCGTTGGAGGTTATAATTATTACCCGTTCACAAATTCAGAGTCAACCGAGTTCGCAAAATAGTCGGTAATAATAATAATAACAACAACAACAACGCGAAAGCGACCGGTGAAAATAATAACTGTTTTCGTCCTTTGCTACAATCTTTTTAATTAATTCTTCTCGGAAGTTTCGGGCGTAAATAAACGAGAACTTTGTCAATAAAAGGTGCGCGAGACGACAAACTCGTCTACATAATGCGCGCGCGATAACATGACTTGTAATATAATTATCAGGTGGCCCGGAGTTTTATTAGACGATGACATTTTTCATCGGCGCTTTCTTAGAAATAAAAAAAAAAATAATAATAGAAGTTTCGAGATTGTTAATGCGCTCGAAGCGAACTCTGCGGGCGCGGCACGTATACGAATTCCGACGATAAGCGGATTGTCGTTTGAGAAGACACGCGACGAATTTATACAATATGACGTTGTATGCACATAGATTTTATATATATTTTTTACGTCTTTGTCGCCGAGATCTCAAACGGTATAATGACTTTAGTGACGATAAAAACGGACAAGTCGAGCAGTCAATTAATTCTGAAATCGAATTGGGTCTCGGGATAATCAAAGGCATTGCGTATTTTAAAAACGTACGAAAATGATATTTCATACTGTGGAGACAACCACTAAACGTATATTTGACGATGCGACGCTATAACCGCGCGCGTGTGTGTGTACATATGAAAGTAAATAAAAAAAAAACGGAAACGAAATGATAACAATGCGCTCAAAGGAAATAGGGTCGACTGTCGTACGGCAATAACTGGTATTATTGTTATTATATTTGTACCCGAGAACGAAGACGACGCCGGTGCGTCTCGTATATATACACCGTTCGTGCGGTCGGACGACAGGTAAACGCGGTGAAATAAAAACCGTTCCGTTATTAAAAGGGTTTACTAGTGCGCGCGCGCGTGTTGTGCCTTTTGGTTTGTGTGCGCGTGTCAATTTATCGGACTCGACCGATAGCAATATCGGCCTTCCGGATATATAGGTATATGCGGATGTACACATAAACAAAGTCGAAACTCGGCCGGATGAGAGCGCAATAAACCGTTTGGTCTCTCCGTTAAACCCCTTTCGGACGACCGACGGCGGTGCAAAACTATAATATTCTCGCGCCAAAGTAAACGCTCGGAAAACCGTACCTCGGGGGGGATACGGCGGCGTGTAAAAAACGCTGTTGCGCTACTCGGAGCGAACGTTCGAATTCGACGGACACGCGCCGAGCGTAAAAAAAAATCGTCGGACCGAATAGAGAGCGCAAATATTACGACGACCGAATAAAATTCATCGTCGGGCGTGTAAAGCGTCGACTAAACGTCTGAATACGAATGGAAATTCATTTTTACAAAGAGAAATAAACAAAAAAAATGTATGTCTCGCGCGTCGAATTCATATACTATTAGTCGTTAGAATATGAAAATAATACAGTCGGCGGTATTCGAGCATTGCGCATTTATTTCGGTTGAATATTTTGAGAAATTCCTTTTAAAAAGTTTTTCACTTATTTACAATCCAATTGTTCGCAATGCTGAATCCTTAAACTATTTATTTGTTTGTTTATTTATTTATTTTTTAAGCATTTTTACCGGCAATAAACTGATGAAATTTTCATTGGCTTTAGCTTTTCTACTCTTTTTCTTTTTTTTTACATCATTAAATTTTCAAATAAACTGCATTTAAAACGATGACTCGATTATTATCGGGTTATTTATTTATGATTAATTGTTAATGGCCAAAGTATTCGGGGTCCTTTCATCTTCTGTCATCGCTATATGTGGACTACTAAAAACTAATGGATCGATTTGCGCGCGGCGGTATTTTGCGAAACGGTCGGTTTTGTCCGGCAACGGTCTGAACCAACCGAAATGCTCTATCTGTGATGATCAATAGAAGTAGTAGACGTCACCTGCAGTAGTAGTTTACGTCGGATACGCGGGGGGGGGACGTATGCTTTTTTACACTTTTTGATCGGTCTAGGAAATCTTTTGTTCGATATTATGTCCCGATCTCCGGCCGCCGCCGCGTGCCGTCGTTTACCGCGCACATCGTGCGGCGAAATGCACGAGGGAAATAATCGAATCCGCGGCGACGATAACGATTTTCCCGCCGCGCGGTGGTCTGCTGCGCGCGCTCCTCCGCCGCCGTGTCGTTGCTTTTTCGGTCGGGGGAGAGAGGCTTTACGTTGAAATACCTTGGGGCTGTCACACGCGACGTTTTATGACGGTTAGGTCGTATTAGCAACGACTCGTACTTGTATTATCGAGCTCACCTGTAGAACGGAAATTCCCCCTTTCGCGCACGAAAAAGAAAGTTCGGAATCGCATCGCATCGTTTTTTTTTTTTTTCGGGGTTGGGGAGGGAAAATCATCAGACCGAGATTACGCCAGACGGTACTCCTCGCGCAAAGTAATTTGCAACACGGACGTGTTTTAGCGTGATAATGAATCCGAAATTTTACGCGAACATTTTCGTCGTTACGAAATATACGTAGATGAGACTTGTGAGTTCCGAAGGAACAAACAGTACACGCCCGGATACACATAGAATTTATATATACATGATTATGTTCTCCGCCGCAACGGATAACGACGCTCAAAACGGTCTCAAAGTTCGAAAACACATTGATAATTCAACGGTTTACCTCCGTGCTGCAAAGAAACGGTACCGGGGGGTTTCTAAACGCGTCGTTTCTACGCGCGATTTTACCACGCCATTATATTCGAAAACGTTTCGCGCGCGACAGTTCGTTTACGTTCGGCGTTTTCGCATCTACGCGCATTTTAACGCGTACGCGCGTCGACGGTTTCTCGAATTATTGTTCGACTTTGATCGTACTCGAATGTTGCAGAATGATATCTCGAGTGGAAATCGATTTTTGACATTTATCTCGGACAAGGAATGTCTCGCGTCGTTATTGCGTTTACGCGTAGCCGCTATAGTACTCGCGGTCGAAATTAAAATTATTACGTTACAGGGAAAAACCGATCGCTTTGTTTACTGTTACACGTCGAGTCGTTGATAAACTGCAGTGAACGAATGCCTGGACGAAATGTAAAAGGACCTCGCCGCCACAAAGCGGGGCTCTTTAAAAGACGAGTTGTCAATTATTTCCTATCATATCTCTTTTCTAAAAGCACAAAGAGAAACGGGCACGTCGTTTATCATTTCGACGGATTACGTTTTGTACGTAATACGATAGACTGCGACGAATTAAAAAGAGTTTCGATACGACAACAAACCGTGTGATGTGTGATGTACGGCGGCGTCGACCAATCACATCGAATACAAAAACCGACGGCGTAATATTACAGAGGAAACTCGATGAGTGGAAACACTGGAAACCGTTGATTTGTCGACCATAAATGCTCACGAAAACCTCGATTGCTCGAAAGAAAAACTATGACTACAGACGGACGATGACGGTTGTTATAGTTATCGTTGAGTTTTGTAATTATTCGATCGGATCGTGCGGTACCGATACTGAAATCCGATTGTTTTTATCGTGTCAATTATTTTGTTAATATATTTCTAGTTTAATTCGGTTTATTGTCACGCGCGTGCACGGTCAGGTAAGAGTTGCGAATGTGAAAATTCCTCGTGATTTAAAAAAAACGCTCGCGAAAAAACAAAGGATTTTTTTATTGGTTTTTCTAACTCGAAAAAATTGCACATGTATTGCATTTTTACCTCTCAAAGTCACACTGTATTTAAAAGCGTAAAATATTTCTAGCGGATCTGGCGAATAGGTAAAGTTCCGGGTACGTTGTATCGATAAAAAGAGCTCTAGTCGATGCGACGTTATGCGGAATCGTCGTAGTACTATTTGACGAGAAACGTTTTCCATTAATGGCGATTAATTATTTGTGAATTTTACATGTTTCGTTTGTGGCGATAAAACGGAAAGTTTCCGCGTGTCGAACGCGTAAAGGGACGCGCGGCCGAGAGAGTTCCGGCTCGCATAGTTTCGGATTCGTAATAAATTACGACTAAACGTGTAATATCGATTCCGAACCGACATGACCTACGACGACCTCGTATCATAGACCTCTCTAAACGATCGAATCGTCGTCACAACGCGTCGTCGCGCGTGTTATACGTGTGTGTTATTAATAATTTAACACGCGATAATGTTTACAGCGATTCGATAAATATCCAACAAATACGTTCGAGAGGGTATATAACACGACCGCGACCATTTGGGTCAACGTGATATTTATGTACGTCGTTGAAATGAGGAAAAATTACAGTGTAAAAAAAAAGAAAAAAACGCGCGCGTATTGTGTATTATTATAGTCTACTTACGGTACATCATAATGAAATATTGTAATTTATGTTGCTCGCTCGATAGGGGTCACGCGGTATTGTCATTGGCTGCGGTAATTCCTATACGGTTGCCACGGCAACTATCTGTTTAAAAATATAATAAAAATATATTTTAATAACGTGTTGTGTTAGAAGAAAAATGTGTTCGTTATGACGGAGAGAATTTCGCGAGGCGCAAAAATAAAATTAAAATAAAACTCACGTGACATTTGCTAATGATAGTTTTTTGTAGTAGTGACTATTCGATATTATCTTTACAACATTTATGCGTCTGGAACACTGCAATCGATATACTACTGCAAAATACATACAAATAATAATATTTAATATTGTATTTTGATAAATAAAGTCGATGAAATATTTTTCTTTTCGAATACCGTTTCTACATCACGCGTTCATTTCGAATTCCATCAAATTATTATACAACAGATCCATAACTCGTATTTCTATATATACTTGGGGATTACAAACGGCGAAGTGAGTGTTCGGGTTTTTCGGTTTCATTTGTTTTTACGACCGACAGCCCGACTCTATAGGATCTAATAAAGTCTGACCGAAATCAGGACCGGACAAGAGCGATAAAAAATGAACACAGAATCACGTCGGATCACTGTTTATATTTTCTATAAAATAAAAATGAACGAGTGCGGACGGACGTTTTAAAATTTCTAGGGACGAGATCTCATCGATAATTCAACACTTGCGACGAAAATTAAGGGATGGGGGGAATGAAAGCCCGCACTTTCGACGGCAGAGTTAACGTCTCTCTACGGCGACGAGCTCCGCGCCTGCATTCGTCTGGTGAACAACCGACGCGTCGCGCGACAATCGTCGCGATATAGGTCGGAGCGACGGCGCACGTTTTTATTTCGATAAACCCGGAAAACAAATACGTCGCACGTACTCGAAAAAACACACACACGCGAGTACAACGATCGTTTCGCGCGCGTGTCGGATAATACACGCGGAATACGTTATCGGCCGTTTATGCGCTCTCACCATCATACGATACGAGCTATAATAATAATAATTGTACGGTATATGTTTATATGGCCCCGCAGCTGCCATCGTTACGCGACCGATTGCCGCGATAATGGTGTAATAATAATAGTGATAATAATTTATCGCTCGGTAAAATGATAGTGGTACACGCGTGATGTACATAATGCGATCCGCTAAATGTGTGTGTATACACCGGATATATATACGTCGACACCGTCTTCTTATTCGCGTGGTTTTTTTCTCTCTCGCTAGAACCGCGCTATTGACCGAGGTCGAGAAGATAAAAATTTCGCGATATAACGAGACGAGACGGGGGACGGCGTGCGACGAGACGAATAATACAGGGTGCGGCAGAGCCGACTGACGAGTTTAATGAGGTCATTAGCCTGTGATAAGATAAGAGCAGGCCTTAATAAGTGGTATATTTTGAATAATTGTACGGTAATGCCGTTTTTATTCGTAATCATGGTCTGGACATAGGTGTACATCGTGGTTTCGTCGTGCGTGCGTATTACGAAAATAATCATTCTGTGATCGCTACACAAAGGGCTTTTCGTATACACTTGGGCATTGCACGTGCTCAATCTGTTCCTTCTGCTAACACTATCAAATTGTGGATACGGCATTTGGAAGGAACTGGAAGTACCCTAAGTAGACCCGAGCACCCAGAACGGTAAGAACCCCCGAAAATGCGCAGTTGGTTAGAGAGTCAATTGAGCAGTCACCAAGACGCTCAGCCCAGAAACACACGGTAGCTTTGGGAATCTCAGACCGTTCTTTGAGGAGAATTCTTCACGAAGATTTATCATTTAATCTCTATAAATTAATGCTTGTCCAAGAGTTAAATGCTACTGACTACAGCAACCGTAAAAATCTCTGTCGGCAAATTCTTCTGCAAATTCCTCCGATATCAACTTTTTTTTCTGTAGCGATGAGGCCCATTTTCATCTTTCTGGAACTGACAAATAAACAAAATTTTCGGGGCTACCTTAAGGATAAGGTTTTCAGACATCGCTCACATACCATAGAAGAAATTAAACAGAAAATCACCGTGGAAGTCCAGGTCAGTCGAAATGTGCCGAAAATCATATGAGAGCTTCAGAGATCGTCTACAACATTGCATCAATGCTGACGGCCGCCATCTTGGAGATATAATTTTCAAAAAATAATTTTAAAAAATGGGATTAAATACTGATTTAAATAAAATAAAAAAACGTTTTCTCTAAGTTTTCCTGTTCCGTTATTTATAGCCCATCAAAACTCGTCAGTCGGCTCTGCCGCAACCTGTATAATTACGCGCTGCGCGGATCGGACGGGTATATTCCGCGCGGAAACCAAAGACGCTCCGCAAACGTTTCCATGGGGAAAAAAAAACTGTTATTATTTTTTTATTTCCTTTTTTCATTCGCCGCGCGCCGCTTTGGACGACGACGTCGCGTCCGGCCAACGGATAATAACAACAGTGCGAAATAGGGCGCGAGCAAATCGCGCGAGTCGCAGCACGCGACGACCGTATTTTTATTTTTAAAACCACGAGTACCCCTACGATCGAACGACGGGGGGGGGAACGATTCGAAAATCTGGCGCGGAAATCGAAAGGGGGGAATAAAAAGTCGAGAGGCGATTGAAAAACGTACATTATAATACAATAAACGATCGGCTCGAGTAATCGACTGCTGAAAATTAAATTCAAACGCGATTTCGCAATGAAACGCGATAAAAACTGTACGTGGAAAATCAACGCCGATTATTATATAGTAATAATTTGATTGTAATAATAAAATCGGCGTGTTTCGATGACGACGAGATTGAAATTAATTTTTTTTTTCTCGCGAATCCTCGATGACCGATTCGTCGCCGCCGCGGCGGCGGCGGCTGTCGGAATGACGTCCCGAAAGAGAGCTGTTATTATACAAGTCGTTAACGGTAAAATATAGTTTGATCGATTCCTCCCTTTAAACGAACGGATTATAAAAAAAAAGTTAATGGAAAATCCGCGTAAACGGGCCCATTCGGGACGGCGAATCGATGCATGAAAATTATTTCCCTTTATAAACGTACGCACGTGGCGTATCGCGAGGAAAACAACAAGAACGTAATATTATACCTCCGATGTAATATTATTATTTTGAAAAGGTAAAGATGCCAAACAGAAAAAATAACCATTGCATTATTTCTCATAACCCCCCCCCCCCCCCCGGTCGCAAACATGCACCGATATTAACGTTTGCCGAGCTCCTACTCTCTCCAAGTCTTCTACAGTATCCTTATATATTATATATATATATTTCCCATATTTTTACCGTTTAACCTTTTTTTTTTTTTTTTTTTTTTGCAACGAAATCGCAATAAAACGTCCCGTCTCGAATTATTCTGACCTACTGCAGTACTAACCTTAGGCTGATAAACGATATCGATCGGAGTGATAGAAAAAAGAAAGCCCCGTGTATTTGCCGATCGCAAACCGAACGGAGCAGACGATGAAAAACGATCAAATCGTACGGACGATTTAGATACAGATTTCGATTTAGCCGCGCGTATTTTATTTTTATTATTCATATTGTTCTGTGGCGATCCGGTCGCCCAAACCGCCCTCCGTCGTCGGAGACCGCGTGCCGCAATTTACATTTTTCCCGATAACGTTCGACCACGGCAATCGTCGAAGGCTTTATATGTACGTAAACAGGTGCGTGTGTGTATAAGTATATATATGTGCGCGTTGTAAACGAGTATTGTTTTCGCACAAGAATTCGCGCGAGAATTTCCGAAATTAACGAGGATTAGTCATGAAACTTTGCGTCGAATATTGTTCAAACGGCTTGCGCGCATAACAGGATTTAGATAAGTTTATATACGAAATGCACCAAGTTGCGCACGAAAGTTAACTCTTGCCGACTTAGCACCGGATAATTTTAATTACTCGCACCGAATCTTGTTTATATTTTTTTTCTTTCTTTTCCCCCCCGTTCCCTCGCCGACTTCATTCGTTTTTCACGTCTCGAGCAATGATATTAATTGGAACACTTGGTCCGTGAAAATACACGTTATGGTGTTATTCGCGTACATACAGAGTGTATCCCGTCGCCGGTTTACTTCGTTAACCGCTCGCGCGACGTCTGTCGTTCCGACAACAACATTATTAGACGCGCGTGGTTCTTCGCTGTAAAGCGCTACAGATCGTGACGTCGTCGTACAACAGAGGTAGCAGTGGCGCGACCAGAAGTGGGACTATGGGGTGGCTTAGCCCCCCCCCCCTCCAAATATATCCCTTGTTGACTTTAGATAATACTTGTCGAATTTCATTATTTTGTCATTTGAAAAAAAAGTACCGAACGTTGTCAAAATTCAAAACGTTTCAAAGTAAAATTATTGATAACGTGTTTGAAATTTTACTGGTTTTAAACATTCCGAGTAATCGTTGACTGAGTATCAAGAAAAAATATTTCAAGTGGAGTAGACGATGTTTATGATTGACTACAGCATACTTGACTCACAATAGTGTCAAATATATATGAAAAAAAAAGACACGTTGTTGTAAATCCAATTTGGCTCGAAATCTAAATGTTTTGAGATGGTAATCTACAAGTTATTTTAAGATAATAATTTTGGTAAGAGGGCTTGTAGTCCCCCAGAATTTCAACCCTAGTTGCACCTATGTTGCGCCTCGGGCATACTTCCGACCTATATACTACGACGACGGTCGTATTACGATTTAGATCTACAGAAAGAAACGAAAATAATTCATTTATTTACATTGATTTTATCTGTAATCCGTCCAATCTATCGACAACTTTTTGAAATCGTTTTCGTTTTTATGCGATTTTCGCGTGCGCCCTCCGCCCTCCGCCGAAAATCAAACACCTTACATTTACATTAACATTTACACGCTCTCGACCAGCATTATCGTTTCGGAAGAAAGCCAAATGATTACTCGAATTTTTCGAAAACTCCTGTATTTATCGTATAGTATAATATCACAGCCGTCTGTTGAAGTCTGTAGACCCCGAAAATTGCTCCGGGCTCGCGTACGCCGTGTACTCGTACGATAATCAACCACGCGTAGCAGTGTTAACAATCGCGATTTAATTTAATTATCGGTTAATTAAACGTACGGCGAAATATATACAGCGCAATCGTTAATTGTTATCTTTAACAGCCGCGAGCGCTCGCGGGCTATAAAACGTATACAACCCCTAGGTAATGACGAGAGAAGAGAATTTATACTTATTCGTTTTTCAAGTTAAAACATGCTAAAAAACTACGTCTCGATAAATATAAATGTTTTACAGAATTAATTATAAATATACGAGTATATATTATATATATATATATGAGTATTCGGCGTGATTCGTTTGACGCAAGGACGTCGTTCGAGAGGTGGCAGAGTAATGTAACGGCGTCATGTGTTTGAAAAAAAAAAATGTTAATATTGGCTTTTCATATTTTATGCTCCAGAGCGCCGTTAAAACGCGCTTTACGCTCGTAGGATATAAATGTTTAATGGTTTTCAATTTTAAGTATACGAGTATATCGGTCGATTTGAGTAATTGAAATTAGTATTATAATAGGGCATGAGAGAATATTCACATGTGTTACCCGCGTGTAAACATATGGTGAAATGTTCAAACCGGCCGGCGTAAAAATTCGCAAACAGGAATAAAACTGAAACGACGACGTCTGCTTCGAGGTAGCAGAACGACGATAGCTTTGGTAACACGACTAAAAAATCATTAGAAAGTGCGACGTTCGACGTTGAATATATCACGCTATAAATCTAATTATTGTATTCGATGTTTTTGTGATTACGTAACAACAAAATTGCGATACAAAAGGAGAGCTATCGGTTATTTCTTTGACGGGATCGAAAATATTCATTATTATTGAATTGAGCAAAGAGTTTAATGGGAAAAAAAAAAGTTTGAAAAAAAAATATGTATCCCGATGTCAATAAGACCCTCGACGCGTAGAGTAGCAGTTACGTCTAATTAATGTCCGCGAATAGTTAATTACTACGCGCGATTTACCAACCTATAGCCAGTGGCTGTTAGGAAGTGCCTGAAATTAAAATAAAAAAATTACCACGTTTTACCGTTTTATATACTTTACGAGTATGTTCCCGAAGATTTAAACGAATTTAAATTTTAATAAACGAATATAATTCGATTTACATTGTGTTTGTGAGTAAGTGAGGTTTTACGGTAGAAAATACTAAACACTCGTCCGCGTTCATAAATTATAACCTTTCGAGTTTACATCGTCCAAGTAGTTATGTAAATGAATTAACTTCTTCAATTTCGAAAGGTAACGTTTATTAAAAAGAAGAACGGCGAATCCAATTGAATCGACCGTTGTTTAATAATTACGACTGCGTGCAGCAGTGCCGCATATTATCAATAATGTCACACCGATCTCAACGACAAGTTGTGGATTTTTTTAAAACGACATTTTGTCGTTTTGACATGGGAAAAAAAAGTACGTATCATTTATCGTATTGACTAGTGTCGAAAATCGACGTGTTCAGTATTTAAATAACGTTTTAAACGTACTTTGCTCACCCCCCGAGTATAATTACTACCGATCGTTTTCGACTAATGCGCATTAAACCCATAACGTGGCCAGGTGCGACGAGCACGTGGGAAACAGATGACGAATTCCCATAAACGTGTATAATGGGAAATTTAAAACTATATAATTTAAAGCGAGTGGAGTGAATTAGAGATTACGTGTGTATCGTGGTACATATTTTGTTGCGGAATATTTTAAACGAGTGCGGTCGTTTAACGTAAAAGACGTCTGAAAAAGCTTTGAATTTTCCGGAAAATATTTTATATTTGTTCACTCGTCACCGGGGGGGGCGACCCAAATTAAAATTTAAAATCAAACTATACTGTAACGTACTCGTTAATTCGATTTCGAACGATAAGTTATTCGAAAGACGATCTAATTATTCGATAGGTTCGACGAGAGTCCGAGTGGTTAAAAGCAAATACTTAAACTCTAACCAAACCGTCTAAGAAAAGTTCAAATACCTAAACTAACTGTATTCCTAACCTCGACGAAAATTCGGGCTTGCATTAGGACATAAAACAAGTCGATCACGTAATTGTTTTCTCTTTCGAGTATATTATCATATTGTTTTACGTACTTTATACTTATAAAAAAATAAAACATAAGATTCGGCACGAGTTGGTGGTTTGGGTACGACTGTCCTGCGGTAAAATAAACGGTTCGGTTGGCAAACGAAAAATTGTAGTCCCGTTTAAATACTATAAATTCGAGTTCTACTCGTGATTAATATCATATATTGTAACGAGAATGTTGGAATAAAAAAGCCAGAAATCAATTGGTTAAATGTCCAAACATTCTAAATTAATTGTCGAGCTAAATAGTTTTTACTAAAGGCTAATAAAAAAAAAAAGCCAGAAATTCATCGTCAGCACGTCGACGAGCGGCGGCGGTGGTGTCTACAGCGGTAAATGGTAATTTTCGACGAAGGATTGTGAATCTCTGCGGAACGATACTGGTGGCTGGCTTCTCCGCATTTCAAACGGAGGTTTAGAGAAACGTACTCCTCAAACGATATATACGCGCAGTTGTGTTTAATCAGAATCAGCCGCGCGTTCGTTAGGCGTTCAGACTACGGCCGGGGGGGGGGGGGATTAGGAACGTTATTATTAATATTTCCATATGAAAGCGTTGAAAAGTTTTACAAACGCTGAAATCCTCTATCCGCACACGGTGGCGGCGGTCTCGGGCGAATCGATTTTTTCCTGCGACCATTTCGAACGTGATTATATGTTTTGCGAACGGACTACGCGTAATTTGACTAATTCCGCGCGCACGTAATACACGATGACGATACGAAAACTTCTGCCGACGAATACATTTTTTTTACCGTGTTGTACGCCAACTCTACATGTTGGGTTTCAAAGGGAAACGTAACAGTTCTGCGCGCACATCGCGAATGACGGCCCCGCGGAAGCCATAGACCCCATTATTTTCTACTTTTACATTCAGTATTTTTCATGTCGCGCGCGGCAGCCTCGACGACCGGACGACGTTCATTTCCGGGCTCGTACGATCAATCTCCGATTGAGCTTTCGATCAGACGTTTGATAAGAAGGCTCGTCGGCGGGAAGGGGGGGGGGGCGCACGCCGCCGGACGAAAATCACTCGCCATCGAGACGACCTATACGGTATTCGTCAAATGTGACGCGATTAACATCCGGATCGAAACACGTATTCGATTAGACGTCGTCGTCGTCGGTGCGGAGTGCCCGTCGACCGAGTGGAAAACAACATCCGAGTGAAACATATATAATTTTACAGAGCGAATAAAACGGGACGGAAAAAACGAGTCCGAAGACATCTTTCCTAAAAATGTCTACGCGTCGCCTGTAGTTAATCTGTGCTTTAACGCGGGCGCCACGTGTTTATTTTTGCACGACCGTCGTCACGTCACGTCGTATTTGTTGTTGCCAACTTAATTACATTTTACTTTTCAACTTTGAACTTTTACTTTTGACAAACGTTTAGAGATGAAAAAAAAATAAAAAATAAATCTCCACAACTTAATAATATAATGGCCAACCCGGGCCGGTTTTCATTTATTTTTCCGACCAGTACGTACGACGATTTCGAGTATTTTAAGCGTATTTCAAACATCGATCTACGTCATGATGTAAAACCGTTGGTAAATCAAAAGCATCGCGTGTAAATTGTCGATAAAATTAAAATCCGCGATCGAATTTCGGCCGTGTGCCGAAAAACGGTGAGAAAAAAAATCGCAAAGTGGTTTGATTGTGTCCGTTTACGAGAAAATAACGCGCGTTCGGTGGCGCAGATTTAAATAACACATTTTACCGTTCTTTTTTCGCACGACTATATAGTGATCGTCATTTTTCAAACGAAAATCATTACGATTTAATGGCTTTCCATTGCGTCTCGCCAATAACGTCAAATTAACTATGGTAAAAACGAAGGTTCGGAATTCGGGTTCATCTCCCCCATCGACGTACGGCCTTCCACAAAGGTGTAGGATTGAATTTCACGAATCGCCCCCCCGCCGTTCGTTTCAAAGCCCGGGCCGCGTGCGGATTTTTCGGACTGCCGCGCGCGTTCGATCCGACGAGGGGTCGACGCCGATTATTCGTAAATCGTCGGCCGCGCGACGCGCTTTGTCGTCCCTCGTTCGTCCTAAATACGAGTCCTTTTACGTCGATTTTACGTCGGCCGTCCACGCCATTTTAAACACCGGTACGCGTCGAGAAAAAAAATGTGCCCGAAATTATTGAAAAAGAAAAAAATTCGCTGCGCGCGAGCGAGCGCGCACGAGCGACGCGCCCGAGATCGACACCGGAATTCATCATCTCTACCCCGAACAGATACGATTATTTTAAACCATAACTTTAAATCTTACACGCGGTCGACGTAATAAAATCGCGAATTTTTTTTTCGGCGTCGAAAATCGTCTAAACCCCGATCGGAAATCACGACTCCTACGCGCAATAATAAAATACGTACGAAACGCGTTGTCATACACTCGCGGGTGTGTTGTTTTTGATATGTACGAGTTTTGTCGTGCTGTGCAAAAGACGAAGTCTGCCAGCCAACTATAATATATTATGATAGTATAAACGACGCTGGCCCGAGGCGTTCCCCCGTCGCGAGGACTAGACTGACAGGGGGGGGGGCGTGTATCGATTCGGCCATTAACTCGATTTTCGTATCCGCCAACTATAATTTCCGCCGAAACGAGAAATAGTTCGATTTGTATCCTCGCCAAATGTGTTTTTACCGAAACTCTGTCGTCCAAGAACCACTATATTAATAACTTTGTCAGAAATCTATCACACGACCCGTTTGATACAGGACTATTATCACCATATAACTATTTAAAGATTGTTACGATCGCATACTATCGGACATGTTGTTTGTCGCGGCATTTCAAGACCGAACGAGAAAAAAAAACCGAGAATTATGTTCGAAATCAACACATTAAACGCAATAAAAAAATATAAAGTTAAAATTATTTCCAGACTTAAAAAAAATTATGTAACTATTTACTATATTGTAAATTATACGATCATAATTGTAAGACTATTTGAAGACCTACCTACCGAACTGATGAAAACTAATGAAATAAATGCGAATAAACAATAGGATAAAACCATTTTCGAGAGCCAATTATTGTGAATCGCAGCTCTTTTTCGGGGCCCCTCGAGTAATTCCAAATGGTATTCTCAAACTATAATCCGGGTATAAACAGATTTGGCGGAAACGAAAATCGAACCAATTTTTATATTTTAGCGAATAACACCACCGGGTGGACGTCGGAGAGAAATACGCGGTTTTTAAGGGTTGTGTCGTTTTTGTCGGTCGCGACACGAGCGACACGAAGGAAAAACGGACGGACAACATAACGCGATAGGCGCGGAGAAAAACAATTATGTTTCGCTTGATCCCGGTCCGGTCTGATCCGATCACGACGCGAAATACTATATTTACGGGTTACAAAATAGGTTTTAAATTTTCAGCGGATAACTAACCCCCCCGGCCGTAGAGAAACCTCGAAGCGAGTGAATGGAAAAAAACCACGAGAATCCTTTTCTCACCCAATTCAAAGAGATTGTAAACGAATCGAAAACGTATCGCTTTTGCGTTTTGAATTCAATGCGCTTTTAGTTACGGAAAAGACGAGTAAACTATTCCTAAATAATATATATATATATATTATAATAACAATAGACTATTGATCGAAATGAAATAATAATGGGTTTGCGTGTCGACAGATTTACGCGATATGATTGACAACATTTTTTCGACCGATCGAGGTTGAGTATATTATAACGAGCGTTTGTTTGTCTTATACAACTGTTTATTTCGCAGAAAGTTATTCCAAACGATTCGGTATATAAAGTATGTAAACAAATAATTCGTTAAACGAGTAAATATTTTATGACTTTTTTCGCATCGAAACCGCCTATTCCGCGTGCTACACAAACGCGTCGCATTACCGACGGCGTTGAAGTTGTTATTATATTTTATATTTCAAAAGTAACGATATAACGGTAGAACTCTCTATGCGCAGAGTTCGTTGTCGCGACGAAAGTTGTGAAATTCATTGGGTCTACCGGTAGATGGCAGCTCAAAGTTCTTCGAAACGAACGTTTTCGAAGAACTTTTGTTTTTTAATTTTCGTACCAGAGGGCGTCGCATGACAATACAACAACAACTGTTGTCGAGCGCTTTTAAGATTTCGCAATCTAGCGGTAGAGACACCCGACGACTTTTTATCGTCGTGTAGGCGTAGAGCGAGCTCAAATATTATATCCTACATAGAATGCACTGCGAATAGTTTCAAGCGAGCCGTACTTATGTGTACTAATTAAAAAACCGAGTTATTCGGAAAAAAAGATAAAATTCAATATGTATTGTAATTCGGCACGCGACGAATAGTTTTTTTGAAAATATTAATTTAACACACATACGAGCACACTATTAGTACGTGTTTATTATGATTAACGTTTAATAAGTGCAATATTTTTTTCGGAAAAATCAGCTATTAAAAAAATAATATAATACGAATACGCCTTTTTTTCATTATTATTATCCATAAAGTAACTACTAATATCGAGGACTTAAAATTAATATATCATTTATAAATTCCAATCGAATTCTATAGACATAAACATTTCTCCCTTTTTAGATCTATAGCCCTGAGTTTAAACAAAAATGTTAATATCGTAAATGTTTACCTGATTGTCCTAGATAATTCGGTAAAAATAGTGTTTTCCATATTGCTAACTTGTGTTCTTTTTGTAATATTACCCAACGCGTTGGGGTGTTGCGACGTTGAAAATCTTATTTGTTCCTTAAAGTGCATTTCTGTAATATTATAAAATATATTATTGTTATTATTATAAGCCAATGAAAAAAAATTTGGGTCATTGATAATTCAAAAAAAAAAAAAAAATAAATATCCAAACGCTTTTGAAGTATCAAAATATTTTAAGTATAATAGTATGATGTAGTTTTTTTCTAAAATTCAAATTCAAAAGTGCAATATACGTGAATAAATAATACGAATATCATTGATATCTTATAAAGACCAAATCCACCGTTTACGAGACTTGTATGAGAATTGTGATTAAAATCTAACAATTTCGAGACGAAAATCATAATGGTGTCGAGAAAGAGTTATTGGACACAACGAGTAAACGTAACGGAAAAGAATAACGCGTTGGATAACTTAAATGCAGGAGATAATGTCCGAGCGAAAGATTTACCTTTTCGGGTAGTCGAGGGATTTCGGCCGTGATAAAATCGTATTCCTGAGGCTCTGCACACGTTATCGGGCGGATAAGAGTCACGAGTATTAGTAGAATTCTATAACTTTAATTGTTTCGGATCGGACAAAAAAAAAAAATAAATAACACTATAAACAGTCGATAAGTGGTTTAGAATTTCGTTTCAAACAGATTGAAAAACCGTCTCGTCTCGACGTTCTTCCGCGAAACCGCAGAGTTTCAGGACGAGACTAAATCACAGTCTAATCACTCAAACGAAACGTACACCGTCGATACTTGTCCTTAATACGTCACGCGTCTTTTACGAATCAATCGAAATCCCGGGTATAAAGCTCGATATTGCATGTACGCGCGCGCCGCAGTTGCTACACGATATCGCTGCATCGCTAAATTCTGATTGCAGTCGTAATGAGTTTAAAGAAGAAACTTGTTCCGCCCGTGCGTATAGGCGACGCAGGTGTACGGAGTTTGCAAGCGCCGAGTGTAAAATTAGAACTGCGGTAACTCGAAATCCTTAGCTGCAAATCGTTTTAAATTACATTTGATTTTCGCACGCCGACGACGGGGGCAACGGGGGTGTTGACAGTGGGTATATAGTTCATATCGTTTCGCGTTCGTGTGCGTTTTTTTTTCCCCCAACAAATAATAGTAAATAGAAATTTAAAATTGATATGCTTTTAATTTACTAACTTTATTTTTATTTGATGATTTCAATTGGTTTTTTTTTTTTTATATATATAATATTTATACGCATAATATACGGTGTGTTTTTGATTTGATATAAATGCAATAACTCTCGTGTTCAATTCAATATTTTTAAGTTTTTTTATTATTTAAATTAATATTATAACAATGCGCTATGTCCATAGTAGTTTTGTTATTTAAAATAAAGCGTTTTATTCTATAGAGTTTAAAACAAAAAAAAATCGAGATGACATTTTTGTTAATTTGATTTTTAATCATTTTTTTTTTAATTCTGCGAAAATGTTAATAATTTTGAATGTTTTAATTTTAGTTCGACTACTAGTATTAGTTAACGTTCACAAATGTAACGTTATTTCTGATAAAACCATGCGCGGTTAAATATTTCACGGTGAAATAAATCGAAACCATTAATTTTATCTGGTCTCAATCAACATATTTAAATTTGAAATTTTCGAAACACTTGAAATAATTATAAAAATTGACAGTTTTAAAAAAACGTACCGCCGACATTTTTATGAAAAAATTGTTTAATAAAATGACTACATGAATTTCTCATAAAACTATATGATTAAATTTAAAATTTAAAATTTCAAGATTCAAAAATAAAAATTAAATACCCTTAAACAGTATTGTTGTAGCATAATATAATATTTATTGATAAAAGAATAGAGTAAAAAATATCTATCGAATAGAACAAGAGTTTATTGCATTTATCATCCTATAACATCTTGTATATTGTACACATTTAGAGTGATTAATAAGTTGTAAAGTTTACATTTCGTATGGTAAATATGATGACGCAATAATCATTATCGGGTGTGCAATTTTCGTTTGAAGGAGCCAGTCTTTTTTAACAAACATTGAATTTTTTTTTTTTTTTGATTTATAGAATTTCGAGGATTGAGATATCGAAAGATAAAAACATAAAAAAAAAAACTGAACAGGAAATTCGTGGGGAGGTCCGAAGTCCTGAAACCCCCGTAGGCGCGTACCGTTGTTAGTAAACTATTTTAATTCTCGCCGAAGATATCAATAGAAATGTAAGTAGAAACTATAGAAACCGAACAGACCTTACTGAACAGACGGTATTAACTCTTGCGAAAAAGAGACAAACCTAAATAAATCGTTTAGTTTTTTCGACCGGCCTACACAAATATTCACACATTATAACCTAACCTAACCGTGCCTACACAAATATTCACACATTATAACCTAGCCTAACCGTGCCTACACAAATATTCACACATTTTATTGGGGGGGGGGGGACAAAAACCCCCTCGAATCGTTAAAACCAAATTCATAAGTCGCCTGTTTACGTGACGATTAGCGATAGGTACTCGCGCGCGGTTTACGGGATTACAGGTGCCTCGTACAAACTAAATTTAAAATCCTGTTGCGATACGGGCGAAAAGCTGTATTACTGTGTGACGTCGTCGTCGCTGTTATCGCGGTAGAACGTGTGCGTATTAATACACTCGTATGCGTAGAAATAAACCGGGCGAGGGCGAGAGAGGCGAGATCGACTCCCCCGCGAAACATTAAGAGTCTCCTTCGACTTCCTATAAAACGATTCATTAATACTGTCGAAAAGACGAGAATTATTTGTATGTCGTCGGAGCAGTTAAATTCGGAAAAGTTACAACGTAAAATATTAACCGGGACGCGATTTAAAAGACGCGTCGCAAAATGAAAGAAAGAAAATTCCCTTAGAAGGTAAATAACAAATGCGAAAAATATGAATCGAAAACGATAATAGTATTACCGTAACAGGTTATAAAACTCATTCGAAACCGTTTGGCTCTCGTCGAGCTGAGAGACTACTTGTCGAACATTGTTTGCACACCGAAAACTCCGGCGAGTCATCTTGCCACAACTCGCAAATCACCACTAATTATTAGTATTGTTTCGAGTAGATGCTACACGTACTTAAAACTGTAATATATAAGTAAAGAAGTTTTCGCGAAAAACAAAAATCGTCTCGAGTCACGAACTCACGACAGATTTAAACTGATTTTAAATATTAATCTATTTAAAGAGAGATATCGGAATGACTATATATAATATACGAGTTCGACGCCGGTAGATTATAATATACGTATTATTATTATGTTTTCTATAGAAAAAAATCCATTAATTTTGAGTGTACACTTGACGACCGAACTCGACGGCGAGTGAACGCGCGCGCGTAAGTCGACGATTCGCGATGATTGTTTTGTCCGAAAAACGGTTCGGATATTCAATACTGAAATATGACGCGCGGCAACGATATGAAAATAAAAAATACACCCAAAAGTGATAAATTATTCCATTGTTGTGCGGCGCGCGAACGAGACGCGATCGAATGAATATTTCGCGTGAAGTGGCGTCGTGATCGGTTTAAAAACGAAAAAGCGCCGAGAACGGGACACATCAGAATATTGGCAGCTGTTCGGCTCCATTCTCGGCGCGAATTTCGCATTGGCGATAGTTAACGTCTGAAATGAACGTCTGAACAGATCGCAGTGTTTACACCATTCAGTGAAATTATTCCTAAAGGCGAGCCCGGATTCGTCGTATTCGTAAAAAGTACGTTGTTAGATAAATAAATAGTTAATAAATAGTGAGAAAAAAAATGAATATTTACCGAAAACTCGAACGATTCAAATAAAAATTTAACGACTCGAAAGTTCGCGCTTAGCACTATCGTTATACAGTACAATCGGACGATTCCGAATTGAAAAACCAAACAAAATAACCATCAAAATAGACAAAAATTATAAATGTTTGACCGCGAGTGCGAAACGACGCAAACGATATTGACAATTCGACTTGTTTCTAAATTTAAATCAAAATATAATTTGAAACTGTAAAGGTAATCGGTTGGTACTAGAAAATTTAATAAAACCGACAACGGACTTTTTCAAAAATTATCTCGAAAGTAAAAAGTGACAGTTTTTGATAAAATCGATTTTTTTTTTTTTTTTTTACGTAGACTTGAAAAATTTACCGGCTAGTCGTATTAGTTTTTTAAAAATACTGTCTAATTTTCGAAATATTTCAATACAATTTATGTAATTTATTTGTACTTGATATTTATGAGTTTTTTTAAATTTCTTTTCGTAGAATTCGATAAAATGATTTTGGTTTTTGTAGAGAAAAAAAACTTAAAAATGTGATACAAAGTTTCTGTGTGTCGATATTACTTCAATGTAAAAGTATCGGATATACGAATAATTTATAAACGTTTGAACGCTCGAGCTTGGATATATTTCTATATAAAAGCGCGAAAAAATTGCAAATTTGATACCATGATCTCAAATTTAAAAATGAAATCACCAGTCGCCTGATTTCGTCGGAAATTATGAATGAAAAATTTTGAAAACGATCGATTCGACATAAAAATTGTAACTGTTATTTTTATTTTTTTTTAAATATATTTTCGTATACGTAAATAAAAGAAAAACCTAAAGAAAATAAAAAAATTTCGTCCGGTTAGGAATCGATCCCAGAAGCGCTTACAGCGTGCGCCGTTAAAACCGTAGTTTTTTTTTTAGTATTTTTTCACATCTGCGACTAATACCCAATTTATAGAAGGGGATCGTATGGAACTTTTAAAGCACTCTTTTATTTTTATTCTTTTTTTTTTTATAGAAAGCATCTACGTACACAAATAATATATTAATAAATTATATAAATCTTAAAATAATATTTATATAAATTTATCGCCGTGTGTTGCTCGCCCGGCTAAGAATTTAAAGCATTCCACGTGGATGAAAGAAAATAAATTATTATTCGCATTTTCCAATAGAAACAGAAAAACGTTTATCCGCGATGGAATATATTACACGTTTTCACGACGAGACGTTTTCCAGTTCATATAATATAACAACGTCGTAACGATTAGAATTCTCTTTAACTTTTACGTCCAATTTAAAAATTACTTTTTAAAACCTCTATATATTACTCGTATATAATATATGAATTCGTTCGAAACAATAATACGTACTGTTATTTAACGTATAATAACGTAAATAAAAAAAAAAGGAGAAAAAATGCATTAAATTTACGTTTAAAATGGCATTGTTCCGTTCGCGTGACGAGATATAAAAATATGAACAAAACCCGCAGCTTTTATAAATATTATACATCAATTTTATTGTTAGTGTATAACAAACTTAAATTGAAATTGTTTAAAAAGTGTCTTAAAAAAAAATCAAGTTAATCTGACAGAGCGTTTGGATTGAAAACGCAAGACGAATATAATTTAACGCCGAAAAAAGTTTTTTTTCGAACTCGATTCGTATTGGCAATCAATGTGGAAAACTCTAACGACTAATATTGTTTTCGACGTCGAAATCGCGGGCGCGTATTAGAATTGTAATTTTTTCTCGCAAACAATGCGCGATCGTTATTTTACGCGGCCCCCTTTAAAACGCGCGCCGATTTTTATCTATACATTTATTTTAACATAAACCCGTAACGTTTAAACACTGTTCCAAAAAGTTGGCCGCGTACATTTTATCTATACGCCGCCGCCGCTGTGTGTGTAATATATAATTTACCAATATGTACGCACGCCTATAGGTCACCTTGATATTTATGATAAAAAAAATTAACCAGTGTTTATTTTTTTTTTTATTTTTCAGGTGAGTGCATTTTCCACGGCTTAGTGCTGAAATCGTACAGCGCCGTGTTCCGAGTATTGTGGCTTGTCGAAAATAATTAATTTCATATATAAGTACACACATAGCCGGGGAGGAAAATAAAGTAAAAAAAGAGATTGCAGTTTAATTATTTTTTTATTTTTTCATTTTTTTTTTTGTTTACGTTCACCATATTATAAAACAATATTCTTTTGCTCTCAGAGTGGCCGGCCGAGTATTTTTTTTTTTAAAGAAATTTTAATTACATTTTTACGATAGGAACACACACAACGCACGTCTTGTAATAATATATGAAAATTCAGCACAATAATATACAATATTATTCCATTATATTATTATAAAATGCTATTTTATTACATGACGTGTCCCGCCGTCGTCGTATACGAAACGTATTTACTCGCACGCGCTACACGTACGATAGTAATGAATTCGATACGGATCACGAACGATTCGGAATTTCGTATGGGGCACGAGGAGAGAGACTCGCTAAATATCGCGCAATATTGCGGATAAACGAATTTGAAAATTAATCTATTACATTTTTATTTGCGTTTAATTCGGCCCGCGGCTTATGGTTTTATTTTTACGTTTCTAGCCTAAGTTCTCGTGATACCGACGTACCGCCGTTGTTGACTATAGAGTTGAAATAATTGTGATTCTAAAATCGATACGGTGCCCACCGATCAGGAGTGTGTGAATTTATTCGATAAATCGATATTTTTATCGAATATTCGAGTAACGACTCAAATATTCAAATAATTCGAAAACTTATCAAATATTCGCTTATTACGGGGAGGGGGGGGGAAATTGTACAGTCCTACTGCCGATCAGTGGCGGCTTGTCGTGTGATAAGCTCAGTCAGTATTGGTCAAAATTAGAGAAAAAAAACCGAAGTCTTACGTGTTACATTGTGTAGTAAATTCTAGTGCATGTGCATATTTTATAGTAAATAAGTGTGCAAAGAATCACTAAATAAAGAGGCGAAACGAAGTTATCATAACTCTATGGAATACGTATGTTGTTGATAATAAACGGTAAGAATAATAATAAAACGAATAGCCTTTCCGGTTCAATAATAGCAAAAATCAAAGATACTCACTCAAGTGATGTTTAGAGCCGAAATAATATTTAATTGAGAACCGAATTATTAGAGTAACGCGGAGAAACTAAACGATTCGGGTCAGATTTTAATAAAACAGTTTTTCTACGGTCAGTGCAATAAATAATCGCGACGGCGGCGGCGCGACGCTGTCCGGTCGACGGACGAAACGGACGGGTTTTCATTTTCAACAGCGAGAGCACAAAATCGACCGGCGACAACGGTGACTTGGATAACGCGTCGTCGCGCATAAAACGGAAACGTTCAATAATAATTATTCACAAAAACAGATAGCGGCGTGCATTGTGCAATGTGCACAAGATAACGAGTTTACGCCATTCGATACGTATATATTTTTTTCTCCAATAACGGCGCACACGATAATTGTTTTATTTGCTAGAAAGTTATAAATTTGGATTTTTTTTTTCTTTAAGAAATGATGTAGAAAAAGAATATTTAGATAAATTTGACATACTAGGTGCATAATTTAATATCGTAGAAAACAAAACTTTCAAAAATTGTGCGCGCGTTTTCGTGCCACGGAAGTCGCTAGCCGATCGCGGTTACCGGCGTGTTTATGTAACGCAATACTATAATTCGTTTATTTTGACGAAGGTTAATTAAACGCGAGTTCAGAACGTGCGAGATTTTATTTAATAGACGTAATAATAAAATGAAAAAAAAAGGTAAACTCACTCGTGATCAGTAGCGTGACGAAACGATTGCCTCTGACTCCTTACGGAGGTTTTTTTTTTTGTTGAGCTTTGGATGGATGGAATATTTAGACTCGTCTGTAGGAATGTTTTCGTGTTCGCCACGTTTTGCGGCAAAAAAAAAAAATGTATTGCAATTATTGGCAACAACGGAAGCCGGTAAAGTTAACGACAGTTGACGTGCAATCCGTGCACGCCGATAGAGAAAAAAATAAAGGCGAATAATATAATGACACGAAAAAGCGTAACGAACGTTCGTTACGATTGCCGGATATAGACTGATCTTCCGGAAACCGGTGCCGATCGACGAGATACGTCCGGATTGCGCGCGCAGCCCAGCTGTTATTGGCCCGATGGGCGAAATTTTATGCGGAAACGACCGCAATCTCTTAAGATTATATAACGAATTACATAACGATTGCGAAATCGTTTTACACTATTCGGACTGTAGTAAAAAAAAAATATATATATATACATATAAAAAAAAAATAGAAACAGGGTCGTTATTCCGACTCGGTATTATTTTATTATTCGTTTTTGTTTTACAACGCATTGAGAGAGAGAGAAAAAGAAAGCAATAACAATAATTCTTTCGGTAATAAAACGAATGCGAAAACGATATTTTGCGACTTAAAACGTTGACCGAACGACGTAAAATCGCCGCTGAGACGTTTTCGGCGCAATAACATGGTCGCGGGGTCTGAAACGCGAGCGCGCACGTGTACGAAAACATTACCTATACGCGTAATAAACGCGCGCCCGAGAGATGCCGCGATGGCCCGCGCGTTTAATATTATTGTTTTTTAAATAATATATATAGTGCGATGTAAAATATTTTATGCTCGTTCGTCCACAAAGTTCGCAACGCCCGCTAGTATGGGCGCGTAACAATATCGTAAATGGTAAATGGTAACTATATTATTTATGAAACAAAACGGCGCGTAAACGTTGACATTCGATATGCGCGATAAATAAAAATATTATTATTACGAGACGGCGTTTTTCTTTACGGGGAACACGGAAACCTAAAATACATCGTCGTTTTTTTTTTTTTCCCCCATCCATAGTTTATTAAAACGCGAAAAGAATTCCACGTATTCGGACGCGCTGACGTAACGTGTACAAAAATAATAATAATGTCATATAATAACGTCGTCGACAACGTTAGTTTTTCGAGTCGAGAGATATTCGCGCGCCCGTTTGGCCTGCAGCGGGTCGCGTACAAAGGTACTCGGAGGGAGAGCGGGCATAAACGACGACGTTTAAAATTCTTTCGAAACTATTCGCGCAGGGTAGGGACGGACGACACGAATTTCAGTTATAATATCATGTCGTCTACGCGCGGATGATGCTTGCACGGTGCTTGGGCTCGAAATCGTTTCGGCTTCGATAATTCGGTTAATGACACGCCGACGACGCCCCGTCGGAAACGAATCGCGCCACTAATCGTTCGGACCTGCACTACGGTATGGCGGCGGACCTCGCGGACGACCGCCGATCGAAATCGCACGTAAATTCGATTCGGAATCGAATTCGCGTATCACGCTAATTACTCGCTATAAAACGCCACCGCCGAAACGTACTATATCGTTTCTCCCCGCGGTCCGGACATCTGACAATTAAAACCATAGACCGTCCAGTCCGCGCAGGACGTTTTAATGTACGTGGGAGATTTACGCGCGCGGAAATCGTCGGAGGAATAAAAGGATGACCAAGAACTTGTGACGAAAGTCATTCAAATGTTTACGTAATCGATCGCTTTGTGTATATTACAATGAAACCCTTATAAGTGAACACTTGTAAATTCCGCGGCGATAAAATACATGTACGAGAGTGATTACGTATTACACCTCTGAGTAGTGGACACTTAAAAACCGGTACCAAAATTATTATAGATAACCTCTCATAATCGGACATAATAATAAGCGTACCGTCGAAAATGATAAAAATACCGCGCGTTTCTGTCAACATTTTGCCCATATTTTACATACTTATAGTAAATGATGGAAATATAACAGCCGCGCAGAACAACGACAACTAATTTTTTATGATAAATAATACCGATTTCAATGTGTACACATCACCAACACTTATGTATACATAGTATGAACTTTAAACGTTTTCCTATAGCGCATGTCCCTCTATATAGTCTACGTTTTGTAATTCTTCACAAATGTCAACTATGCAGAGGTTGTACAATGTACCTACACGTATATAATACGAGTCTGGGTCAAAATGCGAAAATTTTCATTATTCTTTACGACGTGATATTGACCGTCACGACCGAATCAAAAATCGTCACGAAACATTTACTATGCGAATAAACGATAAAATAATACGAAAAAATGAAAATAAGGAGGAACACTATGTGTGAGCTAAAAAGCGTAATAAATCTTATAAATGTTCGGTTGTTCTTTTCTCTCTTTTAACGACTAGCCATTTTTCTGTGCATCAACAAGTAGGTAGGTATTTATATCAATACTGTTATTGGCTGTGCCTCAAGTCCAAAATAAACGTGTGTGTATATACCCGTGTCTGTGCGGAACGACGATATTTGTAAATGATTCGTCGGGATTTCGAATAATATAGATAGAAAAAAAAAAATGGGGAAAAAATGGACAATTGTTCGTGCACGCGATTTCAGCACGCGCGCATTGCCAAACCGAATCGAACGCGGTTCTGTTTAATTTTAACGCGTACACGTTCGGGGGGTCGGAATTTCTACGTTTTTCGCCGAGTAAATATAAGGACCTCGGGGTCACGATTCGACGGCGCGTTCTTCACCTTCCACCCGCGCAATCGATTAGTACATTTTAAGCGACTCCAAGACCGTCGACTCTCGTGACTTACGGTTACTTCGCACTACGAGAACAAACGCGAATGGTATAGTGGTATACGAACGGTTTCTTTTTCTCCCTTCTTTTTTGCGAGCATCGGAAAACGCGCGCACGTCGTCGGCGGATTAAAAATAACGCGGCGACATTTTTTTTTTTCTTTCTTTCTACCCCGTGGGCGTATTTTGATGTCTCGCGCGCAATCGGCGCGATTTTAAAATAAGCGTTTTAATAATAATCGCCCACGACGAAAAGGTCCTACACAATGGCTTAGTAGAGAGTTGACGGTTAAATTGTTCGACCAACAATTAAATCTTCTCTCTAAGATAACACGGGCCGCTGCGGTGTAGTTTGCCAAGTTAACTCCTCGGCAAACCTTAGAGAATGAATTAATAACAAGGGGGACCACTTTATTTCGTGACTACAAACAGACATCGCGTCGCTGCGGGGCCCCATAAAGTTTACTTAAATAAGTTAACAGTCGTTATTACGGTAGGGCCGCGTGGACTTGGAGCCCGACGCGAAGCGCTAAGATACGCGAGCGAGGGGGGTGCACGCTCCGTTTTACCGGAATCCGCGATTAAAATGAGAAAAAATGAAATAAAAAAAAAAACGTATTTACGCGTCTGCGAATACAGACTATATAATGATATTCCGTAAATGTATCCCGACCGGTCGAAACGATATTTTCGTCTGCGCGCAATATAGTGTGTATACAAGTCGTATTATTATTATAATCCGTCGGTCGCAGGAATTCGTTTCGAGTTCTCGTGTCGATCAAAATATCCGACCGACCGAGAGAGAGTAAAACCGTACGGGGCGAACAGTATTTGCCGTTTGCGCGCGCGAATTTTTAATACGAACACATACAAACCGAACGAACCGCTAGTCGATTTCACGAACACAACGTCGAGTAGGAGGTACTTTGTGTCCTTTGAAAACGGACGCGTGCGCATCAATCGGTTTCGTTCGGCAAATATCCGTCCAACAGGGCAACGTATGAGAACGAGTATAAACATTTTGGTTTTTCATCGATACCGGACAATAGTTTTTTATATGAATAATCGTTACACCGTCGACGGCACAGAATACACCATATATTTATATGATATTTACTCGCGACGTTGCGTTATCGAAAAAAGAAAACATAAAGTTTTTGACGTGTAAAAACGTCATGAAAAATTAGAGTGGGAAAATTGCAGAAACTTGTAAAATCAAAACTATTTTAATCGCCTAGATTATATTATGTATAAATATAATACGCTGTTCGTGATCTCGTGCGTGTTCGAGTTTGTGTCTCGTAGGCAACAACGGCGAGCAGTTTATAATATTGTCTGCGAGACGGCAGATTGTCTTCAATTATAACGATTCGACAAGAGTACAGTATGGCTGATGGGATTAAAGTTCTAGAGATCTGTGCGACGATCAAATAATCCGATCCGGCGTATAATATATGAACGGTGGTATTATATCATTCAATTGGAATAATATTAATATTATCGCCAGACACACGTGACCGGGCGTATTAATATAACGTACATAATTATTATTAGACGAATAAATGGAAATCGTATCCGATGACGTTGAACGTTGTTTTTCCGACGGCGTGACCGAGTCACAGCAGTGTTGACGGGCGTGGTTTTCGGAGGGGCCCGTTTTCTATCCGAGCGCTAATCGAAAATTATAATGCAATAAAATCACCGTACGCGCGTGTTTGCAATAATCTAAATTATAATAGAGCTGGACGAGAATGAATTTGTATTTTTGAACTCGGTCGTGGTCGATCGTATATTTTGATTTCATTCGACCAAGTTAACAACAGTAGTTGTCGTTGATTCGAAACGCTCGACAATAACAACAGGTCGACGAATAAACATAAGACTACGATCGATTTCATTTTTTTTTTTAACGCCTCTCGTGAGATTTTTCAAGTTTAACGAAACAGAAATAACGTCTCGCATCGAAATTTCTGTACTACAGATATAATTATGTGACGCTGTTTCTGTTATCGCCTTTCCCGCATGCGGCTCCGCTTCGGCATCTCCTTAGCTCTCTCCTTAGTTCTAATCCCGCAGGCCGAAGTTTACGATGTCGTACTCTGTCGACCACGCCGCCGCCGATCAGATACAACAAATACGTCGCGCGCAAAGCGTATATTTTCGTGTTCGGTCATTGGGCACAAATATCGTTCCATTTAGCACGCCGGCTCGGTCTGAGCGAAATAATAAAATTCGAAACGCCCCAAACGACGCGTCGAGATATAACAGCGCAATAATAATATTATCACCGCTGCCGTGCCCCGCCGCAGGATATACGTATATCCTACGAGTATACATATATAATATAACCGACAGCTAGACTTATTTATCGTTTGTCGATTTGGGTGTTCCAGACGTCTGACGGATAACGGCTGCAGTCGCACGTCGTCTCGTCTCCCGCGCGCGCTGAAGCAAACACCGAGGGTACGTTATATTATATAGAAACAGTATCGTCGTTCTACCGAAAGCCCCTAAAGTTCGATAAAAATCTGTGAAAAATCTCTTCGTCACGGGACGCAGGTAAAAGGGAGCCGTTCTCTCTTTGTACTCGCATCGTATATAAGACCTTTCTCTCTCTTTTTTATCAAACTACCCATCTCTTTTTACATAATGTATTTACGTAAACATTAAGTGTAAAGTTTCGCCGGTCCGAGATTATATCTTACGCGTAAATAAATTATACGATGAAAAAAAAGAGAAAAAAGGACCGTAGTGCGAGTATACGTATATAATATTATTATACGACTACCAGCAGGGACGGACTGGACTGCGTGCATCTGACTCGGCGAGAAAATTTATAGAATCGGTTGGAAAACGTGGAAAAGTCGACGTATTAGATAAATCTAGAGCAGACGATTCCGAGTTCGAATTTTCGGGCAAACAACAGTCTACGGCCTAATCGAATCGATATTGAAATATTTTACTACCGCGCGATTAATATGCCGACGTAATATCTAGGCCATAATCACGATGCATTTGTCAACACGTCATATTTATCGCCTGCGTTAAAATGCATTGCGCGCTGATCTCGCGAGATCTATGTTAAACCATCATTTTAAGTCGCAATAAGTATATCGCTCACGAGTCACCCCAACGACACCTCATTATTATTACCTACACAAACGGTTTAATCATTTCTGTCTGTTGACGAAAATCGATAGGTACGATTCGAGTTGAAAATATAAAATCGTACTGAAGTGCGAGTTCTAAACGCGGGAGCGGGCGTACGCACTTTGTCCTCCTGTCCGGTTTGCTTTTGGCTACTAGAAATTATGATTATTTTTTTTTTCAAACTTTAAATTGTTAAAATTGTGTATAGTTTACATATACAATACTGCCCCATTTCGGTGTACGTCCGCTAATCACGTGTATGCTATGTATCCGTCGAGTACGATCGAACGCGCTGCGTTGTAAAAAAAGAAAGAGAAAATACAAAACAAACAATCAAACCACCACAAACGCGATTACAAAATAATGCTGTGGGAAAATTATTTGATTGCACCAATATGACGCTTCATTGTCAGTCGCGCGTATAGGTCCCGGAGGACGGCAATATTATAGGATTACAATAATTAAATACAATTTAAAAAAAAACCCCCTGCAACGCGCGAGCGACCGCTGACAAATGCGCGCGCGTACGGTTTGTGCGTCGTCCTTATTGTCACTGAAATAATATAATAGCGTTCATTATAATACACACGACGACGTGTACAATGCATATAATCAATGCTAATAGTCTCGGGGACACGGTACGTGTATATATACACATCTATTAAAGGTATACATTCTAATACAAACAATAATGTACTCTCGAGCGGTCGCGTTTCGGGAAAAAAAATTTTTAATTACTATATAACGCGCGCTATTTAAGTATCCGTGCCTATATATATATATTATAATAATTGCCCCGTTGATAACTGTTAAAAGCGCATTATTAAAACGGTTTGAGAGGCCAGAACGCGGTTTTTTTTTTTTTATTTCAAAAGTCGTTTTCAAAACGCTGCACTCCAGACACAAACGAACTCTCGACTAAATGTGCCACTGTGCCCGTTACGTATACCTCTCGCAGATTTTTTTTTTTTTACTACATACGTAATATAATATATTATATAAATGAAAATTTGTGCTCATATTTTCAGTTGTGTGAAATACGACGAATATCGTTATATAATATATACGTCGACCCGTTTATATATTTATATTGAACAAATATTATTCGTAATATTAAATTTAAAACATGCGGTCCGCATAGACTTAGAATGAAAAATCGCCGTGCTCAATAACGATTATACGATATGTGCGCGTAAGAGTTTTGTTTTTATTTCTACATCCGTTCGCGCGCGTTCGAGAACGAGCAGCGCGAATAGTGTTTGCGATATTAAAACAACTGCGTTAAAATGTAAATCAGGTCTGCGAGGAAAAACGATAAAGACGGTCTTTTTAGCATTTAAACGATTTAATTTTGCGTTTCGGCTTCGTGAAAACCGTAGTATCGGCTTTGGAACATGCGATCGGGCGATTACGTAAAGAAAAAAAGAGGGGAAAAAAGAAAAAATTACAAACAAATTGCGAGCGCGCGCGCGTCCAAAAAAGGAAAATAAAGATTCGAAAAAAAAAAATACGATAGAAAATAATATCGCATTAGGTCGTCGGGATGTCTGCGCGTTTACGACGGGAGTGGAGAAGGGAAAAAGCGGTGAATCGTGCGATTTACGCTCAACGCCGCGAAAATAAAAAAAAAAAAACACGTTTGAATAAAACGGGTAGCGTATTTATTATTATTACGAGTATATATTTCACCGTGTACGATCGAATAGAAATATTTTACGGCGAGAGGACTACGTCACAACAAAGTATTGTCGGATTGTATGTGAACGTTGTTGGAGCGAACGTCTCGAAATAATACGAATATAAATATTATATGTGTGTTGTACGGCGTACGATTTTCGTGATCGATAGAACCGTCTCGGGATCGGTAGTTTTATATATAAGTATACATACGAGTGAGTAACACTCGCGTTATTATTATTATTTATACCGTTCGACGTATTATATAATCTGCTTACATAAAGTTTGCGTTATTTTCATAAAACGAAACGACGACGAGACCCTCGGCGCGAACACGACGACGGGACGGGACGAACGACGATAACGAAACTATACAACGGAGATAATATCGGTCTGCGGGGCGGCGCGGGCGCGAGGATCGCGAATCGTCTCGATTCCGAGTGCGAGTCGTCGCGAAAACTGCGTTTCGAATATTACGCGCGTACGCGGTCTCGTGATATTATTATGCACTTTGACGGCGGCGCGACCGTAATAATGCGCGTAACATTTTGCAACGATACCTTGGGCGTAAATTATCGCGCTCTTTGCATAAAACGTTGGCAAAAAAATATCGTACACTTTGAATACAAAAAAAAAAAAACACAGCTCTACTGAAACGAAAATCGAACGGCGCTCGTCGTCACGCGTTTTATACCGAAACGTATCGCGTCGGATTATAAGTGGGTATACTATAATATTATACGCGCGGGTAAAGAACAGACCGAAGAAATCGCGTATTATTCGTATTTTTTTTTTCCTCTTTCTTTTCAGTATATTATATAATATTATGTATTATTCTCGACGCTCTTCTCGCATTTTCCCGATATATATATATACTGCACACACGTATTATTATTATCATATTACGTTATTATATGTTTCTCGGAGGTGAATGCGATCGATATCGACTCAATTAAGGTCAAATCGAGCGGCAGCCAATCTCTCGACGACATGATAATATGCGAACTGACGGCCGGGAGCGGCGGCGGTTAACCGAAAGCGTATTCTTTACGGTCAAAGTTAATATATTTAATGAAAAGTTCGAAAATCCTACACACACACACACACAGTAACTCTCTATCTCACTGTCCGTCTCTCTCCACGACGCTTACACGGTTTCGGTCTTATTGTTTCGCCAAAACGACGACGTAATATGCCACGACGCGTATCGTTCGCACAAACACACTCGCTGACGTATCACGAGTGTGTGTAAGCGAAATGAACAACAAAGAATTCTCGCGAAAACCCTCTCGGACGCAGAAGATTATTATTGACGAAACGACAACAACGGTTCGACGATCATTTTTATTGGCTTTTCGTTTGTCTTCGCGGTAAACGGCGGTCATACATTATCAATTATTTACCACGCGGTCTATCATCAACGGTGCGTTTTTGCGACTAACGACGCGATCCTCTTTTAAGTACAAACCATAAACAGAAGACCGAAATCTTTTTTAGTGCGTTTTGTACACGGTTTTTTCCCCCCGTATAACCGCCGCGGACGATTCGAAAAGGTCATGTGACCAAACGGTTGTATACAGTATATTATGGCCTTTGATCCTGATTATCGTTGACAACGGCAGCAATGACGCCGTGGATTCCAATTAGCGATTTGATTCGACGTAAATGATAATGACGGCGACTCCTCCTCGCCCATAAAATGTCCATTGATTAACTCGTCAAAGTCGCAGAAGTTTAAATTGTGTTCGATTCGTCCCGGTGTGTTGATATTATTTAAAAATCAACATAATTAAATGCTATCCAATTAACTTTGGAAATCATTTCGTCCTTTGTCTTTGAACAATATAATAAAGTGCAATATTGTACAGTAACTACTATTCCTGCAGTCCGCGAGCGGTGTTTCTGTCCGCTAAGAAATGATTCGTACCGTAAATCGAAAATAGAAATCATTTTTTTTTTTGTCTATTAATCGATAATTTAAACGATAGACGCGAATACAATTAAATACAATAACACAGAAATGTAACTTATTATTTTCAACTAATTTATTATTGTTCTGCGCGATACGCGAAGTCGAAAAATCGAAAAACGTAGACGCGTTTGACCGATTTTGAAAATCGATATAAAGGCTGATTATTAAACGTAAAAACATGACTCGTCGTCGAATCTTAAGTGAACGCGTCTTTTTTTTCCCGTCTAGCCGTTAAATCACCTGCTGAAGAGAGTTTCAAATATTCATATCGTATACGTAACGCGAGAGAAAACTAATATGTTATTACTTTATTAGGTATCGATAGTATAGACTTGAGGTACGGAATAATAATGTATTAGAGTGTATAACAATTCGTCAATATCTATTGGCCACCGAATGTGTAAAAATCTTAGTCAAAACTCCGTCCCGATGAATCGCCTCTCCCGAAACAACATAATGTGTACTTCGTAAAAATGTGTACGGAGTGATAGAAATATCAACTTCGGCTGCGAGCTGTGTTGGCGTTTAACAACATTATAACACGGAGTCGAGAACGGGGATCTATATCGCGTAGAAAAAAACTAAACAATAATAATAAACTAATTTTACTTTTCATTGTAAAATTACTCGCGGGTTGATGAATAATGTATAAAATTGAGATTATTCAAAAGTTAAACTAGTTGTTTTTTTTTTTTTTTTTTGCTGAATAGACGCAAAACTAATTAGAGTGGGGAAAAAAATGAAATGAAAAAGTGTCCGTACGAATTTACCGAGGAAATTTACGGGACTCACATCTCTAATTATAGCGTCATGGCGTATAATAATAATAATGTAGTCCCCCGCGGTAGTCCTCGCCGAATGACCTGCAGACTCGGAAACTTTCGACGCGTACGCGCTGAATTATAAACACAACAGCTATATTTAGGTACCTATAAACTGTAATTTATTTATCGAATGTGCTCGATATCGAAATTGACGATGCCAAATTGCTTGTTTGAGACGACAACAAATTATATCGATCGATCGAGAGAGGTATTGTTTTAGCGAAACTCGTTTCGGCGAAACGCCGCGCTTCTCTACTAATTATGTGCGTCGGCGGGAGGCGCCTACAACAAAGGGAGTTATTAGTATGACGGAGGAAAACGACGTTTAAAAATGACTGTACTTACACGGTGAACCGGCAAGGACGACGGGTGAGAAAACGCATCCAATTATATCGACTAATTACAAAGATTTACCAATTTTAACGATTAATTATCGGATCTCGGGCGCGTTGATTTGTGTCCGCGTGCTATTATTATTCGCACTGCTTCCATTCAAATTTATTGATCGGCGCCACTACGCCGCGAACGCGGCCAATCGAATGGTTTGAAAAGCCGAGACGAATTATTATGATGGTAAAACGTTGGATTTGTTTCGATAAGCACTCGTGGGAGGTTGAAGGGGAGGGGTATAATAAATTACATTACGAATCGAATCGAATAAACAATTATTATATTTAGCGAGTCGGACGCCGCGATGTATGAATGAGAGTGCTGCGGGAAACTGAATAAAATAATATCGATTCCGTCGACGACGTTATTTTCTAACGTGTTTTCAAAAAAGTGTTTCCGTTGGGTAGCAAAAACGTGCGAAAATGGCGAGACGCGCGCGTGTCGTACGACGCGTTGGAAACGGGCACAGCGTTCGCGCTGGAAAACAAATCTAATCTAAACGCTATACATGCGTTTATACGCGCGTTCGGATATTTGAACGTCGTCGCGAGGACGCGACAGGAAATGAGAACCGCGTACTCGCGAGTAGTCGTACGCGCGCGTAGGTAATGTACCATTTATTCACGAGACCGTTCGGTAATTACAAATCGTACTTAGCGCGCGACGTTTACGTGCATATTACCGATCGCGTTCAAAAATCGTAGCTTGATTTCGAATAGCGAACGAGCAACCAGAATGATTCGATTAAACGTAATTTCCCGCGGCTCACAAGAATACGCGTCCTGCGCCGCACGCTCCGTCAGCGCGCGCGCCTGCGAGCGAACGTTGACCTTGTTTTCAAGTGGTGAAATTAAAAATATGAATAAAATATGATCAGGTGAAACGCACTGAGGGATAGGTAATCGATAACGAAAAACGTGTGTTTTATTATTATTACGAGTATTATTATTGTTACACTCGCGGACGAAATAGTTACTGTTTTAAAAACGTTTCGTCCGTATACGCAATAACGTTTTTATATCGTATTATATAATATTCTTAGCCGCACAGAAAAGGCGTTAAAACCGTTGTTTTCGCTATTTTTAACCGTCACGTCGCGTATGTGTAACGCCTAGCCACCGACAAAAAAAAAAAACGTAAAGAATCGACGACGCGGTGCAGCAAGCGCGCGTTCTGCACTCGACTAAAATTCAGATTAAATTAATATGCCATTTCCTCTTCGCGCGCGTCGCAACCGAATAATCTTAATTAATGAGTTCCTCAACTCGGCGGTTCTATTTTTCGTTTCGCCATTTCTCTCACATGTCGTGCCAACGCTTTTGGATACTTGCCGCCGTTTTTCGACCACTTGTTCTCCTATCATTATTATTATTATCATCGTTATCGTTGTTATACACTCTCCGTCGCCATTTCATCTCCTCTCGTCCGTCGTTTTAATAATAATAATAAGACGTACTCGCGCACAGGAGTGTCCTCTTATTCCTCGAGATAATATTCATATATGTACACTACGGGCACACGGCCGTTCGAGTCTCGCGTTAGTATAAGTATTATATACATAGTACACGCTCACAACAACACGTTTTATTCCTCTCGCGAAAAATCTTCAAACGCTCGGCGGCCCACGAGAATAACGGAGAAAAGGATTCTTTGCATCCTTATTGCATCGGATTCAATTATTACAATCTACCTAGATTTCGTTTTGAAATAAAATTAGATTCCCCGCGTTTCGTTTCGCTCGTTTTCTGCACTTGACGTTTACATAATTCGCTCGCCGCCGCGCGCCTTTGTGAGTATAATAATAATAATAATAATAATAATAATAATAATAGTAGTAGTAGTAATAATAATAATAATAACGTACCGAACCGCGTCTGGTAAAATCCCGGATTACGTTACCTAATTAAAAATTAGTTTCATTCGGTATATCAGCGTTTAATTAATATAATAATAATAATATTATTACAGTCTTCGACGTAATCCCCGCCGTTCACCGTGGATATACATATATACATATGTATCTCGAAAGTTCTTTAACGCAACGATTTAAAACTTTTTCGAGAATTCAGCTCATGTCGAGGTGCCCCCCCGGAACGTAGACGGCGTTGATAAAAATTCCGACAGTTATTATTTACAATAAGGCGATTAATTTTATACGATTAGTTTTTAACGAACGGGACACCGGTTATTATCTAAAAACGACTCCGTGCGTTTTTGTGTACAACGATTTCGCGTTTATTTTTTTTAGTAATAGTATCAATAATCAATGGTTCTATGAATAAATTGTTTTTACCAAATCGACTTTCAACAGTTCCAACGCGTCATCACGCGTGGACAATATGTCTTTCAAACAGCTAATAACGATTTTGTGCACGCGCACTCTCCAAAAAAATAATCGATCAATATGATACGAATTGTTATTGCGTTCATAGTTAAGCAATTTAAAATATACAATTATCGTGAGGAATTCAGTTGTAAAAGATAATTTAGAAAATATGATTTTTCAGTTAAATAATTGGCAATAAAATATCTGATCGTCAGTCTATTGTAGACCTGTTTGGGTATTATTGAATATTTCAAAATGAATAGAAATTTTCAACGTAAGAATATTACAAATGTCAAAGGATTAGTTTATAAAAAATTATTTTCGGATAAAAACACACGTTAAATTTTTCCCTTTTTAAATATATAGTCATCACTAACTTCTTTATCGACATAATTGAAATTGATTCGTTTTAATTCCGATACATTTACATTTGGGGTTTCAGTGTGTTTGTGTGTAATTACTTTTAATAATATTTTTTTGTGTGCTCGAAAATCAATTCCCTGTCTCCAACACAAACAGTATAGCTATTACAGGAGATGAGTGATCGGAACGTAATTGTAATTCATGTTTGTAAATTTGATGAAACGATTATTTGCAAAAAAAAAAATGAAGTAAAATAAAAATCAAATAAAAAGTCGGCGAGTTTGCCGCGATTCGCCGAATGACGATTCCGAGCGATATTCACAATGACGGAGAGACCCTATATTACGTATATGCCGGCGGCCGTCTCGATATTCGCGGCCTGCGCGCGGAGACTTTTTAACGCGTGTAAATATTTGCAAAACGCGCCGGAACACAACGCTCGCCCATATTATTATTACTAATTAAACGCGTTGTGTTCGCGCCGCCGCCGCCGCCGCCCCCGCAGCAGCTGCAGCGATGTTGTTATTATTACTATATACGGGACGGGGGGTCCCGGGTAAACGTCGACAGGAATTTTCGCCAAAACAATTTAAGTAGATTTTAATTATTACGCAAAACTCGTATTAATTTAATTATTACGAAAATTTATAATTAAAACGCGCGTATACATTATAATATTATAATACAACGACAGCGATAAAAACTAATCGTTAACAACGATCTGCGTGTACGTGATAATAATAATACAGTGTGTGTGTGTATGTACACCACACACGCACGACCGTTAAACCGCACGTACGACTTGTTGAGTTCATACACACACACACACACTACTCGACGGTGCGGACATCGCGAAACAGTTTTTTTTTTCTCTCGCGAGACCCCTAAATATTATAATAATATACGATCGTTTTTTATCGTCCTCCCCACCCCCCCCCCCCGTTCCGTTAAACTTAAAAGATTTTTCACCGCGCGATATACTCGTATATTATACCAAACGCACGTAGGTTTGACGCCGGAGAGACGTTCGACCTATCGTATTTTTTAGACGAAAATATTTAGAGTGAAGAAGATAGAAAAACGACACTGTAGTCGTAAGGCGGAATAATCTTGCGCGCATAAACTCTACTAAGGCAAAAAGAAGTTGTTTATCGTTCTTTCGATCGAAACCCTATTTTCACGTAAACTATAAATTTTAATACGTTATGGGTAAAATGTATACTTTCCGTTTTACATAAAAAACAATACGCAAGAGAAATAAATAATATCTGAATTCGATCAGGAAAAAAAAAAAATCCGACGAATATTCCATAAAAGTCGAGAGAAGTCATAAACGAAATCATATTATTATTTATTATGAGTTATGACTAAAATACCTCGTTTCAATCGCCCGTGTTCGAATTTTTTCGACCAACTTTTCCCACTACGTTTTTAACTTTCATTTCGTAATTATTTTCAACACATTGCACTCCGGATCGATTCTTTAGTTTAAAAAAAAAAAAAAACACGTCATACTTCTCGAACGTTTACTTAAGACAGAAAATCAAACGAAATCTTTGAACTTGAAATCATTACGAGACGATGAGTGAATTTATCCACACTTTAATAAAAAAATGTGCAATCGAATAAAAAGAGAGAAAGTCGGAACCTGTTAGTGAAGACAAAACGAGTGTCGGTTAAAACTTTGTCCGGACAACGGGAAGTCATGCTGAAAAAAAAAACGGGACGATTCCGTTTTAAACGGGACTACTCACCGTCGTAAATGCATCGTTGCACTTGTATAAGTTGGAAAAAATTCATAGTTGTATACGACTAGAGTGTATGAAATACGTTCCGCCGACTAAATGTGAAGTGCAGTAAAAATGTCCCGAGTAAATTTAAGAAAATAAAATACCGAGTCCTTACGACATAATGCGTACCGTGTATAGTAACGCGGGGACCCGGACAGCTGTCTTTTCTGCCCTGCCCTTCCGCTGGCGCTGACGTTATCGTACACGTTTCGGTAGAGCTCACGTTATGATGTAAAATAATCGTCTGGACCATACGTACGGTATGACCGTGTGAGCGCGGAGCGCGTGTGGGCCCTTCTCTCGAGCGCCGCGGGTACCCTACTACAAAATCACATATAAACTGCGCGGCAGATCGATTTACTATTTATCCGGTGTACGAAAGAGCAACGTTATTGTATAATATTTTTCTTCGGTACGGTTTAAATAAACGATATTTTGATATATTAAAATTTATGTGCAAAATAATATAGAGGTGGATCTAACTCGAATTTATAGTATCGAACCGGATTGCATTTTTTTTCCCCCCCATACATAACATGTGAAACGAAATAGATAATAATAATTTACACTCAAAAACTCGATTTTAATCTTATTTACATTTGAGTTCGATCTTTAAGAATACTTTTATGTATATATTTTATATGGGAGGATTCGTGTCGAACGACGGTGATCTTATACTATAGACATAGTTTCGGACGAAGCAGCGCACTTGGAAAATTATAATAGCTAAAAATTGTAAATTGTAATATTATGGCGAACGGCAATCGACCGTGACAAATGTAAATTATTAAATAAAAAAATGCAACGATGATGAGTACCTACAGCAAAGAGAATTCGTTTTTTTTAAACGACAATAATTGAGGTCCCCGAGGGCGTGTCCAGGATAATTGTATGGGAGGTGTTACTATTATTATTATTATCATCGGTCTTACAAAATTCACCAAGTTATATTATCACAACGTTTTTCTTTTATTTTATGCTACGCCTACCGAATAACAAAACAAACAGTAGTTTTTATAAGAGTAAAAAACAAAAGCTTAAAGAAAATACAATATCGTACTATAATAGTTCCGTTAGGTATTTACTGGTAAATATTTATTAATAATCTTGAAAAATAGTAAAAACTGAAGTAAATAAACAAATCGCGTTCGATTTCCAAAGTGCTTACAGTTATAAACTTATATAACCAATAATATCAGAGCGATGACTTATCTGCTTATAAAATCCATATTATCAAATGATTGTTAAAAATCACGGCGAGAAATTATTTAATCCGAAACACAATCGGTCGACGGTGACCGGAGAAATAGGGAGTGATACAGAAGCCCGTCTAAATCCGCTAAATCTGACCCCGTGAAAAAATACTCCGCACAGGAGCCGCCCTCAGCGTTTTGCGACGACGCACTCGTAGTATCCTTGTCATGCGGTTAGTTTATACCGCCGTACGATATATTATATGCGACGACGACGACGACGCGCGTATATTATGCCGACATATTAGCCATCGAGCGTCGTCGTAATTACGACCGGACGACGACGCGACGCGGACAAAAACAATATCGACGACAATGGCTCACGCGACACGGCACATAATACGTATTGATTTTCGAGCTTTAGAGTACGTCCGGCCAAAGGCGTAAGAACACAATGTGAGACGGCGGCGGATATCGCGGCGACGCGAAAGCTCGGACGACCGTCGCGCACAATGTGCGGCATTATCGACAATCGGGTATTGGTAATAATGACGTTTGAGTGTGTGCATGAATACGATCGCGGGACGGGATTATATGTATATATACGTTAAAGGAGATACGTCTACACGGACGGTCATAAATCTAAACGCATTACACTAATTAGACGCTTGTTAGGAGTTAATCACCTGCAGCCGGAAACCCGTCCCCGACCGCTCTTTAGACGTCACACGACGACGACGACGATAGTAATAATAATAACAATACAAACAATCGTTGAAACAATAACGTGTGAGTTTCGGTTCCGACGGCAGCAGCACCCACGTATACAATACATACGTTACATATATATATATGTATGCAAATTCGAATCGGCCGAGAAGTTTGGAGCTACGACGAAACTTTAGCAATCGCGCCGCTTTCTCCGCCGCCGTCGCCTCGGTGATTCGCCGCGATAACATTATTACGCACGCGTATTTACAGCGCGTTCTCCACAATTTCCGCGTCATTCTCGTGATATTCAATTTCCGAGGGAAAAACGATAAGGTTAAAACAATCGCGGAGGAATATTTATTTTTTCTAATTTTTTTTTTTTTCGCGAAAATTTCCCTTGGACGTGGTGCGACGACAACGATAATCCGACGCGCTGCGCTGATTAGAGGGCAAAGAAAGAACGACACCGGCCGGTCTCAGCAGTTTCAAAAGTACCTAATTTGTCCAACGGAAAATCGAAACGTTTGAAAACATAAAACGTACGTTTTACGCGACGTGTTTTGAGTTCACATCCCGTCTGTGTGCAAAGGTCGATTTTAATACGTCAATTTTCAACTAATAAAATATCTTTGGTCAGCAATAATTATAATAATATCACTATCGGTAGCATTTAACTCGATACAATATAATTATGAGAGCATTGAAACTCTGATTTCCCTCAGTCCTTCTTTGTACTCGACATAATTTTTTCTCCAAAACCGATGAAAAAAAAAAAAAACAACTATTGATTTTCAGACAGAGATGAAGGTAGACAAATAGAAAAAGAGAGAGAGAGAGATTATTTACCGCGTAATCGATTAACCGCGGACGAGTTTAATATTTCATCGAAATTGAACGTCAAATATTAAATCTCCTCGAGAGTTATCGACGAGAAAACGTAAGAAGAAAATGAAAAACGTAATTATTTGTTTTGCAGTTTAAGTATGCGCTTAATTTTAATAACTCGAAAACAAATTATCAACTTAATAATAATAATCGATCGTAATGTATTTTATATTATTTTAGAATAAAAGGGATTGTTTTTTTTTTTTTTTAAACGAAAGAAAATGTCCATCGATTGAACAACGCGAAACTGTCGCTCGGCCGGAATCGGTATAATACACGATACTATCGATTCTTACAATTTCAGAAACGAAATGAACGGTTTCGCGTGATGATATCGACGGAGACGTCGTCGTCGGACAACAGCCGCTCGAATAATTGCATTATAACATCCGCCGGCGGCGATACGAACGGTGTGACGAAATATTATGTGTTTATAAACGTTAGGGTTTAATGAAAACGTAATGAATATTCGGTAGTTTAATAATCACGGGAAAATAAATGATAACACCACGTGCGCACATGCGATTATTGCGTCTGCATTGTGTCGTTCGCCGGTCGATTCGGCGGACGGGGATGGCGGCACGACAGTCGCGCGCTTTGTTATTCGGAGGAGAAAATGAAATTAAAAAAATATAAATATATCGGACGCGAGCGGTTAAATTAAATTTTTTCCCGTCATAACCGCCGCGCGCGCGTGCACGTAATAATAACCGTCCGTGGAGAACCGCGGATTCTTCGCCGCCGCCGCCGCCGTCGAACAAACAATGACGCGCGCCGGCATAATGTGACGCGTAATTTTTTCACGGTCGATTAACAGGGCGTCGACCAAACGCGTTATATTATAAATACGTAGCATTTCATTCGCTCTGCGAACGCCGTGATTGATTCGAACGCCGCGCGCTGACTTTATACGCTTTCGCTTTTCGCGCGCGAGTTTCGTGGGAGTTTTTATTTATTTTTTTCGCGCAGGTTTCTGAAGGGTGTCGAGGGTTCGGGGTTAATTCGGGTGCGAGGACCTTGATATAATATGCGGTGTGAATCGTGAAACGTGTTATTATGCGCTCGCAGAGTTTGCGGATTAAATACGTGTGTTTATTTTATTATTTTTCTCTTCGCGTTCAACGCGTCAGTTTTAATATTTTGATACGACGTACGACATCGTATTATTGTCTAACTAAATCGCCGGCGTAAGCCGCGTTATATTTTACCACAAAGACGTAATATATGCATGCGAATTCGGGTGCACCGTTCGATGTCTGTGCCTATATTTAGTGACCGCGCGTAAAACATAGTTACCGCACAACGAACGACTTGGTGTTCAGAATCAAAAACGCAATGACGACAAGTCGTCGAGAAGATGATGGGCGTTGAAAACGAGGCAAAATCGGCCTCGACGGTAAAAGCCCGAAAGTGCATCGAACGAGAATAACTCTTGTATACATTTTTATTTTACGCGCGCGACACGCCTATATAATAATATATATACTCAAACACGAGGAACGTGGTCAGAGACCGTTAACGCCATTTCGTTGAAAATTAGCAGAACCGAGATCGAAATCGAAATTTAAATTTTTTTTAAAAGTTTTAAACGCTACACCGTATAACGATCGACGGTGTTTACCGTCGACATGAAAATTGGACAGCATAGCAGTTGAGAATAATTTAATCTCTACGCAGTATGATTAACGAACAATGATATCGTTTTCATTATAATACTATTGTTGGGGAAAAAAATCATTTTAAAATGTCATAACTAGCTAAAAAATAAAAAATATACTAATATTATTTGAAATTAAACAATTGATGATTAATTTTATACGTAGGTGCGTTGTGCGAAACAAGTGTACGTTCTACGATTTAATCAAGACGGTATTGTTTTTAATTATTTCTAATTCCTGGCAAATGGAAATAAATTCATATTTAATTAGGGTATGTTTGGAAACCAATACAGCCGGGGGTTTAGATTGCAGAACCGCCGGGGCCGACTGTTGCAGAGAGAATAAGTAATTGCGTATTTCTAGCGCGCCGTGCAAAGAGAGAGCAGAACGCGTTTGAATAAAACACTGACTCGCTATGCGGACGTTTGTCGAAACGCGCATGGAATAGTATTGGGAAATGTATTTTACCTTAATTCTAAACGGCACGAGAACCACGCGACGCTGCAGTACCGCGTGTACTGTGCACGTAGAGAGGAAATATTGCGATTCGAAACTCGTGTCGACACTACGACTACGAGAACGCGAGTTCTTACGATTAGAACGAAAACTAAACGTTACTTTCGGGATAGTTCCTATCGGCGACAAGAGACACGAGCACACGTGACACGAAAATCGTCGTCGGGTAGTGAAAAGACAGTTGTTTTTTTTGAAAACTATTTTTGACCGAACGCGAGAACCAATAGCGTCGAACGATTAGAAAGCGCGAGACCGCGTTTAGATCGGTTATAATGGATGGTTTTCGTGCCGACACAACTTGTTAGAAATTTATAATCGCCTTAATGAAATCACTACACAAAGTCGATTAGGTGTGTTGAAACGTATACGGTCAAAATACTTGCAATACTACAATTTTTTTAATCGAACGCTTTTAATCGTTGACAAATACTACACCTGCAAACTATTAGTTTCCCCGAAAAGGGCAAATCGAGTGGGTATTAAATTCAATAGGTGTCACACGCGTACCGTTTGCCAAACGTGAAACGGCTATCAATAAACGTAACTGTCAACATCGATCGTGTATTAAGTCAATAAATTTACATAAATAATCGCGCCTTACAGGAGACGCGCTAAAAAGTTATTATCTAATCGTTTAAAAAAACGTCAACTTTACGCTGGTTTAACATTTATAATAATTTAAAAGGTCCGGATATTTTTTTTCACTGATAACGAATATTTGGGGAAATTCAAACCTCATAATATTAAATAGATTCCTATTTCGCGCGTGTCTTCCGTTACGGGCCGTAGAAATATTAAATCTAAAATTATACTTCTTTAACTATAAATTAACAAAAGCCGGTAATGTTATATCGGTAAAAATAAATTTTTTCGTTCAATAGTAAATGATGGTTTAAACAAATTTTAATTAATTTTTTTTAAACGGAAAACCGTCATGTTCTTTTAATCTTTATTGAACTAGAATGTTTTCTTTATAAAAGAAATATTTTTTACATTAACTTTAATGCGAACGGTGACTTAAATATAATTTAAATTTTACACATTAATTTGCTATAATCAATAAATAAAAAAAATGTATATTTTTTTACTCTCTCGCACACATACATATTATAAAATATGTATATTCGTTCATAGTGATAGGTTGTTCGGTCGTCGTGTGACACAAAATCGATATAATCAATAACGCGATAATTATGTAATATTTGAAACAACTTTATGTGGATTATAGATTATTTATAAGTATTTTAATAATAATCGTCATTATAAATTATTATTATTGGAAAACAGTTATTATTTTTATTTTAATTATTTTAAACGACAAGATTTCAATAGTTCGAATATAATCGACTGTCGATCGTTTGGGGCCTTATGATATCTAAATATTTAGGTCGAAAAAAAAAGAAAAGAAAATTCGAACGCAAATTGTTTATGATTTTTTTTTCTCTGTAGCATTGTACGTATACACTTTCGAATCAAATGTGCACAGAAATTGATACTTTTACACACACGTGACGTATACGCATACATACACCGTGTTAGACGTGTGACGTCGTGTATTTCTGTAGTTATTAACTCGTTTCATTGTTACACCATATCATACATATTATGTCATACAGTGTTTCCGGTCCAGCGAACTCAAAGTTCTCGCACATGTATGTAATTCGATTTGTGCCGCCGCCGCCGCCGCCGCGCCGTAATATAATATTATAATAAATAAATATGATAATATAGTAAAATATAAATCGTACTATTCGTATGTGATGTACATTTCACGTTTAAATCTGTTTGCTAGCCGAGAAAACGCCGGCGGTGATCGGAACGTCGTCGACGAGGACGGATCGAGTTTGTTATTAACTCCAGTACAATATATAAATTAAAATGTCCGTGTTTTTATAACGAATATATACGCGCGAGAAACTTCGATTTTTTTTTTTTTTTTTTTGACCGCAACCATTCGCGTTGATATTCGATTTTAACGAGACATTTTTTTTTGTCGATTCACTATATATATATATACGAATAATACGTCAAATAGAAAGAAAAATAGACGTTCTAAACGTATCGTTTTACGGAGAAAAAGAAGAGCTCGATTAACAGCTCGGGGATGGAAAAAACAACAACGACGACGACGACGACGACGGGGAAAAAAAACCGACGATCGGGCGGCAAACGCGGGAGAGGTGCAGACGTATAAATGTGACGAGATTGTTTCGTTTGCGGAGAAAACCTTTGAAATCGCCGTCGGACGGACCATGATATGCCCGGACGGAGGGGGAGAAAAACAAATATTGATGTGACCGCGTGGGTGTATTTTTTCCCGACGTAATTTCATTAAATCAACATTAGCGTATATTATTATAGTCGTCCGCGGCACGCAGCCGGAGTGTCCCGGGACCGATTCGCCGGTTCGGCGAGACGGGAGAACACCGGAATCGATAAAAATCGAAATTCGTCGGGGATCGCGAGAAACGCTCCCTGGACGTTAGTTCAATTACCATAACAGTCGATAATAACGTGCGCGCGCGCCGACGACGACGACGACGTAACAATGATAACGCGAAATACGTGACGTCCGACGGCGTCTCGAGAATTTAAACCAGAAAACGGTATTTCGTCTTAGGATATCGCGAAAAAAATATTTCCGACGAAAGATTATTATAGGTTCCTTGCTGATTACCAGAGTGTGTGCGCGCAAGAGCTAAGAATCGGCGTGGGCGTTCTAAGGAGTACATAGGTTTTCCGCGCTTACCGGGGAAAACTTTCAAGCACGCCGTAATATTACGTCTCGCGCGTTTTGTTCGTTCGTGCTCGTTATGCGCGCACACCGATTGTCTTCAAACAGCAGCAAAAGTTGTGTGTCGGATTAAAATTGAAAATGTTTGTTTAACAAAGGTTTTGTTTCATTTTTCTCAGACAAAATGTACGAAAAGTTAACAGAAATAATTAACTCTTTGAATTAACGGCGGAACGCAGCGAACACACCCGCCGCCGCGCCGCGCGGTTGCTTGAAAAACGAATTGAAATAAACGAGATTTGTGCATCGGGCGGAAAAAAGAATCGGCGGCCGATCGGAAAAAAACTATTCTACCTGTTATAAAACCGAATATAAACGTGATAAATCGAATTCGTCAAAAATGACGGCGGAGACCGAACGGTTTTATTAAGTTTGCGTTTGTTCTTATTTTGCTTTTGCATTTACAACGGCTATTCGTAAATAAAAGAGATACGAACGAAATAAATATGTATTGTTTAATCAAACGTGCCAATTTCGGAAACACTTGTGACGTCATATACATACATCATGGCGTATCACAATACGTATTATTGCAGTTGCTAGCATGACATTCGATATTAAACGATATTTCACGAGATTATTATTGTAGCCGTTTCCACATGATATGAAATATCTATTTCATTATTTCATAACCTATCCGAAACACGTCGAAACACGATTTTCAAAAGTATTGATGAAAAGTAATTATTATGTATTGGGCTATAGTAAAAATGCGTTTGTGACTTGGCCTCCATTCGTCTATAATATATGTATATATATTATAATATTTTTATCAGATTTTTGTTTTCAATATTTGCCATTGTCGAACGTTCTACAATTCAATATTTTGCTCATATTATATATTATTTATACGCTGGCGCGAAACGTTGCGATTGAATGCTATTTTCGGTTTAGCCGCGATCGATGGAAACGTACATTTTTTTTTTCATTATTATTAAATATAAAAGTGAATTGAAAACGTTATGCTCGCGCGTTTCGGTGGTTTTTTTTTACACAACAACAAAACGACGAAAACAAAGGGTTACTATTTGTGGGGCGAAAAAAAATCATAATATCGCGTCAATAATAACTTACAACGATGAACGCGCCGTGACGTAATTGTATGGATTATTAAGTTATCGTGGAAAGAACTCGAATAATGAAACCGTTACGCATAATAATAATAATATGATCGATGGCACGAGGATTGATACGTTTATTTTTTCCAACGAGTTTTTACCATAGCGCCGAGTAAAACGGTTTCAACGCGAGCATCTCTTTTTTTTTTTCGGATACGACGTTTTATTAATAATTATCGTCGTACGATCGAAGAAAAGGACTTTTACGATTCACGTTTTTCCGACATTAACCATCGGACTAAACAACTCTAAACGAGTATAAATAAAATAATAAATAAATACATAAATTTATATTATATATTTGCGGGAACAGTCGTCATCGTACTACACGTATAATATACGTTTTCAGGAACGACGACGCATTCGAAGGACGAACGGTAAACAACTGCCCGGAACGTTTTATAAGCAGCGGTTTTATTTTGTTTATGTTGCGACGAATCGAGACGACCGACGACGGTCTCGCGAAAGCCAAAATAATACACTACTGTACGTTATATTTATTCAATACTTATGGGTTACTTTTAGGTTTTCGCGAGAACGTATAAGTCTACTGTGCGACTGTTCGCAGAGTTCGATCAATCCCGACGTCAGACGTGCGGAGGCGTACTCATTATCGACGCTCGAGTATCGCTGAAACGACACGCGGACGCCGAAACGTCACATTTAACGGGCGTCATCGGTGGTGAATCCGAAAATTATTCAAAAGGATGGGGGGGGGGGGGCGGGCGATTAAAACTTATCCGATACTGTGAATTTAGTCTTATTCAACAATAGGGTAGTAATGATTTTTGTCGTCAATCGATTCTCGTAAACTGACACACATCGATGTTTAAATTAAAATTAGAAGAAATAAAACACTCGTTTCGCAGGTGTTTCGGAAAACATTCGTTCTACATTCAGGGAACGATTTAATTTAATTATGAAACCAACGTGAATGCAGAGATATAATAATTATTTCTAGGAAGATAATAAAAATATAAAACTTCTCAAAATTCTATCAACACGTTATGCGGAATTTAAAATTTAAATAATAACTAAATAATGGTCACTCGTACGTCATGCGTTTAATTGTATAATATGATACGTAGGCGTAAGGACAAAAAAAATTTGTAGGCGAGTGCAACAAACAAAAATCATTACGATAAGGGCAAGGGTAGTATTATCCTCCCCCCCCCCCGGATCCTCAGCTAGGCGCAGAGGTTGAAAATCGGAAATTCGTTCCGAACGAAATTCATAACATTCGATATACGTATATTCGGTACAGCGCATACGGTATCCGCGGTTAAACGGCCGTACGCTCTCCGACCTCGTAAGTTTTCAAATGGCGGTCTGCGCGATTAAAATTTTAATATTCTCAGACGGAGAACGTTTTCTCGGAAGGCTTTGCCGCGGGCGCATTAATTGACTGCAGGTGTATATTGGGCTAATGGTTTATAAATTATAATAATTTAAAGTTTAGGTCGGAGAGGATTACATAAAGGGATAGTCCTAAAAATATGATGATAATATCATAAGAAAAGCACACGCGCGCGCGCCCGGACGAACTTTATAAATTACGCGGCGTACAAGATTAAAACGTTTATATACATACCGCATAAGCCGCGCGCGTATCGACGTTTTCAGCAAAGTAATGATTCTCTTTGAGAAATTATCTCGTACTCGTTTATTATGTACGAGGCGACATTTGAAAATCTAAACATTACGACAAAGTCGTTACGAAAAATAAAAACCGAGGACTAGAAATTATCGTCGAAAAACTTGCGAAACAATAGTTCAGTCGACGCTGGTGGCTGAAGATAATTTCAAAAAAACAAAAACGATGAATAATTTACGCGCGTAGTGACAAACTAGTCTTCGCGTCCGTATGCGCGTATTATAATGCCGCGACGATGTATTTATTATGATATTTTATTACAGAACTGGGAAAATATTCCCGACACGAACGTTTTTCACGAATCAATTCGAAAACCGTTTATTATTATTATCATATGATAGAGAAATATGAAAAATAAAAAAAAACACGTCAATCATCGCGGCACATTTACTGGTGATATAAAGCTTTGTACAATAATATTGACGGGACGCGCGCGCGTGAAACATTGCATAACAGAACGCGGCGTATACATATTAAATATTATTATTATTGTTATATCGGTCACGCGTGATGTGGGTATACAATGATAACGATAAGCCACGGGCCACAAAGCTTTTCGTGCAAAAACGCCAAACCTATCTCAGCTGTGGCCGCGCATTTTATTACATAGACGGCACATATACGTATATGAGAGAGTTCACATCGCACACATAACTACGCTTGTTTGTGGTAACGAGGGGAAAAAATATATATATATATGAAGGTCCCTATTTACTTCGAACGGCCGATATATTATTATTGTTTTTTTCTATTGCATCGTGTTAAAAGTGTGTGCGTGTGTGTGTATATATAAATTATCCGGCTTTGTCCGTAAATACTATTGTCCGGTATGAGAGAGAGGATTAAGGTGCGAAATGTAATGAAATGTCAAAAACTCAAAACCCAAGAAATGAGTACAATGAACATAATATTATCGAAACAAAATAAAAGATTTCCTAGGTCAACCAAACATAGAGCATATCCGTTATCCAACGTACCCAACTCAAACTACACTGGTCACGACTGTTACTCCTACCGATCAGATAAAGGATTTCGATAAGACTTTTCGGACAGCCTCGCCCGTTTTTCAAAAACAAAAAAAACATTTGTTAATCGGTCCGGTAGTTTTTTTTGCTTTAAAAGGAAAGAAAGAAGCGTTTGTTTGAATATAAAATACACGTTCATAACTTGGACTCCGAAACGAGAGTATTAATCGTTTCCTAAAGGTTTTACCGTACGTCTATCGTGATCGCTCGATATAATTTTTTTTACAAGTGCTCGGATGCACTTTTCTCATATCCGAATGATTATTATTTATTATTTAATATATTAGCGTCCTCGGATAAACAGAACGCGACTATGGTATACGTATAGACACGTCATATAGTGTGTGTGTGTGTAGTTTGAAACCGACGGACACCTCCGCGATGCAAAATATCGACTTTGAAACACGTTGGTATTTACGGAAAAAAGAATAATACGAGTAGTTTACTGATAAATAGTGTCATAACAATGCACGTCGCGATTACGTGTATGGCGCGAGTGGTGAGAAAAAAAAACCCGCCCAGATTGCCGGAGAGCGGATAATTGTAAACAGAAGAAGAAAACAAACTTACATCATCGTCGAGACTCGTACGGAATATTATCGTTCTACGGAAATCAGAGGTCTCAGCCGAGTGCGCCCCATCCCTGTGCTCTCTACCCCGTCGTCTAACCTCGTGTTAGTACGTTTACTCGGGCGGGCGGTCGTTAAATTCCCCGGTAACGACGACGTCCGATCCAATTATGTGCACTGCGCATAACACGCGCACTACGTCACACGCTGCGAAAACTTTATATACGCGCGCGCCGAGAGAAGGGTATACGGGGAGCGAGCGCCCGGTCCGTTCGGGTGGGGCGAGTGGGCACGGCGGAGCGGGTGAGCGTCGCGGAAGGATTATAAACATTATAATGAGCGCGTGTGTTACGTGCGCGTCGGTGCACCTCTCGGCGTGTAATTATTCCGATAAGTCATTACGTCGAAAACGAAATGACAAAAGGGAGTGGATTACGCGCACGACGTAAACGAAGCTGCAGCCTAAGAGTACTGTGCCATATTATATACGCGTTATAGCCCGGGGGGGGGGGGGGTGTTCCCGTAGGGTATAAGCTACATATACGCCGTGTACTCACAAAATATTTTGACAGAATTGTGAGTATACTGCGAACACTTTCAAATCAATACAAAGGGAAAAAATTTATAATAGTACTTTATCTAGTACCTATAATTAATTATAGGTACTAGATATAGATAAATAATTAATAATGTTAAAACAAAATCAGAAAAAAAAAATAATAGAACAGTAAAATTTTTGATTTAATTTAATTGATTAACAGAATATATTTAACGCGGTCGCTACCCTTCGTCACCTCCTACCCGGCGCCTATGACCCACTACCTATCAATAGACTGTAAATAAATATCATCGCTACTACTTACTACCTATCTATAGACTGTAAATAAATATAATCGTTACTACTTACGGCCTGTCCGGTGGGTCGCTGTCGAGGTTGTTCGGCGTTCGCATTGGCTTGTGAAATAAAGTAAGTCGAGTAACGGATACAAAAGTCACGATTAAAAAAGTTTGAATATAAATAATGACAATCGACGACTATTACGGAGAAAAATGAAAACCGCGATGTTTAAAACCGAGAAGAACCGTATGAACGGCTGTCGACACTAGACTGATCGTATGCACACTGTGTGCATCGTCGGTAGCTGCTGCATTTTCGCGCGTCACTCGATCGGTTTCACGCGCAGCCCGGCTGTCATTGGTCGGGCGAGCGGCATTCATTAGCCCACGCAGTTTTGGACTGACGATAACGTGAACTTTCAGTTATTCCGATTTCGCGTAAACAAACCCACAATATTATTATTGTTATTACTACTACTATTGTTACATAATTATGAATTCATAACGAACTATTTTATATCGTTATGTAATCAGGTACACGCTAATTATTATACTGATTACTATGCGTTTCTGGTGCACAAAAACCACGACTTTTTTATGGAGTATCAAAAATATGATTTTGCTACCTATCTCATGGAAAAATGTGAGTAGCTACTCCCTATCCGGGCGGCGGGGTGTTTAAGGGAGACCGTCATGTATGTCAAATTTTATGTTTATATGGCGAAATATATAATGTAGCGATATGGAAAGGACGGGATTAAAACGGGGCTGTTTTCTAAAAACGGGATAAAAAGCGTCCCGTTCGTATTTTGTCGGGACGCGATTATCGAAAAAAGAACTGTCCCGTTTTGAACGGGACGTATGATCACCCTAATCTACGCCCTAACTTGAGGCTTAGTATACTCTCAAAAAAATTAATGAGATCAGCCCTGGTTATACCTATAGGGGCTGCGCGTACGACAAAGTATATTGTGTTAAATAACACAAAAAAAAAAAAAAAAAAAAAAAACGAAAATCATATAAAAAAACAATACGAACGCGCGAAACTTTTTAATTAACGAAATGAAAAGTAGGCGCTTGTTGTTGTTGTTATTATTATTATTATTATACGCGTTTCGTGCTCGCGCCGGCGGAAAGAATATATACGTAACGTGTTTATATATGATATTATATTATAACGTCTCCTATGAAGGGGATAATGTCAGTGCTCGTCGCGATGGCGGCGTAATATAATAACACGAGGGTAGATGAATAAAATATGCGCGCGATTCGATTGCGATTACTTAGCGAAATGAGACACTCTGGGGCGCGTTTCGACGTCGTAAAACGCGCGCGCCAATATATTATTATCATTGTGTACGTCCGAGAACACGATGATAATACGTCGTTTACGCGTTGTTCGGCCCGCGTCGTATTCTACGATAATATTATCGACCGTATAATTTAATACGCGATGTGATATACGCGCGGTGTGTGTGTGCGAGTATTTTGCATCGACGTCGAGGGGGGAAGAGAGGCGGAGTCGGAATTAAGACAAACTGTTCCGGCGGGCGAGATTTTCCGGGCGCCCTTAAACGACGCGTTATTGCCTAATTTAGCCAAAATTTGTTTACTCGCGCGCCGTTAAAGTACCATAATTGCACACTCGCATTGACAGAGTGTTTTAGAAGAAGAAGAAGAAGAAGAGGAAGACAAAATAATTTACAACTGCGTTTTCAAAGGACCGATAAATATTCAAACGATTTTACTTCCGAGTTTTTGCGGCGACAAAATTATTTGTCGGTTCGTAAGCAGCGCATTATCACTACGCGCGACGTCCCTTTCACTTGCGATTCTTAGAGCTCTAGGCAAACGCCCCCCATTTTTGACCGTCCATCCTCGGAGAGAAAGCGAGAGTCGAACGGTTTTGGACTCGAGAAATCGTAGATCGGTCGTTTTTCAGTTTCACCGTCACGTCACGATATGGAAACGACCGCACGACCGAGTCTCCTACGACCGCGTCGTTGTCCATGCGGCAATCACACTTCTGCTAACGGTTTTCGTCATCGTCGGGGGTTTTTGTAAGGACCTGTAAGGACCTGAAAGCGACGATCCCGAAACCGGTCAGCGTGTGTAAAACAATACACAACGCGTGCGCAAACAGGCGGCGTTACGTTGCAGGTATAACGATTGTCGTCGACGACCGCGCGGACGTATTAACGATCCAAAGGCCTTTGAATGGGTTTTATATTAATTGCACAGTTAGCGTGATTAATTAATAAGTATACCGCGACAACTGAATAGCGGGGGAACAATACGGAACGGAGCTTTTCGTCCGCCGCGAGGGCTCGTGCGTACCCTCGCGGTGTTTAACGATGTACCCGTGTATAAATAACCCGCGGTCGGTCGACGGGCAGGCGAAATTTTAATATCACATCGCCCGCTGACAGCGGCAGTTAGCGGACGCGCCTTTGGACAAATAAAACGCATTCGTATCGCCGTCTTCGTGTCGCAGTTAGTCGGTCGTTTTTTGTGTTTTGTTTTGTTTTTTTTCTACCGCCGTTTGTTTGAAAAATGTCTCGACCCTTACGTCACCGAGTACCCTCCCCCTAGCGCTCGTCCGGTCGCGTTGATACGCGCGTCAGAACTGCCACGGCAAGCGATGCACGGGTCGTTCGCAACCACCATTGATTATAAACACTATTTGTAATACGAATACGTTTGAACAACAACATCGTGACAATATACTAGTTAACTAGACGAATTCACGGATAGTATTCGGATTTCAACCCGGAATAATCCGATTAAATCGTACCGTCGTCGTCCGCGACGCAAAAACAAAACACGCCCGGGCGCCGCGCCGCCGCGGTACGATAATGGAAACACTAGTTGAAAGCGAAACTCTAAATTCTCACGGGACACAGAATTAATACGCATATAAAATACAAAGACATAATATATTATTTGGTTTTCGGTACTTACTGTATGTTTTTATGTACATATATTATATATTCAACAAGAATTATTTTGTTTTATTTCTTTCGTACAATTCGTGCATACTAATCAGGTACTAATAATTAATTTTTAGAGGCTTCTCGACTAAACTAAACCTGTAGAAAACTAAATTATGTCGAAATAAAAGGCCACGTGAGCGGAATAAAAAAAGGTCAATCGGGTAATCGACCGCAGTCGCCCATCCCTGCATAGGCAATAATAATAATAATAATAATAATAATGTACAGTACTTCGCGTAACGGTTGGCCATTTTGAAAAACGTAAGTGTCAAAGCTCTCGATACAAGTACACACACAAGTAAATCGTACTCAAAGTAGCCGTCACCGTCGTACACGCTACGCTACGCTGGTGATGTTTTATAGCATTTATCAAAAAAAAAAAAAAAAGGTCAAAACTGTTTGGCCGCCGACTAGACTTTACGGAATAAAATGAACTTTTTGTAATCAAAATGTTTAAGCCGTTGTCGTCGACCGAAACCAACCGTGTCGCGGCTAAGTGTGAGTTTTCGGTTGAATAATTAATTCGCCTCCGTATACACAACAACCGCCGCCGGTAATCATCGTTTTACGCGACGAATTTTTTTTTTCGTTTTCATTATTATAATTACTGTCGTTTCATTTTTAATTACATATTACGCGACGGCGACGGCGCCGGGCCTACGACACCGTGTGCTGAATTTTAAATACTTTTGATTTTATTTCAATGAGACAGTTTTCTCTTTACGGTCACACAAACGTGTCACCCTCTGTGTTGATATATACACAGCGTATATAATATATATACCTACGCGTCTAACCCGTGAAAGGTACACATAAGTATGCCGCCGCGTTAGGGTTTTCGTGATAATAAATATACGGCGCACGTCATATATATTATACATAAATAAATAATAAAGTCCTTTGAAGAGAAAATACAAATGCGCGCGTGCACGAGAGAACGGAGAAGTTTTTTATTTTTTTATCATTTTCTCATACGACCGGCCCTCATAATACGATATTAGTGGCGTTTTCGGGAATCCTCTGCTCTAAGTTACAGCCGTTTATTAACTATCGTTACCGACCACTGTCCTGTTCTCCTGCCGTTCGTGGGTGTCCGTGTCCTTTTTCCTTTGATATAATCGTAATAAAAACGAAACGCGATGAAAGGAAATGTATGTGTAAAACGAAACGAAAAATGACAAAATCATACGTGCTCGCAATAATAATATTATGCCGAGAAGAGTTTATGAGACGTGTTCCGAGAAAGACACGACCCGTAGCCAGGACTGGCCCGGGTTCTAAAGTGAATTATAGATTAAATTTACCTTCCCGTGTTAATATCAACAAAATATTCAAAACATAAGTGTTTGTAAAAAAATATAGAGGTAGTTCTGACTCCGAGCCCTTGACGTCCGTTTTAATGAATAATAATCCAGAGACTAATGACTTCCGTGTCTGAACTCTTATGGGAATTTTTAAAAATAGAAACATTAATGTCATGTGAAATCGTTTGTACCGCATGTCATCTCACAATACCGACGACTCGATGAAAATCAAATCGAGAGTCGAAAAGTTCATATTTTGTTTTGCGAGACTGTGTCGAATCGACCGAATTTTAGGTACTGTTCTAAACTGTCAAAGAAAAGTCCGAGATAAAATATATAAACCCACCGCCGAATCGATAAAAAACCAAAAAAAGATTCAAGGTTCGTTTTTTAAATCTCTTTTTTTTCTCAGAGTCCGTCGTCACTGTCCCCGGTCCCCGTTAAATACGACTCTGATCGACATTCGGAGGCGCGTCGTTGCGGCAGGAAGAAAGAAAAAACCTAGGAAAACTTGGACAAAAAATGCAGCGTGCCGGGGAAACCATACACTGTTTCTGACGCGGCCCAGCGCCACATACTGTATAACGTTACACGGTATCCCGGCGGCGGCGAGGCGGACGATGTTATTGTTATACAAATCGTGTACGGAGCGCGTCAGAGTGAGGTAGAAGGATATACCTACATATGACGTGATTGCCTGGTGGACCGAGACCGTCGTCGTGACGAGATAAATCGTATTTCGACGGTTTTAAAAACGGCACGCACTCCAAAAGGCTCCGGAGACGTGATATTATTGTCGCCGGCGCAGGCGTAGGTACGACTTAAAAATATTACCTTTAGGTATATCGTACATGCGAAATCTATTTATACGGTCGGCCGACATGGAATGTAATAATATTTACTCGGTTTTCGGAACGATCGAATTTTATTTGTGCGAGAAGAGAAAAAGGTCCAGTACACGTGCGCGAGAACAAAACGCCGCCGCCGACGCCGCGGTGAGCCGAAAATCGGTGATCGGAATGAGGAGAAAAAATGCGAAAGATAAATCCTTCGCTTCATTTAGTAAGAATTTATCGACAAAGACAATGGTTAAAATACATTGAAAAAAGACTCTAAAACAATAAATAATAGAAATTTAAGTAATGTTTAAATAATTTTTTTTTCATGTTCTATGCAGTTCAAAATGCCGATCGCTTTTTATTGATAATAATATAATTATCGTTTCGATAACACTCGAAGTTTTTCGGCCAACGACAATAGAAATCGTTTTGTTCCGCCCGAAAACAGGTGAATATGTACCACGCCACACGAGTACACACAGCAACAGAGACTCGACGACCCCGTGTCGGTCCGTCCGATTTCATAAAACAAACGATAATATTCGAACTCAATAATATTATTACTATTCGCATTTCAAACATTATACCGTGTTGTTCGGGGAATGCGCGTTGTTTTCGCTCGCGTTTGAAACAAAATAATATCCTCAAAACGTATAATATATCAGACATCAATAGCCGCGGTGAGAATTCGTACTTCGGACATTTTTGTACCGTGAACGCGAAATGTTATCGCGTTGCAATGGATTAGGTCCGTGCGAATTCCTGTTGCCTACGAAAGAGTGAAATAATAGTCATTATCGTTGTTGTGCTCGACAAACGATTGGACGGCCGCGGTGTATTCCGCACAAACGCGATTATAATACAATAAAATAAAAAAAACAAAAAAAAAAAACGTAATATTTTAATTCATCACGCTATTGTTTTAAATTTTCGTCGAATGTTTCGGTATACTTTATATAATATGAGTGGGTATGATATACGTGGCCGAGGACGTTTTCGGACGCAATCGAAAAGCCGGTGTTCCACCACTTAGGTCCAATCGAAAAATTGTCGTCGACGACGACTGCAGAAAACAACTAAACGTTACGCGCGTTACTGCGCTCGCCCGAAATATTATTCGGTTTGAAACGATCGGACGGCGTTCGTCTCCCTGTCGATTTCGACAACGCGGATAATTGATCGTTTTCCATTATTCAATATGCGTACGAATCGCCCGATGAATATTTCAGGAGGCGCTCGAACGATTTAAGGACGGAACCGTGTATCTGTGACGCTAATCAAAAAAACATGAAAATTATAACTTCGCTCGTCGCGTCAAATCATATAGGGACGGAAAAATGTCTCTACGGTTTTCAAAAACGCGCGCGGACATTACGAACAATAAATTTAAATTTATTAAATCAATTCCTTTCTACTAATTGTACAGCCACTATCTGTTCGCGACTTTACTAAAATAAGTAATAACACGCCGACAAAGTACTTACTGTGTTTTTTTTTTTTTTTTATGCTAACGATGCATATTTAGTTTGAAAACATATAATTGACAATTATTATAATACTTTTACGGCGGTTGCAAAAAGTCTCCGAACAATACTTCAAGACATTAAAACTTCCCGTTAACTTTTCATTCGCGCGCGCGGTCGTATACTTTTGAAAAATAGTGTCGGGAAAATAATTTTTATTCGCGTTCGATAAAACCACGTCGTTTGACGGAAACACTCGCGATAAAAATAATATGTTTGCGAACACTTTTGATATCCGCCAGACCAAACACTGATCTAATATTATAATGCGTAATCGTTTTACGGACATTTTTAATGGGTAAAACGGATAGAATAACGTCCTGGCGTTTAACAACGATGTTAATTTCAACTTTTAACCCCGTCAATTAGAAAATATACAAATTACATCGCGCGCCACACGTGAACCACCACCAACTTTGTTTGTGACAGACGCGCGCGCGGTGGTAAATCCTGGTTTACAACAATAAAATCACTTTTGAACGCGAATATCATAATAATATTCATCGTTTCCCGAAACCACGACGAATCGGACTGATTCGTCAAAGTTCTCTCTTTTGTCGAAAAACAAAAAAACATGCCTACTTATCCGTTTGGATGACGTTTGGTTTTCTAATCGAATTGAAAAAAAAAAAAAAACGGGACGCGGGTATTGTTGCCGGCTAATACAGAAGTATACAATTAGATAATAAATTACGTCGTGGCCACCCATTGTTGCGATTATTTTTAAATATACTGGCCGGCGAATAATGTATTGTTATGACACACGCACTTATATTATACGAGTATATAAATATATTTACTGTAAAAGACCTCGTCAGTTATATAATTGAATTAGTTATTTAGTTTTACTACGGGGCAATTAAAATAATAATGGTTTTCAACAATTGGCAGCGATCCCGCATTAGTCGATAATTGTACGAGCGATTGAAATCTCGTACTAACCGTAGTTAACTTTTAAAACATGACGTAAGACCCGATACTTTAATAGAGGTCTTTTATTCTTCTTTAATTTTTTTTTTTTAATCGTTGTTTGCGTATGTTATTACAATGACAAAGTATTATTAAATATGTGAAAAAATTAATTAAAATCTATTAGATATACTCGTATAATAAATGATATAAATAAAAATAAATAGGTCTTGACTGGGTAAATTGTGACAACAAAAAAAAAGTGCAAATATTAATACGACTTTTTTTTTTATTACAATATTTCAGGTATTTATTTTGTACTTTTATTTATATTATTTATATTTTCAATAATACTTTGTTATTATTGTTTGAGTATTAACCACTAAACGTTACTTTTTTTATTTATTTATTTTTGTTTTATATTTGTATAATATGTTTATTATATTTTCTTTTCCAACAAAACGGGTATAAATATATAATATCATTTAAGTAATACTATTTTATAATGTACCACCGCGATTGATACGTCGACAAATTGTTTTTGACGAATGACATCTTTCTTTTTTTTAATTTTTCCAACTCGATTTGTCGACATGTCACGATCTCACTATATCTCACTTTTTAACAGTAATTTATCACGTTACGACGTTCGACGATTTATTTCATATGTATAATACTCATAAAAAAAAAAAGAAGAAAAAAAACGATCATTTTATTATAATAATTTTTTTATACGCTACTCGTTCCGTATCAGTTATTCCATTGAGAAGGATGCCGTCGACTGTATATCATTAATACCTAATAATAATAACCATATTCAACGGTGTTGCGTCCGCATAGTGAATTTTAAAACGTTTGTTGTGACTCTACTTTGAAACCATTCGGATTATTGAACAAGGTGTTTAGAAAGTCGGCGGTGCATAATTATTCAATAATTAAACACGCGGTTTCGGTTTTACATTGTTCTACACGCGCACTGCGCCTACCTGCATGTATTCATCAATCGACAATAATTGAAATTATACATACCCCTCCCCCCCACACACACTCGCGCGCGCGCGCCGTATCGTTTATTTAGCTGCTTTTCATTCAAACGTTGTGCGATACAGATACTAGTTTAATTGGTTTTTCCGAAAACTAAATTGTTTCATAGGACGATGATATCGTTGGTTAAATACGTATATATATATATTTATTTCATTAGTGGCCTTTTATACACGAAATCAATTTTTGAATAAAAAAAAAATCAACCGACAAAGTTTACCAAAAATAATTGCCAGTACCGCCGCGCCGTTGAGGGCGTAGATGGTTATCTTTTATGAATTGAAATTGAAAAAAAAAAGGGGGAAAAAACGAACTCGGACTTCTAGATCGGGCAACCGCCGGCAACTTTGGTCCAATAAACGCGAGAGCGAATTATTTCCAATCACGATTTTACGAGCGAAACGCAATTCCGAGGCGTACGTACACACGGTTTACCCGAAAACACTTTCGAGTTTTCATCGAAAACGATTGTTAATAATAACCGTTTGTAATATTTACTCGGTTATTAAAAATCTCGGCCGTTTCACTCTCGTCGGATTTCTTCGAAAACTGCGTCTGAATCGCAAAAACGAGATACTTCCGTAGTATATATTTTTTACGTACATCTAGTACGCGCGGCAGTGTTTCCGATTTCTAAAGACGTTTCGCGAAAACTTTTCGTTTCCCCGAAAAGAAATTTTCCCCAAATAATAAGACGGCGCGGCGGCGTAAAAATGATTATCTCTCTCTCTCGACGCATTATTTATATTCTATACGTTCCGCGCAAGAACTGGCGGCGGCGAAGGGGTTAACGTAGAAATTGATCGTTTCAATTTTAACTCTCCGATGGTTTTTGATGTGAAACATCTTTAGTGACGGGTCAGTAAATGTTCGATGAAAAGTTTCACAAAATAGCGCTATTGACTTTAATGCGATTGTCAAAGTCCCGACTATACGGAGCGGTTCGTTTCTCCGCGCTGGTCTCGACGACGCTTTGTTGACTCGAGTTACCGATCGCCGACGTAAATATTGAGTATAATAGACGTTGCGAAACTACGAGTTTCCCTAAATCCGATTCACATCATATTTATAATATTACTCTGCTATATTATATTATCCGTAGTCGAACTGATTGATTTATAAACAACAATATTTTCGTGCATCGATCTCGTCGTGTTCTGTGACGCGGTAAGAAATGAGAATTTACTTTTTCTTATAAGTCACCTAACGATTGAATCCACGTATAAAATTTAAATCGTTCTACGTAAGAGACTAGGCAGATATCGTATTCCACGTTCCGAACAACGCTTCGCATTATTAAAATATTATAATTGAATAATAAGTACGATTCGGCGTCGAGAAACAAATGGATTTTGCACAAATAATACAAGCACGAATATACGTACGACGTTTTGTATCGTATTGTTCAGACTTTGGTATGTAATACTCGACGTGCATAATTATTTATTTCGAAACGATCCATCACGGGTAATTATCGGCTCGTCAACTTTGTACTCGGTGTACCGCTGCAACGTATCAGTGTGACCTAGTTGTTTCATACAAAACCGTGAAACTTTTTATATGATATATGATTTATTGTTCTATGAAAGTTGAAATCGAGTTTTGAAAAAATCGATGATTACCGGCGTTTTCTTAGGGGATGCAGATGACAAATAATATGGCTAATCTGTAATTCGTAAGGATTTGATTCGCGCTTATGTTAAATATTTGAAGAACGGCAATAAGTTATCGAATTCCAAAAACAAAATACATGTCAACGAATTATTATTATTTTTTTATAATTCTACGGAGTACTCAACCATCGTCGTTGTCTTCGGCAATTTAGAGCTACGTTTTCTAATCGAAAGTATAGGCGAAAAGTTCACTTTGAAACGCATCGTACGGATATTGAATTGCATTGAGATTGCGCGATTATAACGACGTTGTATCACGTTTCGTTTCCAGTACGATATTATATTTGGTATCGGACAATATGAAAAATTAAAAAAATTCAATAAACATTCACCGATACTCTTCGTCGTTTAGCGACGTTAAAATAAAAATTATCCTCGTGGGCGTGTAGCATAGATACGACTACAACAAAACGATGAAAACGCAACGTGGACGTCGTCGTCGTGCGTTGTTTGAAACGCACGCATTCCGCGAATAAAGTCCGGGATTGAACTTGGCCCGAGAAATTCGATTAGTATAACAAACGAGTGACTCGATTAGGATAACTATTGGACTTGACAAGTCGTAAATTTCGATCGTCGTGTTCGCGGGGGGTGTCCTCGACGCGTATTTGAGCTTCGATCCCGTTAAACGACGAGTTACACTCGAATATTTCATTGGTCGACGTTTCGGGGACTGTTGGTAATTGATAGTGACGAAGTTTGAACGGGCCGCGGCGGAACATGTGTTTTTAATGCGTTCGAATAACGTTACGGTTTGCGGCCACGCGTGGAAAACACGATTAGACGGAAAACGAAAGAGAGAAAAATAAGGAATAAATATCGGAACGCGGCGATTATCGCGTTTTCGTCTTTCCGCGTAATAATACCCGCCCCCCTACGTTATGATAATATTATGAATCGTTTATAATTATTATAATATCATAATTTATGATATTAACCGTATTACGGCGCGCGTTCGATCGGCGACCTGGTGGGGAGGGGGAGCGAGCGTTCCGGAACGGAAAATTATATCGCGCCGCGGCGTAATCTATATTGTCGCGCGCGTTAAGGGGAAGAAAAAGGATAAGAGAAAGCCCAAAGAAATCGCGTAGCCGCCGGCGGCCGTAACCTTTATTTATACCGTTTAAACGTCCTGCGGCAACAGCCTCAGCTGCAGGTACGGTACACTCGCACCACAATATATACAACACACGCGCGTATTGATTTTAACAGTATAATATAGCAAACACGCGCGCCGCACACACAAACACGGTGTACGCGAGGCCTCGGCACGACGGGTCGAAAACTATACGTGCGCCGAATATGCCGTTCTCGCTGCTGCGGCGGCGGCGGCGGCGGCGGATCGAACCAGACCGGAAAGCGAAGAAGTCGTTTCGAAAACGGGGCGGGAAAAAAAAAAGAAAATAATAAAAATAAAACGTTTTCCGACCCGCGTCCGATTCCCTCTGGCGGCTTACAAACGCCACAGCGACGCGGGTCGGCGGCGGTATCCACCACACCGCCGTGTCTCGTCGTCTGCGTACATCGTTTTTTACGGGTTTTTTTTTTTTTTTTTTTTAATATGCATCGCGACGATCGCGACACCTTTGCGGATTTCTCCGATTCGGTCCCGATGATGACGACGTCGCTTCGCGGATAATACGTGTTCGTAATACTACAGCTCCCGATCATCGCCGATATTACTACGTTATTACCCCACGCGTATTACAACGTTGTGCGTTTCCCATCTGTAATATAGTATTTGTATCCCGCGGGCGTTGACTATATTTTATCGGAATAACGTGCGCGAACGATGCGAATTCTGAGACCACGCCGTTTGGGAATGAACAAAAACCTTCATCCCGCCGTTTATTAATAATGGAATACGATAATAATGACTTCGTCGAATGTGAAACGCTGTATCTGCGACCGCTCGTCGGAGCCGATTGAAAAAACAGCTCGATTATCCTCGCGCGAATACGATATGGTAATAATTATTATTTTCGAAAATACTTCTACGAACGCGGGTGGATTTTATTTTCCTATTAATGCAAGCTGATACTTTTAAGGAGAGCGCAGTGTGCGATTGCCCCTCCCTGCGAAGCGGAACTTTGGATCGGTAAATCGTCGAGACTTTTTTCGAACAGTCGAATCGTTCGTAAGAGAAAAAAAAAACATTTAACAACCAAAGTTTACTACAATAAGTGCAACACACGTCACTATACTTCGGAGCTCATTTCGAATCGTATTTTATTAACTTTATCCAAATGTACGATTACGCGCAGCATCAAACGCCCTGTTTTTGTTGTTTTACGCGACCGAAATAAAACGGTTAAATATAAGCTGTTCTATATGTATTTATATTTTTATTCGTCCGATTAGGGATCGTTCACAGCGAAAGAGTGGTGTGACTTGTGCTCCCGGACGAGTACGGGTCCTGTCTGTGGTTGGGTACTGGACGTGTTCGCCGGAGAGTCGCGAAGGTGTGACTCCGGAGTGTTTTGCTGACGGCGGTGTAGCAGAAGCGTCGCTTCGACGGTGCTCATGAAAAACGTACCGATTTATTCTACCGGATTCGGCTGTTCATTACACGATTTCGAATCGCCGATACGCGATACCGAGCAAAGGCGAAACGCGGGAGGCGCGGGCGCGGCGCGGTGGCGGCGGCACGGTTGACGCCGAGAAGATTATTTTTCGACGGTACGTGTCCACGCATAGATTTCTGACGCGCGAAACAAACGAAACGTTCGCTTTTACACGCGATAATGATGTGCGGCGATGTTTTTGCGTTCCGTAGAGACTCGTCACGACGTGAATATTATGTGCGCGCAGGCGTACCCGTCGAAAACGAGTGCGCGCGCGCGCGCACGCGCACAATAGCCGAAGACAGACACACGGCCGGAAAGCGAGACGAAAAAGGTCCGAAAACGTTATGTCCGTTCGGAGAGTATATGTAGGTGTTCGTTCGGGTGCAGCGTCACGGCGGCGGTGGGGCGAACCGGAAAACGCGGCCGGCGTCACCGCCGTCGAACGCGGTCGACGACGGCGAGGAGAGACGGGACGGAAAATATTTTTATAATCACGAATCGAGAGGCAGAGAGAGATGGTTATTATTATTACCCTCGTGTTATACGATCGAGACGCGGCGAAAAATCAGGGCGTTTATCGTCGCGACAATACAGAAAAAATAATGACGATGATAAACGTACGAATAAAAACGCGCGCGAGCACGCGAAACGCCGCCGCAGCCCCGCCCTTTCGAATATTTTGATGCGACGATCGCTCGGATAACTGTCACCGCCGTGTTTCGTAAAAGCGTGTATACGGCACGGCGCGCGGCGGCGGCGGCGGCGTTATGTGCGGCCGTCGTCGTTAAACTAATAATATTTATACAACAATATAAAACGTAAAACACGAGTTTTTTTTTAGTGGATATTCCTATTTTTTTTTTTCAAACTGTCGGAAAATAATCTTTGCCAAATTTTATTTTATTTTTTTTTTTTAGGTACACTGTGACTAAAATAATAAGTTTATTTAATCCGTACGTCAACGACTGCATGCCCGGCCACGATTTACGTCTCTATATTTTTTTTTTCCCCCGCAGTTTTAACTCGCGCATAAAAATACGATCTCGCGCGACGTCTGCGTCAGAAACGTAGTGTCGCATTATAATAGGTAATATTGACGCTCACTTTTAAAATGTAAAACGATACGTCGCCGGTAGAGTGGCTGCAGCTGCAGCAGCAGCAGCAGCAGCAGCAGTAGCAGTAGTATATTCGTAGATTTACGACGGCATTTTATTTTCGAATGGTATATCAATCTCCACCTGAACGATATTGTGGAATTCTATTGTAAAGAGAACGGGGGGCGACAAATGAAACTACCGAAGGAATCCGGAAAATGAGACGGTTGTGTCGGATCACGATGTCGATCGAAAACGACGACAATTTATAGCAAAATTTACTAACTTTATAAATACATTTGTGATGTTGATTACGACTTAAAGATTTAAGTTTTACCGCGTACTGTCTCAAATGACATTTTCAAAATACATAATAGGTTGAGATAATGTAATATAACACACCGTTTTTACGAATAATAATATTATCTCAAGCCGTATTCAAATTTTAAATTATTATTAAATCAGTACCTATAGAAATTTTATCGTACAATGTTTTTTGTTTTTTTTTTTTTTCGATGCAATAGGAAATCGGACAAACCAGCTAAAACGTCCGTTTGAGAATAAATGATCGATCCAAAAGGCGAAGAGAAATAAACGAATAAAATTGGGGGAAAAAATTAAATTAATTTAAAACTTTTGTAGATGCTTATTGACAACCATAATCTAAAATTAGATCAACGTTTTTTATCAGATTGTTCACAATTGCTTTTAAATTATTTTTTCTCAAACTAGTAAGCACTTGTTCTTCCTTTATTTTTTTTCCAACAAATGGAAAATTGTTTTTAATATAAATGGAATTCTTATTACGTCTGAAGCGAAATATATAATAAATATTTTAATGACTCGATTTAAAATTTCCTCTCAATTAAGTTTACAAACTGAATTCGACCGTCAGTATATAATCGTTGCATAAAAAAACAATAAACATTGTTACATACATTTGCGCGCAGATCGTACGTTACGTCGTGACATAAAAATGTTTACATTAACATAACCATTCTGGATGGATTTTTTATTTTTATTTCTAACGAACAAATTGAAACCTAATATTGAATGACGATTTTTTTTTTTTTTTTCGGCGTTGCAAAGTACATTATCCTATTTTCAATAACGTCCCGAAGAAATGGAATCGATAGAGACGCTATAAACATACATATTTTCTGATAAGTTATGCGCTACGTTATGTATGGGGAAAAAAAAAAGTACGAAAGTACATAAATTGAAGATAGCGGCGGTTTCTGCGAACAACTCGTTTCGACTGTGCACAATTCCACGCAGTATTGCGTATAATATCGATATTATACGACGATTCGAAGATAATGATAAATCGTTGAAAAGCTCCGAGTTATACACGCAACACGCTAGGTAGGTAGGCGCGCGTTAATAATACGTAATCAACGTTACGAGTGCTTGTGAAAATAATTTACGGGTGGATATTTTCCAAGTGTATGAATATACATGTTATATTACGCGTTAGACATAGCTTTTAGTAGTTTCAGAGTGCCTAATGGTGGCAGTTTTCGGGGGAAGTGCAGACGAATTCGACATCGTTGTAAAACAAATAAAATAAAAACATTACACGACGCGTATTAGTGTTCACATCTCTGGTTTAAACATTTTTTAAATCGCCAAACATGTTATTATTATACTACGTTTTACGTGGAAATTATTACTCTCAAAGTTCAACAATAATGTTGTATAATGTTTATGAATAATGGAGAAAGCCATTAATTTTTTATTATTTTAATTTTTTTTTTTTTTTATCGGTAACTATACGAAGAGTAAAAAAACGTATAAAACGTATTGTGGTGTACATAATATTATATTTTAAAAAGCACAAATACCTAACGTTCGGAATTAAAACAATTTATTACAATGGTACGTTAACGGAAATATGGTCCAAGTACTTACAGTTATTTTCAATCTAAACGCGTTTTAAAAAATGCAATTTGTTTAAAAAAAAATACTCGTGTTTAAATGAATTTCAATATGGATTCTGCGACGCGTATCAATCGAATTTGAAGTACATAGAATATATACCTACATGTTTATTCGAAATAACTTTTAGGACCTTCAATATTTGTCTACGTTTTCCGTGTACACATTGGAAATCCTAAAATGCTAAACCCACTCGAAATACACTTGTCAATCGAATAAACATAGTTGTTTTTTAATAGAATTCGAATCGATAAGTGGGACAGAGAACGTACTTACGTCGAGTCGAGTTGAGACTTTGGGACGCGCAACCAGTGCTCGGAATATTATTTATTTAAAACGCAGTAGTATGTTTTTTCTTCTTCTAAAATCCTAGTCGACAAGTGTAAATGTGCACTTTAAACTACAATAATTTTTTTATATCAAAGCGTACCCCATTTTCGTCGAAATTAAAAAGGTACAACAGAGACAGTTTCAGAAAGAAAAAAAAACAATTACTAACGGTTACGAAGTTACAACGTGAATAAATTCGGTGTTTTAGGGCACATTATATGTGACCAAAACTCGCTCGTGTTTTATTCACATATTGAGAATTGAAATAATATCTTCATCTTTCCGAAAAAATATTAAGTAAGTACGTAGTAATTTCCATACATACATAAACCTAAAACTGTTTTTTCTCTTCGCTTTTAACTGAAACGATAATAGCTACAACGATAATAACTTTCTCGAATTGGTGTTTAAAAAAAAACATAATGAAATATTTTAATTTATTATTTGGTTATTCATAATCATTAAACATATTATGCAAAATGGCGTCAATTAAGCTCGAAAAGACTAATTGCGCAAGTAATAGTTTGAGTAAAAAAAAAAAAATGTCACTTTTAAATATAGATATTCACATTCGACATAAAAGACAGAAAAAAGAACTACACGATATTCTGTGTCTGAAAGGAGGTCGTCAAAGGATAAGCCTACGAGATGAAAAAAATTATAGATAGCTATGATGACTGCGAGGAGCGGAGGAGAGGTGAAGAGAACACGGCTTACGGAACGCGTATTTCCGCGGTAAACGTCGTTTCCGGTGACCGAAGCACGTTCGAGAAGTTAGCCCCATCGAGTTAACCCAAAACCAATGCTAGTAATTCATTTTTAAAAATAGAAAATTCAGTTTTTTTACGTTTTTAACAACTATGAAAATTCGCCATTCGTATAAATGAATACAACACTCGGATATTAGGTAATACTTATATAATAATCATACGTAATGTGTTACGCATTGATTATAGAATGCGTTGAAACGTCTATGCTACCGTCAACGATATTCTCGCAGCGCTTTAAATTTTTAAAGGTCGTTTTTTTCTTTTATGGGAAATTTCATAAAGGCTCAATATTTATTAAGTTTCGTGGGGCTAATTACGCTGCAGTCGACGAAATGGTGAGCGAGAGAAGAAGGATCGTGAAGAAAACGAGCTCTCTCGGAACGATTGAAGGACTGTGTTAAACGGTATCGTTAACAATTATTCATTTCGGATCGGCACGATTGAGGCGGATTTCGCCGCCGCAGACCCATCCACTCGAATCCCACGTCAATATTTAGCGAGAGCGCGCGCAAGCTGCAAGTAGTGTAATGAAAAAATAATAGCTAGTCACTGAACGGGGTCGAAGGGGGAGCGAAGAAAACACGGTCACGGATCGTCATATTATATTGCCGCGGGAAAAGTCGTCGTTTCCGCGGTGGCCGCTCGTCGGATGGCGGAAACAACAGAGCCAAACAACGGGTAGGTAAAACAAGCGAGAAAATTCGGCGCGAAATCGAGAGAAAAAAATAAATAAATAAACAAGGTGGTCGTAATATGTTTAAAATAAAAAATGAAATTTTGCATCGATTTTAAATTTACCAAAAACAAGGTGAAAATGTCACCTTGAAGTCATAGCGAATTCAGAAATAGTAGAATAAAATTGAAATAAGTCGTACAGATTTCCCCTCACACATGGTATAAGCACTATTATAATTTATATAAAGTACACGAGAACGAATTTTCATAAATACGAAATAAAAATCAAGGTATGACACGCTGTTTTAACACGATTGAAATAAAATTCGTTGTTTCGTTGTGACGAGACACTGTGTTTGATGCGTATGTAAATCGTACGTAACACGGCCCTACGAGTGTAACCGATTTCGGCGTTTTCGCAGCCGCCGGCGTCGTATTGGCCGTCACTCGGGGGCACGGAGGTAGGTACAGCCGCCGCGGTAGATTCGGTCGTCGTCGTCGGGTGACCGATCCTTAAAAATCGCCCCGGCCGGGCGCGCGCGCGGCGTGACGTCACGCGCGAGCGGCTCTGGCGGCGGCGGCGGCGGCGCACAGACCGAAAGCTCCGCCGCCGCCGCCGCCGCCGCCGGTGAGCTGACGGGCGCGCGTGTGCGTAAATGCGCGTGTCGGCGGCGTCGGCGTGTGAGTGCGCGTGTGTCACACTGTCGTAGCGAGTGGGCGCGCGACGGGCTCGTGTGCGTGCGCGAGAGGCGAACGAACGAAAGCGCGCGCGCGCGCGTTTGTGTGCAAACCGACTGCCGGCGCGAATCGCTCGGTCCCCGCGTCTAACCGTCGTCGTCGTCGTCGTCGCGCGCGCCAGTAGAGAGGCCGCCGGTGTACTGCGCTCGGTGTACGCGTGCGGTGTGCGAGCGAGTGATAACAGTGCGTGCGTCCGTCCGTCCGTCCGTTCGTTCGTTCGTTCGTGTTCGTTCGATCGCGGTTTTTATTGTTATAATCATTTAATTATTGCTATCGATTTTTTTGTTTCTTTTCGGCGCGCTCGCGAGTGTGCGAAATCGGAGAGAGAAAATTTCAATTCGTATCGATTTAGAGCAAATATAAATTTCGGATGAAAAAATAAATAAATTTCTTTCTTTCGCGCGCGTCGTGTAAATAATATACGTCTCTCGCGTCGCGATCGATCGTACGACGCGCGCGCGATCGGTGCGGTGTCTCCGCGCGGAGTAGAAAAAAAAAATAATTTTTTTTTGAAAAATTAATTTTCTAAAGTCGCCGCGGACGAGGTAATAAATGATTAATATACTTTGACGAAATTGATTTTGTACACACACCAATCTACTGTATATAAACGTACGCGCGACACGTAATATCACTATGATATTACCCGTCGTGTCGTACGCGCGCGGACGGACCACCAGACGCATCGTTTCCCCTCGGGGGGATGGGGGGGGTCTACGTTTTCCGACCCTACGGGCTCGGGGAAAAGGCGACGATAGACGCGCGCGCAAACTACGCGCGTACTGTATAAAATACACGCCCGTGACGCGCGTGTGTTTTCGTTTCTACAAACGCTTCCGCGCGTTTTCGGCACTTCACTGTTATGATTTTTTTTCAAGATCGCGTTTACATACACGCGGACGTCTTCGTCCTTGGTCGCTACGCGGTTGTTTACGTACAACAATATGTTATGCGGTATAATATTAAATAAGTTTTATAAGTATACCGCCTACACGATAAGTGGGTATATAACGACATAAACTAGGCGTTTTGACTAAATAAACCTTCCCGTCGGAAGGCGAGCCCTTTCGAAAACAACCAAACGAACGATGTCGGCAATTTCAATTCGACATTCGGCGAGTGAATAACATCGATAGCGTACGATTCTCCACACGTATGGAAATAGAGAAAGCTCTTCTTACGCGTACACGAACATTTTTTCGCCCGACATCGGTCGGCGCGATTTAGCGATACAATAACGCGCAGTCGGATCGGAGGATCGTTCGTTTCGCAGGACGGTCCTTTACATCGCAGCGTATTCTGTTACGATCGACGCGCGACGCGTCGTGTCCCGGTGCACCGTCACTGGTGGTTTTTCCCCTCTTGCTATGGTCGATTAAAAAAATCGCGTATGCCGAATTGATCGCTCTTTGAATCGGCCGTCTTGGACGCGTTCCAAAATGTGTTTCTCGGCCCGCGGCGATACGAAACTCCCTTGGTCGGTATACGCATTATAAATATAATATAATATAAATACCGACTCCGCGAAAAAAAAAACGACTACGTCACAGTGTAAGTCCAACACGAAATAACGTAACCTTTTGATCAAAATCTATACGTTATAATATATTATGCTTCGAACGACGTGGGAAAAAAAATAAATTATCAGATTATTTATTTTCATTCGGTCGTATGTTGTGTGTTTACCAGCATTAGGGTCATCTCTCCCGCGTTCCAATACGGGTAATCATTTTCGGTACACCGAAACTCATCGTCGTCGTGCGTTAGGGGAAAGGACGTAAACACATAGCACAGCTAAAAGCAAACCTTAAAAATGCTACGAGCAATTTTTTATCTTTAAACATCCCTCGGATTATTGACGTGTAATAAATAAGTCGTATATTTCTAAAAACACACATATATATTATATACTTATACACACATGTGTGTGTATAGATTTACAGATGTGTACCAACCAACCAAAAAAAGAATAAATAATACTGTGGATTTTTTTCTCATCTCGAATAGTTGACATTAACTTAATCCCTTTTCGCAGCACCCGAATATAGATAGCCAATAAAATCAAAGCGTATACACACGCCACATAACATAGCGAACTAGCTCGTACGTTTTTGGAGAATTACATTCTTGTAGTCTTCATAGGTGATATACAACAATATTTTATATATTTCGTCATTATGATATGAAATTAACTCAATTTAATTTAAAATTCTTAAACTGTTATTGTATACTTTCACGGTAAAATTAATTTAGACGTACCTATTATAATCAAACGATAAATCACGATATTTTCAATTTATAGAGTGGCATAAACAGCGGGTAAATTTATATTGTCAATATTTATTCCGTAAACAACGTCGAATTCGGTTGAATTATTTTGTATGTAATCCAATCAGATACTATTGCCCATATGTATTTTTTTATTTTTTTTTTTAAACCAGTAATAAGAATAAAAAACGAAAGCGTAAAAACTATTGTCAGTAGCCAGACGAACTATTGTGAACATTTAATTTATAAAACCGTTTTATTTCGTATTAATAACAATTATTACTTATAAAAAATTGAATATTGAACGTTTCTGAAGAAAAAAAATCCGTTTTTATTCTTTTCGTTTTTAATTGTTTTAAAAAGAAAAAAATACATAAAATGTTACTCTACAATTTGTTTGGTTCTTGTACATTTTAATTATAATATTTCACTGGAATAGAAAAATTTAAATGGTTTGGTTGACGTTATTGTGACATGTCAATTGGCTCGGCAATTGAGAGTTTGCCAACCATACAGTTTTAATATCTACCCATGTTAGTTTTTTCGAACACATATAATTTAGCTGCAAAGTTTAAACACGGATATCCTTCAGAACAACAACAATATTCGTAGTCATTATACCGCTATATGTATATACTTTCAAAGTTCTAATAATAAAACGAAAAATATTTTTATTTTTTCACTCGACTTCGTGCTACTAATTCATAAATATATATTGTAATCACATAAATAACAGACTACCGACGTTCTAAATTAAAGAAGAAAAAAAAACCAAATGCCCAATTATAGCTCCACTTTAGTGCTCGTACGGACGTTAAAAAATTCAAGTTTCAATAGCGAAATGTTCGTTTAGTATAATAACATATCGGTTGCACAATAGATTGTAAATTTTATCGCGGCGAAATAAAAAAAAATTAACTGTGGAAGACTCGACGCGTTATTTAAAATAGTTATTATTAAGTATTGGGTATCTATATTCACGGCAAACACACGCTTTGCACACACACACACATTCACGCATGCAAACACAAGCAGTACGTATAAATTATCAACCATTTCCGTGTTAAAATGTCCGAAATTCACTCGAATTACTGTAGAGCGTGTGTGTGTATTGTAGACCTCGCGGAAAAACTACACGTTTCGATCTGATATGAATAAATAGCCGATGATCGCCACCACATCAATGACGCCCGGCGGCATTTGGCGCAGTTTGAACAACGTTTAATAATTTACTTATTGATTAAAATGAACGCCTAATAAGACTAAATTACAGATAACATTTTGTATTCATGTGTGTAAATCTAGAATAACGCGATGATAATTATTGCGCGATGGATAATTTAATTAATTTGCGCGATGATAAAAACGTAATTTCTTATCCGTACACGTCATTTGTATGAGAGTGTAGAATCGAATGTTCGATTCGATTTGTAAAAACGACGCGTTCGTATTTAGACATTCTAAATCGATACGATAAAAAAAGGAAAAATATTATAAATTATTTATTATCGCTTTAAAACATAATACGTATATAATTTATTCGGAATTAGTCGATCAATTGTTGATAACAGTTCGTAAACATTGCCCGAGTTACGAATGACACCGCATCATAATCGTACGCTATGCGATCAAACACGTAGTATTAGGTATATTGAATGGGTCGGACTCGGTCGGTGTACAGCAGTGAGCGAAACAATCGTCCCGTGCCGGCCACACATGTTTATAATAACACACGCACAATAGAAACGACGACAACCATACTTTTAACTATTTAACTATATAATACGCGCTCGTAATAATCGCCCGTGCACATATAATATTATATTGTTTGATATAATAGCCGTTCGTTATGGGTGAAAAAAGTCGCGATCGAAATCACTTTTTCGTCGCGACGGTCGATTTTCTTTTCTTTTTTAAACATACGTATAATACGTACACATTTCTGTATCACGCGCGCAAACAGTTTTACCTGTTTTCAAATAAAAAACCTCGACCAAAAGTACTGGTTCGGTATTTAATGTGGGACGTTGTTGTTTTTTATATTCGACCAACGGGTAAAACGGCACCGACCACTGTTGTTACGCGCCGGACGGTAGAATATCGACGTAGGTCCGCACCGACTCGGTGCGGAAAAAGCTCGCTAGACGCACGCGACCGGTGATTCGAAAAAGTCGACAATCGTAAAAACTTCGTCATCGCGGTCGTTTACAATGATATAAATTCATAACATATTTTATAGCGTGACCTAAACCACGGCGATTAGCGCTTCAACTAGTTTCAGGGGTAAACAACGCCGGTATTTATATTGTCTATCTACCCGATCGAGACGGTCAAAAATATCCAACACGAAATTGCACGCGCGCGGTAGGGAGGGGCGCGTACGCGTCGGGGCTGGGGAAAATCATTAGGCCGACCGGGAAAATCGATCGGTGCACCGAAAACGCTCGCGGTGGCGGCGGCGACGGCGGTGCATCTGCTGCTTGCACAAAATGTATACGCGCCAAAGCCGAACGGTATCATCACGAGCGCGCGTTGAACGAATGATTTTTGTCCGACGACGGATAACTTTCGTCGTCGTCGAAGGTTGCCAAAAAAAAAAAAAAAAAAAAAAATGTAAAATAAAAAATAAACCGAATCCGTAGGTCGTAAACGAATCACGCGACACGTCGACGAGAGGAAAACGAAAAAAATAATAAAACCTGAGAAAATTATACACTCGACGATAATATTATTAATACTCGCGACGAAAAATAAGTCTGTGATGACATAAAACTCTCGCAGCACAACATCTCGCGTATACGTGTATATTATATATGATAGTAAACGTATAATTAAAACTACGGAATAATAAACTTATTTTATTATATCCAGTGTTGAGTACAGATAGCACAAAAAAAAATTATCTAGGTGAGAAAGAGATAAATATATAAAAGTTTATCGCGATAAAGTCAAGGATAAAGAATTTAATTTTATCTAGATTAAGAGAGTAAACGTTTTTATCTATAGAATAAATTCAATTTTCCTTTATTTTTTAATTCACCTCGTAAAACTAAATGTTGGTCGAAAATATTAAAATCAATAACTCCAGCAATAATTATATTCAACAGAAAAAATTACAAAAGAGAAAAATAAAAATCATAATAATATGAAATTGAAATGAGAAAACTTTTAAAGTTCTCGGTAAGTTCCGTAAACATAATTGTATCTTTAGATTAAATTAAATTTAACAATATTTTAATGTGGCCCAAAACGACCAGATATTAATATTTTAGGAGAAAAGAAGTAAAACGAATACCGATTAATTAAATTTTAAGTGTAAACTTAATGTACTATTGATATTGAAACTAAAATTATTATATGTATTAACAAAATAATTTAATAATCGTCAGAAAGCAGGGGTGTCATTTTTAGGTATTGCGGGGTATGTTTGTACAGAGTTAAAGTTTATAAAGAATATAATTTCCCCTGGCTCCAATTATTTTCGTTTACATGCATAAGAACTATAAACATTTCTGATTTTTTTGTCCATCTACATTGTATATTTATTTTTCTATGTATCATTTTAATGAAATATACAATTATAATTTATTTCGGTTAAATTCTAGTACGATATATTTGCCGGCAAACATTTTTTTTATTTTTTTTTATTGGGCTTGCCTAGTTTCGAGCATACCTTCCAAAAAAGTTAAAATGACACCCCTGACTGAAAGGGTTAATTTTCTGCTTTTTGGATCAAGTTCGCTTAGATCGATCATATAAATCGATCCGAATAATATAAAGTCATAAAGATGATTTCCAACACTGATAATATTATACGCGCAGTCATAATGGAGAGTTTGACCGCGGCTAGCCGGGGGGGGGGGGGGGGGGCCTCCGTGGTCGTCACGCGAAGCGCTTCATTTGTCACGTCATTCGAGTGTACATATAAAATATTATAATATAGCTATAGCGTATGTAACAAGTATAGGCGTCGAATGTATTCGGTTTTTTAACGCGGCGTTTTTTATCGAAAAAAAATAACTAATAATAACGATATGTAACGTGTTACGGAGTAAAATCTGTCGAGACGTGTTGCCCGCTGCAGCCGTCCGAAAACTTTTAACGAGCTCGTTCATATTTTAAATCGCGTATTTCGCGAGCGATAAAACACACGGCGGCGTCGTTCTCGAAACCGAACGCGCGAACTCCGCGATACAACGCCGGATATATCTGCGCCACGGTTTACGATAAACGTATGCATAACTGACGGTCGTTTCGCGTCAGCCTTGTCGCGCAGAACTGGCGAGATACTCCGCGGAGTTCGCCGGGAAAACTTTTTGCGCACGTAACGAACGCGCACCACCGTAACATATTACCCGTACACAAAATCCCGAACGATAACAATAATAAATGATATTATATATATATAATGTATACATGTACATACGTATATAATATATAGGTAGGTAGGTAGTCGAAAGTTCTAGTGCGCGCGCTATTGAGACGGAAAAGCTTTTGTGACGAGAAAAATAAGAGTCGGGAAACAGATAATTTCACGTACGCTACAGTCACCGAGCTTCCGCGAGTCGTACGTATAACGAGACCGTGGCACGCGCTTAAAAACGTTAAGGTTTTGTTCCCAGACCGCGCGCGCGTGCGAGGACTTATTGTGTTCCTCATACGTCACACGGCACCGAAACCCGACAAAACGTAATGTAATTAAGCGCGCGATATATAACGCAAATTAATGTCGTGTGAGCGCGACGTCTTACCTCGTCGTATGACGACCTTTAAACCGTGGCTTTCGACGAAATTCCCCTAGCTCTCGCCGTTCAGAAAAAAAAAAAATTAAAAAAAATTCGTCCGCGACAGTCCACGAGCACCGCGTCCGACGACGACTCACCATCGTCTCCGTCGCGACCGTATTCCGCAGAAATTAATTCGATTTCGAAACGCCGAGTTGTCGTTTAAAGTTTACGATAAACGTGGTCGATCGTGTGAGTGTGGGCCGAAAAACTATCGGACGCGTAGGGACAGATGGACGTGTACTAGTAGGGTGGTCACGAGGAGATAAGAAACAATAGTGTACGGACTTATTTTCATCCGGCGAAACGACGACAGTTAATAATGATAATAATTAAATAATGATCAAACGACTCTTACCCTATATGCTTCCTTCTGAATCTGTAAAAAAACGATCGCGAAATGTTATGTAAGTACAGTCGAGCGAATAATACAGTTTGCTAAGAGTGTATAGTATAATACATACATTTTATTTTATTTTTTTGAATTTCTTATAACATTGACTGCATAATATGTTCGACCAAATATTTATAACGATACTAGCTGACCTGGAAAACGTTGTTTTGCCATATATTTCTAGTGAATTTTGTAGTATAAAAAATAACTGACTTGTTGTAACTGTATGTGGGGACGGCGCGGCGTCTACGATTGAAAGAGGAATGGAGCGCGCACGCACGAAATTTCGATAAAAGTTATGTAATATGACGTTGCAAAATCGATAAATGCATTTTGATAAACATCGTCGAGTTTTCGCTTTAATTGTATACGTCACGGCCAATCGGGCATCGACCGATTGCCTGCGATCGTATTCAACCGTCCAATGAAAAAAGTTCTATTGTATTCGTTCTTTTGTTCATCGCACGCACGCGATTTCGGTAAAAGTTGTGTAATATATTGCAAAATCAATACCTTTTGGTAAAGATCGTCGGGATTTTCGATGACATTACAATCTATTTATATAAAATGCAAATTACCACGCACTCGCTGATCATTGCATCTGAAAATCTAGCGCGTGAAAAGTTTTTTCCGGGTAGGTTAGGGAGGGAGAAATAACGTTCTTCATTTTCAACCCCTTTAACCCCCTTAGGGGTTGAATTTTGAAAAATAAGCTAATAGATTTTTCTTCACTATGTATGCCAAGTTTCAAAAAAATCCGATCGCGAAATAACGTTTTCCATTTTTAACCTATTTTACCCCTTTTAACCCCCTCGGGGTTAATTTTTTAAATTTTTCTCTCCGTAGGAACCATCCTCGTACTTCAAGGAATATTATAAAAAAAAAGAATTAACAAAATCTGTTCAGCTGCTCTCGAGATTTGCACTTAACAACACATTCGACGATTCATTTTTATATCATAGATTAAATTACATTGCCTATACTAGAAATTATTCGTTGAAGATTTTTATTTTTTGTCACACGATAATGGTCCGATAGTGCTACGTATAAGTTTGCCGGAAGGTGATCAGTTTATTTCTGACGTCAGTGAAATTTAATTTAGGCATCGGACGACATGGCTAATAATAGTATTTTCCGTATTATTCATACGTACAAAAGCTCGTTGTACCGCATTGATCACAACGAAAAGACGACGGTCGAATGTCTTTATACATATGTCATGTATACTCGTATGTACGTATATAATCGATATCTTTCCCCCACCGATTATCTCGGAGAACTGGAAACTTGTGGGAAAACGGAAATTATACCCAATAACAGCTGTATAATATAAAATATATATGTTACCATGGTCACGTGAGCTTTACATAATACGACTGTATAACAATAATAATAATACCAAATATATGTATATACATATACGTATCACGGCGTGATGTCGGGCGGTGGTCGTCGTAGAGGTATAACATTTTCATATTAATAATTTTACGTAGAGTATCGAAAATAAATCCACGATGCAAATGAATTCAATTTTAATAACAAGGGACGACACGTGTCCACGGAATATGATTACACAGCGTATATTATTCATATTTCATTCTCGAAAAAATCATACGTCGTTCATTGTACATGGTTTGCCGTGTGTATGATACCAACACTTTGAATATTGACATCATATTGGTTATATACATATATGTATATGTATGTATATATACGACTACCGCACGTTTTGATTTCCGTAAACGAACGATAATATTTATTCATTGTGTTGAAAAAGAAAGTCCGAAAAAAATATTCGCATTTTAATACCCGAATCGAAATAAAAGTTTTGTATACAATTTTTGAAAGACTTATTTTTTTTTTTTTTGTTTTTCTTTCGACAAAACAAACCGATGCGTATATATTTTATATATTTAAAGCGAGCGCAAACTGTTCGTGAACTTTCTGTATCCCGTCATCTTTATAGTGCTGAGCTCATGTTCCGAAAGTTTTCAATTTCCCATTACACAACATCAAAGGCAAATAATAATTTGTTTATACAAATCATTACGAACATACGAATTCGATTTCTTTGAACAGGTACACGCCATCGTTGTTATTATTATATCGCACAATAGCATGATACATATTATATAATATTATAAACATCATGTACTAGTGTAACAATTGTACCGTATAAATATGCGTTATTACAATGTATAATATCCGAGCACGTGCCGTATGTCGAAACTTCGTAACTGGACTCTTTTCAGAAAGCTAATAACCGTAGTAAAATATCCACGCTTTTAGTAATTCATGAAGCCGTTACCGCAATGGAACCCACGCCGAAACACTAAAATATGACTGTAAAACGCGATAAATAAATAATAATTCCACTTTGCAGGGAGTAATAAGTACTGTGACGGTTAGTTGTACTTTGGTAAATACGTTACAAAGGCGTTTTGTTGAAAAAAAAAGTATGACCACTAGAGTGTTGAGCGTGAAACGACAGGTATAATACAACCGAACAGAGAGAAGGATAGAGTGAGAGAGCGAGAGAAAAAGGTTAACGCTGATAAATTTGAAAAATTAAAAAAAGGGGAACATCTTCCGACTTTATAATATTACATAGGCTGTTGATGGTTCGCGCGAAATTGTATTTTTATCTCGCCAACTCAACTAGACCATATGTAATAAATAATAAACTAAACATACCTATGAAAGAAAGCATATCGTGCACCAATTAATACGCGAGTATAATAAGTTCATAGACAACCTGTAACTGCCTGACAAATACAAATGTTGGGAATTAAAGTGTGCGCTACAATACTTTTGTTACGAGGTGTATATCGATTCTATCGATTCGGTATATCGACTCCACCGGCTACTATAAGTTAAAAAGTATCCATAGACTCCGCCGGATACTGTCACAATATAGAGATAAATAAGGGTGATTAAAAATCGAGGTCGATCATTTATTAACGAATAACATAGTATGTTATTATTAATTTTCAAGTCAATTAGGTAGTGCTTCGCTCAGAATCATTTCGCCGCACATAAATAAAACGCGAACACGAGAACCGATGGATATAGCCTCGGCGGCCGGCGTAGTCGGTATACGTATAACCTTTTTTCGAAACCGGAAGGTCGGCGGAATCGATAAATCCGCCGGTATCGGCCTGTCGTAAACAGCGAGTAGACAAATCTAGTTTCGAACCGGCTAACAACGGTATTTTTATTTCGTTTCTGCGGTTTTCTGTCAGCCGTTCGCGTGTGATAAGCACCAACGTGGTGCGCGAACTAAACGCGCGTATCTATTCAAAATTTTCCTCGTGCTCAGTAGGTAAGATGCGATTTCGACATTTTCGGTGCGCCGCCGCGCGGCGCAAAACATGTCTCGCACAATAATAGAAACGAATGGGAAAAACAAAACTTTACGCAACGGTTAGACTACGCTTCGCAATGTACAAACGTACAATGTATATGACGTGACACGCGTCTCGCGACGTCTTAAACGACGTTTGAAGTGTGCTGTATTTCGCGACATCGCGTATCTGCAGCGTATCAGCTGTATCCTGGGGGCCGGTAGCGCGAGAATCGGTCTCGTTTTAATGCCCGAGCAATTAGTCGGGATCCGCGCGCGTGCTAAACACGCTACGCTACAAATACAACGATTAAATTAAAATATTAACAATTAGCGCGACATCAAAACTTCGCTGCGAACCGACGCGACGACGAGAGAGGGGGGGGGGGGGGCAAGTGTTGCGCGCAACAGCCCGACGGACGACTGGCTCGCGTTATCGCCGTCGACGCGAGAAAAACACCACGATAAATAAACAAGCGTATCGGCGGAAAACGGAGACGTGTGCAGAACGTCAGATCCTACGCGCGACGTATTAATAAATACGCATCGACGCGGGGGAAAATGCAGCGGTTCTAAAACAATATTATCGTTTTAGAGTCACGACGATCTCGGATCGCAGAGGCGTTCGTGGATCATCGGGTCCGAAACGTCGTTTCGTAGCGAATCCGCGCGGTCCACTTGAAAAAATAGCCGCCCTCGCACCGCGCGGCGGTCTTTTCGATTTCGCTAAAAATACCGTTCGCAATAACATTTCGTAGGAATAGATCAAAGCGTTTGTTTTATTATGTTGTGATACCGCCGTCGTCGTGCGGTCTCTGTGTGAGGTGTGTGCACAAACAAAACACGTCGGAAAAATAGAATTATACTTAAACTAATAATAAATCGCGTCTCGATTCGAAAACTCGAAAATATATTGCCGACGAGCGGAATCGCTCAAAATTCGATTGCCATACGTGCTCTACAAACGGTTTGAAACGCATTCGTCTGTGGTGGTGGGTATAATGTCGTGTTATTCGGATTGATTTCGGGCCGATCGATATTAAACGTTCGCTCTCCGACTGTTACGCTAATTGCGCAATGTTTTCGTCGGTGATAACGATGTTCTAATTTACGGACAGAATGACGTGGTTTGCATATTGCATTGTGCTGTGGTAATATCAACGGATTTCAACCACCTATTGATAGAGATCCGCAGTTATATCGGCGCGCGAAAGGAAATCGTCCGTGACGTCATACGATAACGGATTGTGTAATAGGTACGCATACACAACTACACGATTATAATATTGCAAACGAATCGACGATGAAAATAAAAATTGATTTAAAAAAAAACGAATCGAAATATTTGGAAATTTCAATGATGATATTATTATATCATTACAGCGAGGCCGCGGGATCTCCCCCTCCTTTCGTCGATGACGACAATACGGTGCGCGATTTTACATTTTTCTGCATCTCGATTTCTTCTTCATTGTCCTTGATGACGCGCTCCTCTCCCCGTATTGCATTTAGAGACGTACGTCTTGATGATAATAGACGCGCGCACCCGCAACAACGACGTTCACGATTCGACCGGGTTTTCTCTTCTTCCGATCGGAAAATATGATATTACAATATATTACACGGCGCACAAAACGCGTGTCCGGCGCTGTCGAAAACCACCGCGGCTGATTTATTAACCGTGTGCCGACGTGGACTGCGAGCGTTTCCATTTCGACGGTCTGCCGTCGCACCTAGACCACTGACCCGAGTCGTCCGGCGAAAATTCGTTGCACGCCGTTGGTATTATATTTCTCGTACCGATCGCAACGCTCGAACGAATCGGTTTCCGCGGCCCCGGAACCCGCATTCAAACGTAAAAAGTCATATGGCACATCGTCTGCCGACCGTTCAACACGAACTAATCGTTTAACGATGCCCGTCGAATCGCGCTGCCGTCGGTTGGCAAAATCAGAGACGGTTTTGAAGCAAATTCACTGCGACAGTGATGATAATGTAATACTTTTATTAGCTACGATGTTCGTGCCGTTTGACATTATAGGAGAACTTTTTTTTCCCCGGCTCAGACGTCATGTAGATACGCGTTTGGTGATTAACCGCGGACGGAGGGAGAATGGATACGACTGTTACGACCGACCTTTTTAATTGCCGAACGTTGCGCGCCTGTATGCTTCTTAACACGCGCGACCACCGATGGTGTGGTGCGTTTTTTTTTTGTCCAGCCTAAAGCGAATCGCACGTCGAGATAATATATTGTTATCACCGTCCTTTTTTGCAGTAAGAGCGCGCCAAAGAGCCTAACCGGCTGAATTTAAATTTCACGTTTCAATTTCAATCAAATCATCTGCACGAGTGCACGCGTTTATTCATGTATTATTGCGATAAAAACAAAACTTCCATGTTTTACGTAACTTATTAAAAAATCAAAACCACCGTTTTATTCTTATCGCAATAAGAATAATATTTAATACAATATATAACAACTGGTAACGCGCGTATTTTTTCGAAGAATCTATCTAATATAATATATGTAAATACGAATAGAATACAATTTCAACTACGATAAGGTACACCTAATATTTATAATTCACTATTTATAGTATTACCTATGTGTTATTACTGATAATACGAGCATTAAGTATTCACTTGGTACGGTATGGAGCTCGAGTTTTTGTTAATTTTATTCCTACCCGTCCACCGACCCGCCCGCGATATTGCGCACGAAGCGATTGCTTTGGAACGTCCTAAATCCTGCCACCGCGCTGCACGCGACGTAGAAATTACACGGCGATCAAAATGTTAAACGCGAAAATGAATTTTAATTAACTGACGCGCCGCGATGATAGATGTACGTGGATGCGACGCGTTGGACTTTAATGTGAGTAATTATTTTATCGAATTCCGTAAAGATAATACACGTTCACAAATTCACTAGTATCGACGTCTGCGGATTTTCTAATAATTATTACTCGTTTTTCGACGTTCACACTGCGCCCGTCGTATCGTGTAATTCAATTTTCGTCATCGTCGAAATATGAAAATAACATCGTTAGTTCGCGTGAGTGTTTTCGTAAACACGTTCATTGTTACCGTTATGTCGTGACGTTCGATACGTAAAGGATTCCTCTTACGATTTTGCGATTTACTAACGAGGTCAAAATCATACTCAGTGGTTATAGATTTAGTTTCGTTCGGTTAGGTCAAAGTGGCTTAAAATAAATGGAGGGATGCCTACATTTTTAAAAATACTTATTATTCATTTCATATTACAAAAAAAAAAGTAATAATGATGATAAACATAATTGTATTATTGTATATAACTAATATTAGAACAATCATTAAAAAAATAAAAATTTTGAAAAATACAATTTTTATAAAAGAAACAATCTTTGTATAAGTATCATAAGGGAGATGTGTATAATTTTGAAGAAGAAAAAGTGGAATGATGAAAAATTTTAATTTTAATAAGTGGAGGAATACCACCTTCGACCACCGCTTATGAAAAGAGTAGTTATTTTTAAGCACGCACTTCGTTAATTATTGGACGTAAAAATGTCGAGTTCTATATTATCGCGAAACGTTTCTCCGACAGACCGACGAGACTCGGTCGAAAATTCTTTGTCAAGACTATAAGAATAATATAATATTATGTCTACATCACTCGACCGGCTCAAATTCGGATTATAGCCGTCTGTGTATACTTTTCCGAGTTTGTCACCAATATTCGCGCATACGATTCCGGACTCCGCTTACGCGACGAAAATGAAAATAAACACGTGAAAATAGGCCGTGTTGGAACCACATTCGGCGATACGCGAATAGTCGCGTTACCCGTCCGTCGCACGTTCGCCACTTGGGCGAGCTTAATCCAAAGCTCCGAGGGTTTCGGCACGCACTTCTCCGAGTGAAAATACACGCACGCGCCTTCGTGTATTTATAATCGTATCCTCTTTTCTCGAGACGAAGCCGCCACTCAAAAGGATTTCGCGTACATAATTCGCCGTGGATTTGACGCGAACGCGCGCGAGTAATATTTAAAAGTCCTTTTATGACGCTATACGCGATTTATACAGGTGTTCCTTTGTCTTTTGTTTACCGACTTTAACCGAACCGGGATTATGATTTGAGACACGTGACGGAGCGTTAGAAAAGTCACCCGTTGTCAGCGACTGCAGACGACTGCAACCTCCGCGCGAATAGTATCTTTCCAAAGGTTAAATCACCGTTTAATCCGTCGATTGAAAAAAAAAAATTAGGAATCATTTTTCGCAGAACTATTCTGCAGCAGGCCGAGTCGATTTTACCGAGGGACCCCTCCGAGTCGTTATTTTCATATGTATCTTAAAGTTCCTACTCGGTATTGCGTCTACGCCGTCGTTTCACTTCGACCGGCGTGTTTATGGTTAAAAAAAAACACGCGAAACCAACTCGTTCAATCAACACGACTTGCCTATTAAATGCACACTACTACGAACGTTCCAAGTGCTCCTACACTAAAATAACGTATATTTTACACGAAGTAAAACAATCATGTTACGTTCTCACATACGTCGCGTACACGACGAGGCGCGGCGATTAAAAAAGTCATTTTTTTATTCGTGCAAAACACGATTGCATTTTCAATGTATAAAACACATAACTCGTGAATATTAAATGTTAGTGTTGCGAAAAAATCTCTGCTTTTCCTATATCACGCCGGTTCACGTTACCGCCACCGTACCTGTCAGCGAGTGTTATGTACACAATTCTGAAGAAAAAACTTGGCACTCTCGCGCCAAGTGAATGTGACAATTTCCGTATTATTATATTTACTTTTTTTTCTATCCGACGGTTTCAGCACTTTAATTGCCTTAACGCGCTCACGAGGGTAAAGAACAAAAAAAAAAACGAAACGAAACGAAACCACCACAAACCCGTATACGGTAATACACCACGACTGTGTAACCTAACCTATATATACTACCAAGTGTACTAATAACACTGCGCGTATATACGTTATAAACTTACAACGTACGCTCGTTTAAAACGCGAACACAGTGGAACACCAAATCCATAAAAACGCCTTTGCTCCGTTTGTAGGTCAACGAGTTCGTTTTCCTTCGGTGAATATCAAACTCGTAATCAAACTATTGTCGAAACTTTTCGCACGCGTTTCTCGCGACCCGATGATATATCGCTGCTACGATAAGCGCCTAATCACTCTCGATACGACCATATTATGCCTCATTAGACGAACGAATCGATACGCACATGCCAAGACGAAGGGGGGTTTTTTTTTTATTCTTCTCGTCGATCGACGTCGAGCACGTCGCACGTTCGTCACCGTGTTTTATTACAATACGAACGCGTCACGCGGGATAGTCGTAAAACGATATTATGAACTAAACTTTTCGATCGCGAACCGTTATAATATATATCATTATACGGGTTTTATTACCACTGTCGTATATTTTAAACGTTCGAGTCGGGCGATCCCGCAGGCGTGCACGGCTCTTTTTCACGTGTGTGCGTGTGCGGGATGACGGGTAGCATTATAATAATTGATTTCAATCCCAATAGGCATTCCGCCGCGAGTTTTATGCGTTTTCCGAAGGAACACGGTACACAATTAAACACTCCGGCCCGTTGATAATAAAATCGTTTTCGTACGCACAAAAAGTTATAAAACGAATGGCACGGCACGGACATTAAGATTAAAAACGTCAAAGCCATGATTGTTATGTAATACGTCTACGCGTGACGACTTCGTTTACAGAATTTCTGGTTGAAAAGGCGTAGAGTTCGAAAGAAGAAAAAAACAAGAAAATAGTCAATGCGTAAGGCACTCCGATCAGCCCTTTGAGTATACAGCTAGTATAAATAATGCCATTTATAATAAATGCTAAATGAATTGTTATTATTCAAAAATGCCAATGCTCTACAGACATCGTGGCCAACGACCGCGTGGAGACGAAAATCAAACGAAATATTTTTAATCACATGAATACCTATAATATGATGTGTTTTGAGTAATACGATACGATTTCGGACGTCAGATTAAATGCATCTACCAAACACTGTTATAATGCAGGGATTGCATTTTATATAATATTAAAACGTACGTCCAAGTGTTTGTTTATTATATTATTATCGAGGAGGGGGAAAAAACGGAAAACGATTGTTTTCTTTTTTCTTTTTAAAAGGTACTCGGTTGAAAGTCGAAATTCTCAAATCGTCTACCCTTCGTAGCACCAACGTCCCATCATCGAGTGTATCAATATACTTTATAGGCACGGCAAACGCTCTCGCGGATTAGGTCACGTATTATGAATAAGTATATTGTGTTGTACGAACATACACAAAGCGCGCGCGTATTGTGTGCCACGCTCATAGACACGCGAAATAATCGTGTTAACGATTGCATTACGCGCGGATCTAGGTAATTGTCGATTTGTCCGGAGAATAAAACAATATTTCGAAAAAGCGAGAGGGAAAAAAAACCCGAACGTATCAATTGGCCGTCTCGAGACCCGTATTGTTCCGCGCTTATTCAACGCGATATTATAATATTTGCTGCAGTCCGCGAGCATTACCCTATTGTCGTCGTAATGTTAAAACACCGAGAGCGCGCGTTTCCACCGGACGATTTCTTTAAACATTTTTTCCGCTTCTAGAACGCCATTGTATACGACCGCGTGCACACTATTTGTGTAGCGCGTTAATGAGTTTATTGTACATGTGAACCGCGTTTGCGTTTTCTAAATGCAAACAATCGAAACTGATGAATGAGTATTAAAAAAAAAAAAACCGATAACAATAAAATAAAACAATATTTTCCCGATGAAAGTATATTATAAGTATATATTATTTTGCGTGTGTGTGTGTGTGTGTGTGTAGTATACAGAGTGTGCCTCGAGGATTAACTACTTTTAATTAGTGGGAGTAATGACAACTAATAGCTGAAACGAGGACTAAAATATACCCGCTTAAATATAATTTACAATTATTACGGTTGTGTTATTATTAGAGACAAAAAATTTATGTTAAAGCTTGAAATGGAATAAGTACCCACATGTACAAAAAAAACCTTCAAGTATATATATATATATTTTAATATTATCTAAAAAGGAAATTAAAAATAGGTATGCAATTTCAAAAAAAAACTTGTATTCCGTACGCTACGTTGTATAAGAGTTTGCACGTAAATTAACACATCGGCGCCCGCGGAAATAATATTGCAAAACACGCGGAAAGAGAGTACTCTTATTATAATAGTGACACTGACACTATCGACTCAATCGTTTTATGACGAATCGAAAAATACTAATAAACGTTTTAAAAAATAAATAAACATGATATTCGTCTGAATGAAAATCAAAAATACGGATTTCAATCTTGAAACGTGGTATATTATCGTAGTAAACATTTTCAACCGCCGAGAATACATTTTCGCGTTGTATAAAGTGTCGTATATCCGTTGTGAATTCACCGGACTGAATAAAACGCCAAAAAAAGCTTAGATATATGTATACATAGACCTAATTAAAGCTGCATAATCTCGAAATAAAAAAAAACACGTAGTGGTGACGTGAAAATCCGGTCCCCAGTCATTATTACCACCGTTCATTAATATGTACGCGTAACGTCCTGTCCACACGCGTGACGTGTATTCGTTGTATACACGTGGATAAGGGGGGAAGGGGGGTTTTAGCGTAATGAGCTCCGTGCGCAACGCGGCGCATCGCACGCCGCACACGACGACGACGATCGACGCGCAAAATAAAAACGAAAATATACGATGAATTTGTTCCGTTCGGTTTTTCACGCGGACAATGGTCCGTGTGCAAAAAACGACCCACGGTCTCGGGCCGTTCAAAAGCGAAACGGCTCGACCACTCGACGACGACTTCAATATTATATTATCATTCGCCATTATTATCGCGTGTTCGCCCATCGTCGGCGGCCCTCACGGCACCGGTCTATCGAGTGTTCGCGGTGAAAACAATACAGGGTAATTCGAAAGTCTTTGTCCAATTTCAGAAATTCGCGTTTATTTTTTCGAAGACACCGAACGGAACATAATCGTTCGCGACGTTCGTATATCCGCGCCGAACTTCTAATTTGCGGCGCTCCGCCTTGTGGAAAAACCAAATCGTCGTTCTCTGGCTCTCCGCACGTGACTCCGGGAGCGACAACAAACACCCTCGACGGAGAGGACGATCTGACGATTTGGCGGTTTCACATTGACCACCGCGTTTCCCAGATCTCGTTTCGATTTTGTTTTTTTCCGACGAGACCAAGTCAAAAATAATGAGTTTGCGTGCCACTTTCCCCGAAATACCACCCGGACGTCATAAATAGCGTGACACGAGACACGATCAGATACACATGCTGTGTCGGGTAGCCAGAAGAGGTCATGTTACCGAATATTCTTATCCCCCCCCCCGCCGAAATTTGAGCTTTTCGAGACAACGTTTTATTTTCCTATTATTATTCCGCGTTTTCGTTTTGAAAACGAACATTGCGCGTTTTGAAATCGGACAAAGACTTTCGAATTACCCTGTATAAATGTCATACTATAATCGGCGACGCACGCTGCACCTAGCGGATGACGGCAGGATTTTCACGAGCGAGAGCGAATGCTATTGATATCAAAAGTGGGTTCCCCCTCGATGTCATGCCGTTGCAGTGTTGATTTTGTTCGGATTTTATTATTATTATTATCACTTTTTTTTTTTAATGTAATCGACCTTGTCGTCCGTTTACACTCGTCGCAGGCGAACACGCGACGAGGCCGCTGCACAGGTTATTTGGTCACGTCACGCGGTTATTCATATTGGTCGATCGTAACTCACATACCATGGTATAAGGCCGATGTACGTCCGATGGAAATCAATACGAAACGTTCGGAAATCGTAGAAAATCAATTTTCGACGTTTCGCAAACCGTAACGACGGCGTCGCGAGTAGGAAAACATTGAAAACTCGGGGGGTTAAAATATTATGTTCAGTTGTGCCCGCCGCGAGTGTGGGCGATTTCGATTTTCAGGACGATAAAAATGTCGAATTTACATCACGCGGTTCATAAAATTCAACGATTTTTATCTAATATACGATAAAACGTTAAATAATTTTTCGAGATGTGATGAAACCGTATCAGAATCCAATATTATCAGACACTATTTTAAAACCCAATGGATTTTTTTTTTTAAAAATTAATCGAAAGTTTTAGACGATTCGGCAGGACATCGGAGAAGAATGCGAAAATGTATGGACATTCGAGTTCGTTTGCACGTCATCGTCCGTATTCGTGTCAAACGTGTGTCAAGTGTATACTCGATTTTGCTATAACTAGCTACTTTACGCGAAAGATTGTATCGCGTTACATATTATTTAAAAAAAAACAAAACGATTTCCCGCAGTCCATAAATCGTAGACGCGATTAAGTAATTAGAATTCAATACATACGATATTGTGTTTTACACCTCCGTCGATTCGTCGTATTCGCGTGACGACGAAACGCATTAGAGTATAAAATATAAAATATTATATAATTGTTTAAACGACTGCTTCCGATTCGAGCTTTGCTAGCGAAAAGTATAAACATGACAAGTCGTTTTGATTGATTTTTAATAAGAATAATAAAAAAAAAAAAGAAGAAGCAATATAATATCGTCGCCGATTTTTATCGTCTGTAAACATCATAACATCTCGACGGACGTTTTTTCACGCCCCTCGAGAGACCGCCGGACCAATAGACGAGCTCGCTAATGCTATCTGTCCGTTCGGTTTTCGACGAGACCGCGCGCGTGACGCGCGGCAATTGTAATATTGTAATTATTTCAGATCGGTCGCGTAACATCTGCAAGCCGCGCCGGAATCGATTACCCGCGGAGAAATTATGTACAGCCGTACAATATATACGCCGCTCGCGGTGATTACAATATTGTACTCGACTAATTTCCCGAGTAGAAGTCGGTCAAGTGATTGTCGATATATAATATAACAGCAGTAGTATCGCGCGGTTAAACCTTTCAAGTCGTCTGACGAGAAATTCCGTACACGTGCACCGCGTACACAATATTGTGCGGCGACGATTCCGCGATCTTCCGTCGGATCGAATAACCTGCGCGCCGCGTTATAATATTATTATTGTAACGCGAATATTCAATGAGGCGGAGTCGTGAGATTTCACAATGTCTGTTTTGATTTACAACGGGCGGCAGAAAGTATTCAATTTAGACAACACTGCCTATATTATAATACTATGTGTAAAGATAGGTACGCGATCCGTCTGTAAATTCGACACGAAGCGTTTCGAGAAATTAATTATATTACTTTAAAAAACACACAGAAAATATTTTGTTCGCGTAAGAATTATTTATTTCTAACGATACGATTTATACGTTCGGTCTCGTTCGGTACGAAATTACTTTTACAATTCTCCACGCGAAAAGCGATTATTCGTTTGCGGTAACCACTCTAGCCGACTTAACTCGGTGCTACAATTATCCCTCCTCTATAAAAGAGATGTTCCGTTTTTTTCCCCTACAATACCAGACGTTGGCTGGCCGGATGAATTTCATTCGGACGCAATCGTACGCAATAAATCGCCTTTGAACCTCATTGATTTTGACAATTAGGCATGACTTAGGGTTCCTGAGCCGGATTCTATGACTGAACCAAAATATAATGTTTTTTGACATTCGGGGTCCATATATAGTTTTATACGTTCACTCGGTATAATCTGGGTTTCCGAGAAGCGTTTTTGCAAAAATGATTATCGAAAGAAAGGTCAGATGATAATGGTACACCAATATCGACGATCGGTAACACAGTACAGTTAATATTGTTTGCGAAAAAAAAAGAGGGAAAAGAACGGTTTTTTACTATTCAATACGAGCGACGCAGAAAATGAATTAATCATGAACAGTGAAGGAGTTAGACTTTTTTTGGAGCGGTATTTTTTCTCGATAGGTTACTATACGGTGTTTTAACAATATCGTCGTTACCTATTGTCCGTTAATTTTTATGAACTCATAATAACGTATACAATAGTTTACAAAAAAATAAATATGAATTACTGTGAAAAAAAGAGAGAAAAATAATAGAATAATAAATAATAATAAAATGTTTGAAGGTACGTGAGCATCTGATAAATACATTATAACATTATCATAATATATTCTTATTACGTATAATAATAATTATAACAATTGTACTCCGAAACTGGATCGAATATCTTTCTATTAGAAATATAAACATTTTACGATATTTTAATATGAAATAGATACGTTCAAATTGAAATTTGATAATTTATTCTGATTTCTAAACGATTAGTGTTTAGATACCGGGGTTTTTTCCTCTTATACCGGTATAATAAAATAATATAGAGCAACTTTAAGCTTATAGAGGAGGGGGTAGTTACCGGTTGTTATATTGGCTAATTAATGAACTAGTATAGATTAAATAGATAACATATTAAATATATCAAATTTTGAGGTTTTATGATGAACTTTATCTTATGCTGAGGCGTGTATACTGTGAACAATCTATCTGCACGTACTACAGCAATAATGAATGACGGTTAAAAATGTATTATCATTGAAAGGGTTATTTAATTCATACTAATTTATTAATTAACCAAGCGTGTGTATACTCATATCCTCTACTTTAAACTTGCATTTGTGCAACAAATTTTTTGCAACAATATATTGTTCGATACGTTGAAATGTTCATAACGATTAGCACCGAAAGACAGCGGTTTTACAATTTTTTTCAGAAATAAAAGTTATTTTTCCCAACTTTTAAGGGAAATATGAAAACGCGAATTCGACTAGAAGTGTGACCCCCAGCTATGAAATCGTACTCAAACACTAACGTTTACAAAAAAAATAATAACAACAGTAACGCCTACGTAGACGTTTCGGGTCGTCACGGAGGGCGCCCTGTATAGTTGTAGCGTATATAAAACATTAAAACGGCGCGTGCAGCGAAATAACGCGAGTATAAATTATCGTGCGTACCGCGAGGCGGCGACTAGCTGATCGATTTCCGTGGAAGACAAAACGTCCGAACGAGGGGAAAACTCCGGCGAGCTCGCAAAGTATATATTATTATAACGCGGGGTCGCTGTCGAGACCGCGACCTCCGCGTATATGATAGTAGAAAATAACGTCGATCGTAGCTCCTTTTGCGCGAGAAAAAAAATAATAATAATATTATTATCATCATCATCATCGTTGGATTAGTATGATGGAAGCGACGGAAAGAATAAACGCAGCGCTTGATCGCATCGAGGTTATTATTATTATTATTTTTGTTTTTTTTCAAAAACAATATAAATATTTTACGACGATAACGTAAGAGACGGGATTTAATGCGATTTTTCGAAAATCCTCCACGCCGCCGCGGATAACGCGTTTTATTAATATCATATGGAATATTTTATATATTGTTCGCGCACGAAAAATAAAAGGACCCGCTGCGACACCCGTCGCTCTTCAGAAAAATACGGACGTCATACTCGCTAGATACAATATTATTATTATTATTCCGATACGCGCGCGCGCGTCCTTGTGTGTCGCGAGGTCGCGGAGCATAGAGAAATCGAAATCTCCTACGTGTCGTTTTATTATGTACAACGCGCGATGTGGGTTAGGTTCCTGCGGTTTATTTTATGTCGCAGCGGTCCGCCGTCGGTCGTCACCACGAGCATAACGACTAGCAAATAATAACCGATAACGGGTGTATAATACTCCTATGCTTATATCGATCCGACAGATTCTTCTACGAGAGATCTAAAAAGACGCGACCACTTTTCGACGGCAGAAATGCACCGAAACCGTAATCGCGAAACCCCAGAGGCGTGGTTATAGGCACAACATCACAGGGGGATATTATTGTCATCAATACGTATAGGATGTATATACACGGATATATACATTTTTTAAGAAAACCTAACGCTTTTTTTGTCGACCGAAAACTACAAAACAAATTCGATTAATAAAAGACACAAAACAATCGTGAGAAAATAATCACAACGATAGATCTATACGTTTCGCGGCTGTTGAGCTAATTCGTTTGAATATTAGAACGTTATCGTCTCCGGGACGTGATAAATACAGTTTTATTAACTATCGATTCATTATCAATCCATTCGATTACTACTTTATATGTAAGACGTATTGAGTTCTTAGACATAAGAAAAAGAAGACCTAAAGATTCAACACCTAAAAATATCATCCATATTCAATAACGATTTTTGCAATACTCTTCGGTAAAGCGACTTATTTTAGTAAAAACTACATGTCTAAATGATAAATGATAAAATCGTAATAAAAGATTTACCTGGTCATCTAGTTTCAACGTCGATACGGCAACAACACAACTGCGGCATCGTCCTGTAATGATAATTACATTTGGTTATTAAAATTGATATTAAAACGTTCTTTACACAGTAATTGAAATTAATCGGTTGAGCTTAAAAATAATTATGGCGCACGCACGCAACGGCGAAAAAATCAACAACGTATTTCGGACGACCTTGTCCGACGACGATTCGAACACGAATTAAACGATAAAAACCTAATAGAGAAAGCCGACGCTTTCGGTCTATTCTATTTCACATCGTTATCCTTATTTCTGGGTGTACTATATAATATTGACAGACAATAGGTGGTGTATAATTACAAACGAAATTATTTAGTATTTGAACTTTGAACACTGCTGCGAATATCATCGAAAACGGCTCCCCGCATTAAATAGATTTGCTCCGGTTACGCCCGTATTTTTCTACCTATAGTACAATACAGACACGTGTCATCTCAAAATAAACCAGTCTTCACAGTAAACTTTAAAAATATACGCTTACAAGTATAAATTTTATAATATAAATTCCCGTCTTTCAAATAATACACGTCAGGGGAAATAACTTCTATTCCATTATATCTAAACGCGTGGAATAAAAACAAATAATAAAAAGTTTTGTTTTCGCTCTGGAAATGTCAACTCTGTCGGTTCAGTATTGCGTTTGCCCGCGCAGACGGCATCAATCTTTTGTCAGCAGCCCGTGCAGTTTAAAAATATTTCATTACGCGTTATCGTATTAAAATCGTCGAAAGAATCACTTGAAACGGCCAAGTGACGCGCGTTCAAAAGTATTGCCTCCCTGTACAGCGCGCTCGTGAGTAGGTAGGGTGGGGGGGGGGCTTATCTCGAATACAAACGGTTGTAAAATCGTTAATTTCGTTACTCCGCGTTGAACGTGGCGGAGAAAAAATCGTTTCTATCGGGCGTTCGCGGCAGTTTCCGTAACCCTAGATGTAGTGACGATGATATTGTTAAACTCGACGCCAATTCCCGTCCGTTTCTCCAATTACGTGTGTAAATATACTCGCGTCAATGTACCTACAACATGCCTGACAGATTTATATTCTATGCACATACGTTGCAGACTCTAGAGTATTATACTGGTGTGGTGGAAATTTCCAAAGGGTATTATCAAAATCCAAAACACGGAGTCGTATTACAGATAAGCCGTGTATCGATACCCCTCGGCTATTATTACCGCGGTTTTAACCTGCGGATATGTAAGACCCCGATTCAAAACTATAACGATATTAAAAGAAAACGACAGAACATCGCACCGAGATGTAGGTATTAACAAATGCAAAACGGGCCACCACAACAACCACATTACGTTATGTTATATGTATGTCGGTAATAATAATTCATGAAAAACAAAAAATATGAAAGAAACATAAAGCTGAGTATGAAACGATTAACCGTCTCCGCAGGTACAGAGTCTTTTGCCCCTCCCCTACACGCGGTTGCAAACGTGACGTACAGAAATAGCAATCGACGCTCGACCGAAACATTCGGGTCGGCCAAAAACTTATAGATTTATATTAGCAGTGAAAATTATTATTTTTCGTATACGTGGTGTGTAAAATGCGCTCGTCTCGCGGAAAGTCTGTTCGCCGACCGTGAAAAAAAAGACTGCGTCATAACATCGCGCAGAGCTTCGCGGGTGTCGGCGAGTTCTTTGTCTGTACACGAGTACGCGATATCGAAGTCTGTGCCGCGTCTGTCGCAGCTTTGTCAACAACGTGATATGGCGTTTGAACTCGACGTAGAAAATAAAATAAAAAACCCGTAACAAAACCGCTAGTTTGTGGAGGACATCAGTATACGAACTGATAACTCTGAAAATAATTACATGTTCGTTAACGACGACGAGGGAGGTCGGTCGCGCGTCGCGTGGTTAGTATATGAAACGTGCCTTTTTCTCGTGCGCGGGCTGTAGGTAGATAAGGTGAATAACGTGCGCGCGGAACAGCAGTCTTGGAACGTATTATTATTATTATTATTATTATCGTGTGACGGGTATACGCGCTAATTACGAAAAGGACGCCCGCCACCACTTCACGGCCGATTTAATTTCGTAATTAATTGCTAAATCCTTTTTCTCGGCGTGGAAGGCTCTCTCTCACTCTCTCCTTCTTTCTCTATCTCCGTGTCATCCTGGCGTCGTTCCAACCGATTTTTATTATTATACCGTCTCTTCTTTTTCGTTTCCACCGAGACAGTTCCCCACCTACACATAGTATTATACCGACGCGTATTGCGACGGATCGCTGCCGGCCGCGGTCGTCGTCATTAAAAAACGTCAACAGAATAAATCAAAAATATCCGAACGACACCGGTGACCTCGAGGACCGCGCGCAGCAAGCGTGTGCGGTATTTTCGGTATCTTTATTATACGATGTAAATTGCCACCTATAATAGCGACTACGCCCGCAGCCGATGCACCCGGCGAGAGTACATTTATTCTCATGTGCGACGCAAAAACAACTCGGTTGCGCGCTCGTCAAACGGCGGAGTAAATAGTCGAGCGGAATCGGCGAGACGACGACGGACGTTTACATATATAACGGCGACGGCGGATAGGAACCGAGTACGATACAATTGGACCGATGCCGCGGGACGCGAGTCGGTAAACCGAAAAATCGTTAGCGTATACCTTCTACGGAAATCCTCTGTGACATATTCTAACACACTTTAGTTATACGTTATTACTCGACGACCACAATCCGTTTCCGTAAAGTTCCGCGAGCACCCACGTTTAGAAGCGGATGTCTGGTATATTATCTGAATAGGAGCTCGAGTACCGCTTTCATAATTGGGACGAATGGGTCGTATACCTAGCCTTTGAGTGCCAACACTGAATCGCTCTCCGTATTTATATATGTTGTCCGTTGAAAACATGTTATTATTTACTTACAATTTACGTATAATACCCAATTTCACTAAGAAGTCAACAATTAAAAGTGATAACGTGTGTGTGGGATTATACTTTAAATCCGAATTTGAGATACTAAAATAAAGTCGAGAGACAAGAACTTATTTTTTTTAAGCATATTTTTGGAGGCCACTGTCTATATCGTAGTCGATTTCGCTGCGGATAGAAATCTGTAAGAATGCACTCTCGGTAAAGTTTTCGAGAGACGGTAATAATTATAAGTAACGTCATAATATCATACTATAAATGGTATATTTGAGGGATTTTCGTTTACCTCGATCGGGATGCCATAGCGAATGTTAATTCGATCGAGTTGAAATTAAAATGTCAGCAATATATGCAAGTCAATCGCGTTTAAAAATATAAGAACAAAAACGGCGATCGACAGGTAAATAGAGATACGAGACGATACCGGATATGATAGTCAATACATAAACATCATGTACTAAACACATATTTATTTTTCGCAAAGCCTATTAATACACCGTTTTATGTCCGATCGATCGATTTGAGTAAGCGAGAAATCGCTGTATTGTAAGTATATCGATACGCGGCACTTCCGATTTTCGCACGCGTGTTTTTCATGCGTTTCGGAGGAAGTTTTCTCATTTTTCTCCCCTACGCCTATCGCGAAGAAAGTCTACGATAACGGAACATTATATTGTACACGGGCAGAATTTCAAAGTTTCGATGGTCGTTCTTATAAGTTTTTTTTTCTACAAAAACTCCCTCCGCACCTACATAATATGTATTGTCATCGACCCTCGAGAGCCGCGTGCTGCACGCGTGTAACGGAAGTGTCCCAGACACATAAATAACACGTACTTACGCACATTATTGACAGGTTCACTCACATCGTCGTCGTCGTCATCGCCGTCGCGTATGCGGTGCGCCGCGCGAAAGGTCTCGCGCCCCGGTCGATCGGCGGCCCGTCAACATCGCGAAAAACACATACACACTGCACACGTCGTTTCGATATATAAGTCCCTGGGAAATAATAACCGATCGAACGTACGTTGCGAAAACGGTCCGGACAAATACTCGCTCTGCCATTTTCATTCTCTTCCTCTGACCGTCTCTATCTCTGTTTCTTATTAATTTTTCTCTCCACCGCCTCGTTTGCACGTCTTTTATTACACCTGCACCGCAGTCACCGGTCACCGTCGAGAGTTTTTGACCGTTTCGCGCGCCAATATTTCGCTTAACTTCGTATAGACGTTATTATATATATATATATAAACCGTACTAGCGTCGGCAGTTAAACAATGCCCTATTGTCAAGTCGTACGTATATACATATTATATTTTGGCAAAGAACGCGACTGCTTTCGAATCGATTTGTCGTGTACGCGTTGTTCGGATTTAGCTTTAATTCTATTCTCGCGCAAAACCGATTACCTGCTGTGCGCACAAATGTTCCACTCTGCGGTCGAGCGTTTAACTACTATATATACTTTATTTTAATTAATTCTTCCCTTTGAATTATAGAAAGAATTGCCGATTTCCTGCGTCTTCTTCGGGTAGAATTTAATTTACCGTCTTAACGGCCGACTATTCAAAATGTAACCGGGAAAAAGAGGCGAAACCAATTTTAAACTTAATTTACTTTTAAAAGGCGGATGGCGAATTGTAAAACAATGCAATATTCTACGCACAGTTGATTATAAAATAATAGAAGCTTCAATTTCGTTACATGCGCAGGGAAAAAGAAAAAAGAAAGAAAATGAACAGAACACTTTTATACTTATTCACTTAACGGAAAGAAACCGAATGCTCGCCACCTGCTGCAGCTAGCGAGTGAGGAATATGATTCACTTTTTTTTCTTTTTTAATGGGACGCAAGTATAGTATTAAAACAATAAAAAAATATAAGTATTTATTTCATAATAGTCATTTAAAAAGAAAAAACGTATTAAATGTAATCGTTCGAACTGTGAGTAGACGCGATATAATAAAACAAATAATCCTACCACTATAGATATTATAGTGACTGTTAATATTTTAGTTATTCAGTTTTACCATTAATTGAAATTAGTACGAACCGATCAAACTAAACGTATAGAATTTATCTTATTTTAATAAAAATTAAAAATTTAAATCGAATAAAAATCGAGTACACTGTTATTAAATTATACAAATTACAACTACAATATTTTCCAATGAAAATATCGGTTGCTATTCAAATCACGTGGTAAAATTTGAAATTGATTTTCGGCTTTTTTCCCATCTATAATCGTATGAAATACTTTCGAGTATTTTAAAACAGTCGAATATTATGAAATTTCACCGAGAAGCGACGAACGCGGACGTAGATAGTGTTCCGAACTTGTGACAGTCACATCGTGTTCACTTAGTTAAATTAGCTGTGGTGTAACGCAGAGACATTACGTTCAATTAGGTAGCCGTGCGTCATAATAAATCACGTGAATCGTCTTAACGCGAAACAAATGTCTTGAAAAAGTCTCTGAGAACGGCGGGAAATTAATCTCGTCAGGGTCGGAAGCGTTTAGAATTCGAAAATATCACGTTGAATCTCGCAGCGTTCGAATCGAAATGATTAATTTGTGAAAAACGTTTGATCGCTAATATGCGCAATACGATATTATGATACGGGAGAGAAGTATTCAAACCGCACAGTCGACCCGCAATGAACGACTGCAGCAGAAACGAATTTCTGAAATCGTTCGTCAGTTATCTAACGAGATATTTCGTCATGTATAGTAATATTAAATAATATATGATAACGACCCACGCACGCCGCAAAAGCGCGTTCGTTTTGATACTGGCGAACGCGAAAATATTTTCCGAGTGAACGTCGTGAAATATTATCGATTGTATTTTACCATCGTAATTATCGTTATTATTATTATTACTGCTATTGCCGAGAGAAAACCTACCGCGATTCGTCATTATTAGCGTATATTAACAATCGGATTGAATACTGAAATTTAACAGCGCAGATTTCTTTACCGAATTAAGCACGCGACGCAAACGCTGTTATAATAATGCTACGAATACAAAATGATTAGGTGACCGTTCCAAAAAAAAAAATCACCAATGGTTTCTTTATGATATAAAACAGACTACATCCTTTGTTTGTAATGAGACACAGATAATAAATGTATTCTGCCCTTGAAATCTACAAAGCTCGCCAAATTATCTAAGCGCTCTAGAATTTTTTTTTTTTTTCATTGTATATATAAATAGTACCCCAAAATCGCACGTAATAATATACGTCTTGAAAACGTTTGTAGTCGCAGTAAAAATACAAAAACTAATTTTCAGTGTAAACGTATGATATAAATAATTATTTCATTACATTACATACTATATCAATAGACATTGTAATTATCATTTGCTTTTATTCGTTATGTTTTACAACGGTATAAATCTACTAAATTATATCTCATTTTCTCGAGTGCAAAAAGGCAATTTCTCCAATACCTGTTTACGAGAATCTAACAAAAAAAAAATAAAAATACGAATCGCGGGTAATGTTCAATACAATATAACAGCATGTTTTCCATTCCAACAAAATCTTTGTTGTATTTTCAATTCGAAACGTAAAAAGACATCGGGCGCTGAGACGCGAGTAGGTATTGATTTTTGAAATTTCGCTTAAAACGTTTTTAACACAATCCGAATGCTGTGAATAAAAATTATCGAATTCAGCTGTTTGAATTTTGGTTAGAATCTCTTCAAGTAAATTAAATAAGATTTATAATTATAGTTGAAATTGATTACATAAAAATAAAAATAAAAAACGATAATTACTGATATTGTATTTCGATTATCTACAACTATTAGATATACCATAGGTGGGTACTCATCGACGCACATGAGACGAGTTGAAACGTTAAATAATAACGAGAAAAGTAGGTAGCAATAATAAAACCGAATATTCTGAAAAGCATCAACAGTTAAATGTTCATGACGTGACGTCGGTAAAATGTTCATATTTTAATGGATACAACGTAAAATGGTACGCAGATAGACGATCCATTGTGTGATTCTCCCCCAATATACGAGCTAAGATTACACTAAATATATTGTAATATTGTATCATAAAATGTACATTTCTAAAGTGTACGTGGTCGACGAATCGTCGAAAAAGACGATGAATGTTTATTTTTATTATTACTCTTTAATAATATTATTTTACTCGCTCTCGGATGTATCTACTCTCCGTAGTTACCGATCGAAAAGAAAAACTACGTGTTATTAATGACCTATAGCTATTGGATAATTTAATTTGTTACACGACTGTAGTGTGGCTTTGTGTTTCTTGTGACGACATGAAAATAAGCGACCAATGAAAAACGATGTAAACGCCCGAGGTTAAAACTCAAAATATGGGTATTTACTGTGGCTTATTCGCGGGAAAAGACTCACGGATTCAAACCCTGCTCCTAATATAATATGAATTCTTCGTAAGTCGCTGTAATAACGAACGATGAATTTTTAGATTTTCAATCTCCAACTCGAGGAAAAACAAAAACAAATGTATATTAAGAAAACGATACCGGGTACTATTATAAAACAACATGGTAGACATTTTTAAATAAATTCGAAATTACTATTACTATTTACAAGCGAAATAATTTTGTACGTTTAGGTTTAGCATAATTAAATAGCACGTCTCGCGCCGAGCAAGTCGATATTGTGTTATAGCGAACAATAATATTATTCTGTAAATTAAATACCCGCGCGCGATTATCTGTAAAGTATCTATTACGTTAAAACGTTCATAGAAACGTGATATCATAATTAGTTGTAGAACATTAAGATGTGAAATAGTTGTGTATCGATCGAATCGTCGGTGAATTACATTTTTTCGTACGCTCACGTTACGATATTACGACGTCTATGAGTGTTTGTAAGACACGCAGTTAGTAATGGTCGATCGAATAAGTCCTGTCTGTGCCGCGCGTTTTCCTCGAAGCACAACGCCCGCGTGACACGTCAGCGACGCGGCTCGCATATCATTACGAATTGTACAATGTAGACAAATAATCGTACGCGATTCGACTGCAACGAGATAAACGTTTGTCCGGCACCCGAAAAGAATGATCGATATTCCGGGGGAAAAGTCGTTAACCGTGGTACGAATTTCGAAACTGCGGTACGAAAAATTGTGAAAACATTTTTTTCGGAAAAATTCGATTCCGCGGTGTCTGAGAAACACGGACGAACGGTAGAAACACGAAACGTGTGGAATGACCCGCGCGAAGTCAACGAAACGTGATATTTGTTGCAACACGTGGCGAACGTATTATTATTCCCGTGCGTTTTGAAGTGCGCGATTTGAACGTTATATTATATCATAATATAACGAGATTCAATGGTTTACGGTTTGCGGCGTCTCGAGATTGTTTTTTAAAAGTCTATCCGAAAACAATTCTTAAAACGGTACCCCGCGTGCGCGTTACGCTCGATGGACCTCGGAGGAGATCCCGAGCAAAATAAACTTGCGCCACCGCGACGAACAAATGCGTTTCCGATGCGTACAAGTGGGAGCGGGGGAAAGGGGTAGATGCTGGTGGTCCTTACCGTCGTTATACAGTAGTAATTAGGGTCTGGATGTTGAATCGGTCTTGACAACCTATGGAAATGCATTTACGACGTGAATACGTAAAATTTACTCGGGGTACGGACTGCGAAAAAATGCAAAAAAATAAAATAAAAAGTAATTTAGAGAAATATCGTTCCGCACAGAAAATGTAATCGACATTGGTTCGTGCTCGAGAATGTTTTTTTTCACCAAAGAAACGTCATTTCGACTTACGTTTATAATATGCATCGTGTCTAAAACACGGTCGATAAAATGTTAAAGTCACGTCTCAACATCCGGCCCTCGTAACGTTATAACCAGTGTTAGGACCAAGTAACGAAAAAATCACCCTGACAATCGTAAAGATTGTAACCACGTTAAATGTTATCTGAGATAAAGGATAAATCATTTTTGTCTAGATAAATTATGAATAATTATTTGAAATTTAAAAATTCTAAAATCCATTGATATATAAATACATTCATTGATTAGACAAAAGGTACCATTTCGAACACACATAGTGTCAATATAATACGTTATCTGATTTTACGCGTTGCGTGTCATACTTGACATTGACTCCGTAAAATCAGAAACTAACGAGGCGATAACAAGAGCGGAAACCAAATACGAAACCTCTCAAAATCGTTATACAAATAATAATGGGAAAAAAAAGAACATTAGAGAACGCAAATTAAAAATTTCCATTACGACAGTATACCGACTTTGTATTCGTCGATCGAAAAATAATTTAACGTAATAATTCTCGATTTTAATATTTATCTAGAGACAGGTGAAGTTTTTATCCGAAAGCTAAAATCGCTTATAACAATATTATCGATGATAATATTGTCTAGACGTACTGGTCCCCTAAAACACTGGTCGTAACGAAACAATCGAGTTGACACCGATCGCACCGATGACGAGAGCGTCGACAGCGGACGGTGTGTGAATTGACGAGAGAAAAATATTGTGTTTGTTTGTCTCGCACGACGTATAGGTGGTACGAACGCGCGACGAGTGGTCGAAACAAAAAAAAGGAAAAAATACCGAAAAACAAAATGACCGCTTGAAACGATCGCGTCGTCGTATTATGCGCAGCCGCATCGACTACGACAACGGACGAGTGCAACGGCGAGCGACCGCGTGTTTGGCTACGGCGGCGGCGGCGAAGGCGGCCGGCGGCGGAGGCGGACGACGACGCGGTGGCCGTTGAGACAGACGCCGGTGGACAGGAGGACAGGGGGGCGGGAGAAGCGGACGAACCGCCGCGCCGGCCGTTTTACTGGCCGCGGCCGCGCGTAACGTTATAACGGCGAGCGTGGTCGAGCAGCCGGCGGCGTGGGGGGCGCGTCGAGCAAGTGCAGCTGGTGGTGCTGCTGCTGCCGGAGCTGCCGCCGCCGCCGCCGCCGGGCCGCCGCCGACGACGTCGCGACACCATCGGACGACGGTGACGGGCACCACAGCGATCCGCGACCGGTCGGACTAGTAGCGGAGCCGCGACAACAGTCGGCCGCCTCGGGCGCCGCCGACGCCGTCATAGCGTCGTCGGAGCGAGCGGGACAGCCGCCGCAGCCACAGCCGTCGACCGGATGCGAGTCGGCGCGGCCGTCACCGCAGCAACAGCCTCAGCAGACGCAGCAGCAGCAGCAGCAGCCGCCGCGTGCCGCCGAGACCGGGACAGCGGAACACCGCAAACCGACGCAGACGCAGCCGAACGCCGCGCCGCCGCA